>PVKA01000540.1:63469-115370 GCA_004027165.1 Ctenomys sociabilis | reverse complement strand
AATATTGAGGAAAAACATGATTAATGAATATATTATGAGGGCCAGCGCTATTGCTCAGGAGCTGGGCACCTGCCTGGCAAGTGTAAGGTCCTGGTGCCAAACCAAACCAAAACAGGACAAAACAAGAAAAACAGACAATGAACCTATAAACTTTGACAATATTATCTATCTGTTTGGTAAAATTAAACTGAAAAATGCAAGAGAGCTAATGGAAGTTGATGTGTGTGAAGTTATCAGGTATTTAAAACAAATATTAAATAAATTATTACCTTTAAAATTAGTGGGGAAACTTACTATTTTAAAACTAAAATGTTCACAGGCTGAAGGAAGAGTACATCTAAATAGCTGTCTTTATTCCCTTCGAAGATATTAGAAATTCTAGAATAATTAGACTATTCATTGGTTAGAGGATTATTGAATGGAGTGTTTAAACAAACTCTGAGAACAACTCAGAGAAAATTATTTAAAATACAGTATTAATATGCAGAGTGAAATTTAAAGCACTGTCAGTCCACATCTAAAGGAAACTGGAGACTGAGAGAAGTGAACAGACATTTCCATTTAAACCAGTTCATAGTATTTAATATTGATTAAAGGAAATCCACATCTAAATGTGTCTGTATTTCATAAGAGAATGAACCACTCCAAAACTATTTGGATCTCAAGAGAAAACATAAAACAATACAAAGTATGTACTAACTCTTTTGGAAGTTTAAGAGAAGTTATTATGGACTTGGTTAGAATGTATGTAATAAAATATCCTTGAAAGCTATAAGCAAAAATGATCTTCACATGATTTGCAGAAGTGAAAAATTATTAAATAAAAAAGAGGTAAAACTGATTCTTGAGAGAAGCATTAAGTTAATAAGCAGATATAACGACTACTTCTTTATTGAAGCCTTCCATTGTGTCAGACTCAAACTAACATCGCAAATAATTTTCCAGTTAAATTAAAAACTCAGTAAAATTTTACTAGGCACACTAGAAATGAGCTCCCATGAATGAAATCCTGAGAGCCTGGAGTACAGAATTTTTAAGATTTCAAATCACAAATAATTTATTATTGTTTTTTCTAAATAAGAAAAACATCTTTTAACACAGAAAAATTCAAGCTATTTAAGAATAGCTCAAAGACCACTAGAATTGAAGAAATAAAGCTTTGGAGCTTTGACAAATGGAATATTAAACAGATGATACTAGCAACCAATACATAAGCTTCAAAACAGTTTAACTGTACCTGAAGGGGTAACGTGAAATATGCATGGAAATGTTTACAGAGATGTTCAAGACACAAGGAATACAAAACCAAAGATAAGAAGCAGTAGAAAAAAATTGCAATATATAATAGTTGAAGTTTAATTGGACTGTTTTGAAAAGAAGTTTAAAACTGGAGAATCACTACTGCATAATTAATGTTAGAAACGTATCTGAAAAGGGATTCAGTGTGTCTAACTATAATTGTAGTCACACTGTTATTGCTCACAGAAATTCAACTAAAATCACAGGAACTGGAAGAAACAAATAGAATACATCCTAAGAACAAAACCAATCTGAAATAAAAGACTTCTGGATTAAGCAAGGCACAGGAATAGGATTTTATAAAAGTCATACAGGGCTGTGTTCAATACTTCTGCCTTAGTACAAATCAGGAAATGCATTCTAGAAAAAAAATGCTAGATTATGATAGTAATAATGTGGCAAATTCAGGCCACACAAGACAGACTTGGGACATTGCCTCTTATGGCTTCTTCCAAATATGGGGCATTGGTACCTTGCAGCAAATTTCACTGATACACAGTGGGACAAGTCGCCTATTGACTGCTCCCTTCCTGATGGGTTGTCAAGTTTGGGTATTGTTACGGTTTTCCACAGTGGGAAACTAGAACCACGATCAATAACAAATTTAAGGATGGTGGTGGCAGTGGTAAAAGCAGTGAGTAGAATAGATTCACTCCTTCTGGCTGCACCCACTGCTATTCGAGAGGAAAACAGGACCCTTCTGGCTGCTTCCAGTGGTACAAGAGAGGGATTGGGATTTAATCAGAGGTGGGTCAAGTCCAGGCAACAAGAAAAAGGCTAGTATTCCAATCACCCTGCCACATATCTGCCAACACTGCAAGAGAAAAGGGAAAAGTGCAGCCCAAGCAGCCTTTGGCTGTCTGCAGAGTGGCAGTACTAACAGTGAGTAGGGAGACAGCACTCTCCTTATCCTGCTCCCAGATTAATGAGAGAGAAGGAAGTTGTAGCAGTGAAATAGACCAGCTGAGGCTGTGCTGGGGAGGGGAGGCCAACTCTACAAAGTACTGGGTGCACCCTTGTGCTATCTCAGTCTGAGGGTGTCACAGAATTAGGAAAGCCATGCAGAGAAAAACAAGGTAAAGACATGAGAAGTATGCCAAGGGAAATCTAGAAATTTCTGGCTAAAAACTCTGGCCCCAGTACCTATAGTTACATGTACAAGGGCAATAGTAACCATATTTCTCAGTTTGTAGGCTATGCTATATGTTAATGTTATTGCAGTAGCTTAGATAGGGTGTGATAGCTGCTGGAAATAATTGTTTTCACTTTCATATCAACATTGTCATAATCTGAGGTCATAATCATCACTATACACCCCAGTAACAAAAGGCTAGGTACTGAGAAAATAGATAGAAACTCCTCATCTTCAATAAACCCGGTCTGTAGGATCTTGGGACAGACACAAATGCCAAGAGCCAGCTGGGTCAAGACGACATATTTAATGAATAGGCATCTTGGAGCTTCAACACTTGTGATAAACCTACGTAACATGCAATTTACAAGTGTCATCAAGAAAAAATTAAAGTAATAAAATAGAAAATAACAAGATATCAAAGTAACATGCTTCCCCTATCCTCCAGTCACATGGGACAAGTCCAGGGAACAGCTAAATCATCTGAAATACAAAGTAGAGAGTTAAAAAAAAAGCAGAAATATAGAAGCAGACTATTGAGGCTGTAGAGAAAGCAAGGTTAAAAATAATTTCTCACATTAAAAAGCATGAGCAATCATAATGAAGAACTTGCTAAGTGAGCTAGAATAGACCCAGAAAAAATAAACAGAGGAGATTAGAAAAATTATAGAAACTATGAACGCCCAGCATAAGAAAAGAAATGTAATTCATTAGCTAGATTAAATATCTAAGAATTTCAAATTCCATAGAAATTATAGATAGCCAAATGAAGTAAGGAGAGGGCAGAATATTAGTTCTAGAAGACAGGATTACAGTTATCAACCCAGAAAAGAAAGTTTTCTTGAAAATAGTAGAGGGCTATAAAAAATCCAATTGAACAGCAGTAAGATGATGTAAAAAGCAGCATAAGATTGATTAGTCAGTGAAAAAAGCAGGAGTAAACAAGGATGAACTAGAAACCATTTAACCGAAGTAAAAAAGAATGAGCTCAAATAAATAAACTGATGTCAAATATCAAACTTCTAAAGATGGAACAAATCAAATGTAAAGAGTGTATTGGTGAAGAAATCATAAATGTCAGATGAAAAATTTATGCAAAAGAAACGAAAAAATACAATGAACAGAAAAGGTAACTCTTTTAAAGATCCAATAAAATTGATAAAGTTCTAGTCAACCTTATCAAAACAAGTAAAAAAAAAAAAAAAAAAAAAAAAAAAAAAAAAAAAAAAAAAAAAAAAAAAAAAGACTCAAAAGTATGCAGTTCCGAATGAGCAGTGCTTTATGTATGTATGTACGATGGCCAGGATGGTTATACTGCTGATTTCTGATTTTCTGCTGTTCTATAAGGGAGAGAAGTTGATTTTTGATTTTTTTTCTTGTCCTTTTAAATTTCTTTTCTTCTTCTTCTTCTTCTTCTTCTTCTTCTTCTTCTTCTTCTTCTTCTTCTTCTTCTTCTTCTTCATCTTCTTCTTTTTCATCATCATCATCTTCTTCTTCTTCGTCTTCCTCTTCCTCTACTTCTCTCTCCTCCTCCTCTTTTTTTGGACAATTTTACCTGTTTATATGTAGTGATATGAGCAGTTAAACTTCAGATAACATTATGCAATACAGCAACCATTGATGAATTCATGTTATTTTGTTTTGTGAAATTCTGTATCACTTCTAATGTTTTGTTTTGTTTTCACTAATGGGTATTCCTTTTAGATAGTAAGGAAAGAAATCAAAAGTGTGAAGTCATAATGGAATCTGAAGAAAACTAAATGATCATAACTAACTACTTCAAGAATCTAGCCTCAAATAAGATGGAAAACAAAAGAAACTGATAGATTCTGAATATATATGAAAAGCTGAAACATGATCAATTATATAGAAATCCAAAATAAACATCAGTCAATAAAATTAAAGATGGAGTTTTAAACCAACCAAAAAAGAATATCCTAGGGCATCATGGATTCAGTGCTGAATTTAGAGAATATATAGAGCCATTACTTATAAAACTCTTTAATAAAATAGATAAGGGAGTCATATTCTTAAAGTCATTGCTCAAGTAAATATCAGTCTGGTACCAAAACTAGTGAAGAATTGTGCCAACAAAAAAGAATTACAGGAAAATTTTCCTAACGAACACAGAGAAAAATATCCTGAAAATATTCTGGCAAACAAAATGCAGCAAATCATCAAGACTATGTGCTATTACCAAATAGTATTGGTTGAACACACATAAATGGCTCAACATACACAAACAAAAAGGAATAAAACATATGAACAGAACAAAGGACAAAATCACATGGTCATCTCAAAAGATGCAGAAAATGCACTTAAAAAAAAGTCCTAGCCCTCTCATGATTTTTAAAGTAGCTGTAAAGAAAATAGAAATAGATGATTTTAACTTAATAAACAAATTCTTCTGTATGAATGGACACAAAATCAATACTCAAAATAATATTCCAGTAAAAAAAATAATAAATTCAGTGAGAAAGAATTATGGAAATAACACTTTCACAATGTTATCCAAAAATCTGAAATATGTGGGAATCAATCTAATAACTCAAGCTAAAGAACTTTATATTGATATTATGGTACAGAAAAAGGAATTTGAAAAGGGTATCATAAAATGAAAAATTATCTTTTGCTCTTGGGAAGAAATAAAATAGTAAAAATGGCCCTACTGCCAAAGTTCTTATACACATTTAATTAAACTGTATTCAAAATATCAATAGCTTTGTTCACAGAACTCTAGAAAGCATTTGCAAAATTCCCTTTGAACCAGAAGACCCCAAAAACATCAATAAAAACTCTAGGCAATAAAGTTAATTCTGGGTTATCACAACTCCAGAATTGATTACAGTGACAGAAACAGAATTATATTGTCAAAACACAGACACAAGGACCAATGGAAAAGATTAGAAGATGCAGAACCTACTACAACCATTCTCAGCAACCTTATATTATGTTTAAAAAAGAACCAAACACCTTCAACTTGTTTAATAAATAGTGCTAGATTTTAGGAACAAAATCCCAAGTTTATGCAAAATATCACAAAGAATCAGAAGCTGGGACCTCATCGTGTTAAAAATAATTTTGCGTAGAAGAGAAAAATACCACAGAGCAAAGAGTTAAACACTGAAAAATTTTAACCACTCTGGAGTCTAAAAAAAAATTACGGGCTGGGGAAATGGCTCAGTTAAATAAGTGCTTTCCTGGCAAGTGCAAGGGCCTGAGTTCAATTCCTGGTTCCACAAAAAAAAAAAAAAAAAAAAAAAAAAAAAAAAAAAAAAAAAAAAAAAAAAAAAAAAAAAAAAAAAAAAAAAAAAAAAAGTAAATCTACAAAATTTAAAGACTTAACCTAATGATGGTCATCTGAAATGAATAGACACTCTTCAGATGTATATATATATATATATCTTCAACATCACTGATCATTTGAAAAATGCAAATTTAAACAATCCTGAGATTCCAGCTCACTCTAGAAATCATCGTTATTATCAAGAAATCAACCAATACAATTGCTGATAGGGCTTTTTGGAGGAAAAGAGCAATTCTTTACTGTTAGTGGTAGGATAACTGGTGCGACCACTGTATGGAGACTGCTCCATAGCTAGAGGTTAAATTTGCCCTAACTATCCCCTCCTTGTTATATTTCCAAAAGAATAAGAAGCATCATACCACAAATATATATAAATGTATACACATTTGTAGCAGCAGAGTTTATAGTAGCTAAATCTTGGAAAGAGCACAAATACCAAATACACTACTAACTGATGAATAGATAAAGTATATATACTACTCAGCTATTGAGGACAAATGTAAGATGTTTCCAGGTATGTGAGTGCACTTTGAGATCTAAATGAAATAAGTTAGACACACAAAAGCAAATTTCACATTATATCTCCTGTGTGAATCAGTGAGTACAAATAGGGTCCAAAATTTATAATACATGTTGTGAAATAGAAAAATATAGAAACAGGGAGGAGAATTAGGGATGGAGAGAGGAAAGCAGAAAGGAGGAAATAAGAAAACAAGGAAAAATGGGGTGGGGGGAAGTTTTTTAAATAAGAAGGGGAAAAGCTGGAGGGAGGAAATGGGAAAAATGAATGAAGATATGTAATATATATTTACAAATTCCATATGAAGAATGTGATCATTGTGTACATCTAAATTGTACCAGTAGGGTTGGCCAAACAGTTCAGTGGATTAAAGTGCCTGCAAGAAGGCTCAGGGTCCAGTTGTTCATTCCTTGCCTGCTGTGCTGGCCCTGGAGACAGCGGTGCAAACTGGGCATGGTGGCATGCAGCTGTAATTCGAGCACTTGGATATAAACACAGATCACTATGAGTCTGAACTAGTAGGGAGACCCTGAACACCTTGTAGAGCCTTCCTTAAAATACAGAAAAATAGGCAGAGGATATGGCTCAGTGGAATAAGCACTCCTGGGCAAGCATAAGGGTCTGAGTTCAATCCCTGGTCCTCTCAAAAAAAAAAAAAAAAAAAAAAAAAAAAAAAAAAAAAAAAAAAAAAAAAAAAAAAAAAAAAAAAAAAAGGAGAGGAAAGACTAAGAAGATTTTTTTTAACTGTAAGATGTGGTACAAGACAAGGATGTCCCCTACCATCCCTACAGTTCTGGATTCATTAGCTAGAGCCATTAGCCAAGGGAGAGAAGTAAAAGGAATGAGAATAGGGAAAGAAGAAGTTAGGAAGCTAAATTATCAATATTTACAAATGATATGATACTTTACTTAGAAGATCCAGAAAACTCCTCCAAGAAGCTACTAGAATTAATGCACAAATTCAATATCATAGCAGGACACAAAGTCAATACCCAAAAGTCAATAGCATTCCTCTACACAGATAACAAGCACACTGAGAGGGAAATTAGAGAAATAATAAGTTTTATTATAGCACTGAGGAAAATGAAATACCTTGGGACTCATCTAACTAAAGAAGTCAAAGATCTTTTCAAGGAAAATTACAGTACCCTTAAAAAAGAGATGGCAAAAGACTACAGAAAATAAAAGATATTGCCTGCTCCTGGATAGGAAGAACCAGCATTGTAAAGATGACTATACTCCCAAAATTTCTATACAGATTTATTACAATCCATATGAAACTACCACCAACATATTTCACAGACCTATGAAAATTATTCCTCAAGTTTATTTGGAACCAGGAAAGACCTAGATAGGAAAGACAATCGTGGCCAACAAAGATAAGGCAGGAGACATTACAATCCCTGACTTGAAACTATATTACAAAGCTATTGTGGTAAAATCCGCATGGCACTGGCAACAAAATAGTGCTGAGGACCAGTGGAACAGATTAGAAGTTGATGAAGCTTCTACGTACACACTCAGCTACCTTATCTTTGACCAAAGGGCCAAATATACTCACTAGAAAAAAGATAGCTTGTTCAAAAAATGGTGCCAGAAATACTGACTATCTACATGCTGAAAACTAAAATTTGACCCAAATCTATCACCATGCACTAAGCTAAAGACAGAATGGATTAAAGATCTAAACATTAAAACAGAAACACTAAATCTCCTAGAAGAGAAAGTAGGAGGAACTCTTGAAGATATAGTGGTAGGCAAAGAGTTCATGAACAAAAATGAAATTGCAGGCATAACACTTGAAAGAATTAATGACTGGGATCTCTTCATTTTGAGACAGTTTTACAGGTCAAAAGAAAATACCAATGAAGTGAAAAGGCAACCCACAAATCTGGAAAAAATCTTGACAAATAAGCACTCATACAAAGGTGTGCCTTCTAGAATATATAAAGATTTAAAACACATCAAGACCCCTAAATTTAAAAAGCAATCCAGAAATGGGCATCTGAGATTAACAAACACTTCTCAGAGGACGAAATTAATGAAGTGAATAAATATATGAAAAAATGCTCCACATAAGTAGGCATCCATGATATGCAAATTGAAGCAACACTGAGATACCAACTCACCCCAGAAAGAATGACTATCATAAAGAAATCAAACAACAACAAATGTTTGGAGAGGCTGGGGAAAAAAACAAAAACAAAAAAAAAAAAACAAACAAAAAAAAACTCCTTTTTCCACAGCTGGCAGGAATACAGACTAGTGCAACCATTATGGACATCAGTGTGGAGACTCCTTAAGAGAACTGTGACTGGAAATTCTATTCAAGTCAGCTATCCCACTATTGGGAATTTTCTGACAGGATCTGAAAACATCATATCATAGTAATATATGTGTACCTATGTTTATACCACGTAATTTGTGATAGCCAAATCTTATAAACAACCAAGATGCCCATCACCTGAGGATTGGACAAAAAAGAGATGGTATTTTTATACACTGGAGTGATATTCAGCTACAAAGAATGATAAACTTGAGGCCTTCATATTTAAGTGGATGCCACTTGAAGTTATACTCATAAGTGAAATAAGACAGACACACGTGTAAATATTGTAGTCTCCCTAGTATAAGAACTCAAAAGAATTACAAATACAAGGTATAAAACAAATAAGGAAAGTAAGAACTTGAAGATTACACAGTGAAGAGAGAGCAAGAAGTGCTAGGAAATAACAGAGGCAAAGCCATAGAGTTATATGTACAAGACTGGTAAGGCAATGATCGTGAGAAGTTTTAGAAGATTTTCAAATCTAGCAGTTAATTGGAAGGACTCTTACCTTGACTACCTATGAATGTTGATACCTGTGAACTAAGCAACGCACTGAAGATGGAAATTTGTAATTGTATGTTCATGCTTGGAGTGCATGTCATTCTGGTCTTTTAATATGTGCTGCTTGTCATGACACACTAGTTCCTACCATGCTATCTCTCTGGTAGATGTTTGTTTAAAAAGGAGGGGAGTGGTGAATGAAAGCAGAAGACAGGAAAAGGAGTGATGTAGGATTGTACTGCTACAATGCTGTATATGGTTAGATTTTTAAACTCATGTGTAAACCTATATAATTGTGTATTCTTATTTTTATAATGTATATTAATTTTTTATGTTATATTTTGTAGGGACTTAAAGTTTAACATATCAATACTTGATGGAGAATACCTGTTCAGTGTTATACCTAAGGTGACTGATATTTTGACCGATAGTTAGGGTAAACTGAACTACGTATGTTGCAGGGTAATAATAAGCTTCTCTTGTGCGGAGTTAACAGCCTAAGGTTGCAGCCCAAACATTAAAGAAAAACAAGAGCTTCAAGGACAGCCAACATTTTGGCCCTAGCCTTTCAAGAACAATTAAGCCATAGGACATATAAGAACCTGTACTGTAACATCATGGAACTCAGTTGTGTCCCAAATTCTGTAATAAAGGAGATTATGGGGCCACAGGGCAAGGTGATCGAGGATGTAGAGTGTGCCTAAGGGGAGTCACTTGGAGGGTAAACATTCTCTCAGGCTTTTACGGAAAGTAAATTGGTCAAGCAATAACCGTGACTCATCCAAAAAGCTGACACAGACACAGGATCTACAAACTGTGGTACAGGGTCTCAGGTTAAATCCAGAAGGTATTTGACTGAACTTAATCAGCTACAAAAGCTACAATTCTTGTTACCTAGATCTTGCTTTATCTTGGTCTTATCCAGCAGAAAAGTACAAAAACAAAGTATTAGAATTAAAGTCATATTATTATGCTGATCTGTAAAAGGCTCAGGTTAACATCTTCTGACATTGTCATACATACAGAAAACACAATATTATTATGGACTAGTGGACTATTTGGGGATATTTTGCTAAATTCACACACCTATAATATTTAAATGATAAACTGAACAAAAAAGTTATAAAAATGAATGAGCATTTTGTATCTGTATATTCAAAGTAGTTAAGACAGATATACAGCTACATTCTCTTAATTCAATGAATAGAAGGATTTGCTTTAATAATGTTTGTAAATAAAATATCATGTCTGCCTCTTGTAGAACAAATAACCACTAAGAAACAATATGCAATGTATTAATTATTGAATCTGTCATACTTATTTGAAACTGTCTCATTGCTATTTGTTTTTCGATAAAATTATGGAAAAATAGAGAACAATAAAAATTAAAATAAATAAATAAATAAATTGTGCCAACAAACTTTAATTTAAAAAAATAAGACTTCCATAATTCATGATAGGTGTTAGTCAAAGCTTCCAAGTAACTCAATAAAATTTTCAGATTAAAATAAATCAACAAAATTTAATACCTGCATGATTAAATTGAGAATATGTTTATACTAAATTATTTTTTCATGGTACACTAAAATACATATATACTCTACATAAGGCCTATGTTGTGTATAATGGATTTTATTGGTTACTTTTCTCTCAATCCTGGGACAAAATACCTGCCACATAAAATTAAGGCAGGAAAGTTCTATTTAGCTCACAGTTTTTGGAGGTATTTGTCCATAATTGGCTGGCTCCAAGGCAGAGTGGCCCATGGAGGAGGGCCGCAGTTCATGACAGCATAAAAGAGAAAGAGCAAAAAGGGAGAGCAGCACTGGCAGCTGCAGACGGCAAGCCTCTCTCCCTTCACTGTATTGCATGCAGGCTATCTACCCCAGGACATGTGTAGCACTCACACTCAAATCCCAGGAGCTCTCACAGTCATTATCTCACTGTTGGAGCATGACTTAATCACAAGCTCTAGAAGCCGCCCCAGCAATACATGAGGCTTTTGGAAGACAATTATATATAAATCATAACTTGGAATTTTGCCACACTTATCTAATCTATTTTATATATAGCATTTAAATACTGTATAGCAATACATTTTACATTTTCATGTTAATATGATTATGCAGGTCAGAGTGTAGCATATATTGGCTTATTATTACAATTGATTGCATTGTCCATTAGGTCTATATATATATATTTCTTATATAGGCATGTATTAGTCAATGTCAACTAGTCAGAAATAGGAGGGTACAAAATGTCTGTCTGCACACTGGGGAGCTGAAGGATCTTGTCAAAAGTTTAGGGCCCACAGTGATATCCCATAAAAGTCCTTGTAAAGGATTTGTACTGAAAAAGCCCAAGAGCCAGTGATAGAAGCTAGAAAACCTGTGCGGGAAGGTTTGGTGATCTATGCCAGCAGGCTGACATAGCTGCATTAGAAGCCAGGAGATGATGTCCAAGATGAAGATAAGGATGGGGCTCTATCAAAGGAAGATAGCGGCTAAAGCTCCTTTGAAGAAAAGTAACAGAAAAGTAGCTTCTACATGAAAGCCAGTAGTGTGCAGTCTTCCCCTCCTGATCTTTTATGCCATTCCTGCAAAAATCCTCAGATGACCTTTCTGAATACAGTACACAGACTGGACTCAGCTGGCCATTTCCATTCAAGTTGACTGTCAATTAGTATACCACAATTTAAAATAAATATTTGCTTCACAGTTCAAATATTTAACATTTGAATCAGGATAGACGATATCAAAAAATTATCCTGATATTGTAAAAATCAATTTTCTCCATAGAGATTGAAACAGATTGAGCCATGCTATATGTTATACTGCATCCAGTTAGTTTTTATGGTAATCAAGGAATCAAAGAAACATGAATTTTAGTTTTTATCTACTGAGAGGATACAAAGGCCTTATTCCTATCTTCTTGAGGTATACAAAGGAATCTTTTATTTTCTTTCAAAAAACATTATCCTTAAGAACACAAAGGCAGGGCCAGCCAAATATCTCAGCAGATTAAAGCACCTGCACGCAGGCACAGGGACCTGGAGTTCAATCCCCAAGCCTGTTGTGCCAGACCCAACCACAGGGCATGCTGAGATGGGGATTGAGACTGGGTGTGGTGGCATGCACCTGTAATCTCAGCTTTGGGGAGGCTGAAAAGAGGAGAATCACTACAAGTCCCATCTATTAGTGAGACCCTAAATGCTCTGTAGAATGTTCCCTAAAATACAGTAAATAAATAAATGAATAACGGCAAATCTTGGAATTTTCTGTTCTCATATAAATAAATTCCTCCAAATAAAGACAAGAGCATACCCACCAGATTTTTTCCAGTCTGCGCTCAGCTTGAAGACTCCTGAGATCTGGCAGGGTTGACCCTGTCTCTCCAACCTACCAGCTGAGTTTGCTGATTCTGTTTACTCTGCCTGGCCCTGAGTACTGTCAGGAGACTTCACAGCCCTAGTCTCACCCACCCAAGCATTCCCACAGGAGTTTTCTGAGTCTGGCTGACCATCCTTGCTCTGAAGACTACCAGGCAGTCATGACTACCACAGCGATCTGCAAGAGACTTGCTGAGCTCTACCCTGCACCAATCCACCATCAAGAGACACAACTTCTGTCTGTACTCATCATTGGATCCTTCCTGAACAGAAGCTTTCCCTTTTCCCCCATGAGGTAGAAATCACACTGACTGTGACACAGAGAAAGCTTTGGTGAGCCAACCCTGCTATCCCACTCTCCTGAGGGCCTTTCTGATCCAAACCCTGCCCATCTACCATTACTGCAAAAAATGACAAAAGGAAGGAGCAAAAGGAAATCTCAGACCTCAAGCCAACACAAAACAAGTCCAGGTGACAAGGTCATAGAAGAACTTGGAAGTCACACATCTGAACTTCCAGAGATGACAGCAAATGAAGTGGAGAAACAACTGCATCAGGCTACAGAGGAAATCAGATCAAAAATAATCTCTCATGTAAAAAAGAGAAATGACAACCATCATTGAATAATTGTTTGATACATCTAAGGATGATACAGACAAAAAATAGAAGGAAATAGGAAAATGATGGGAAACATTGAATGAACAATACAAACAAGAATTAAAATGCATGAAACAGATTCCCAGAGCTATGTAGGATATTAAGAATTCCACTGAAAGCTGCCAAAACTGCTTTAATGGAATAGAAGATAGAATTACAGACCTTGAAGATAGCTTTGCAGTAGTGAATATGAAAGGAAACATTTCTTTAAAAAAATGAGAAACCAGGAAATAACAGCACAGCAGCTGCAAGATGATTCAAAAAATAATAATATAAGACTAATAAGTATCAAAGAAGCAGCTGGAGATAACACAAAAGGCACAGAAATAGTAGAAGAAATAGTAGCAGACAATTACCAAGCATGAGAAAGAAGTTGATACACAGAGAATTGAAGTATATAGAACTCCCGCTAGATATAATAAAAATGAATTGTTACCCATATATATAAAATAATCAAGATCCCAGAAATTTAGCAAAAACACAGATATCAAAAGCCATTAAAGAGAAGAAACAGTAATGAAAATCCCATCAGAGTTATCAAAGATTTCTCAACACAGATCATGAAATCAAGTAGAACTTGGAGTTTCCTTTCAGGACATGCAAGGAACATTGTGTTCAATGCAGATTGACATATTCTACAAAACCATCTATCAAATTAAGGGACAGATTAGCCACTTCCATGAGAAAGAAAAACTGATGAAGCTCATGAAAAATAAATCAACCCTCCAAAGAATACTGACTTCTATTTTGGAAAGAGTCAAAGGTGACCACAACTTCAACAACAACAGAAGAAAGGTAAGAAGCAGAGCAATCAATTAAGAAAAGGGAAAATGTAGAGATCTTACAGTAGGAAAACAACAGGACAAAGACAATCAATACATGTCAGTTCTAATTATGAAAGTAAATGGCCTAAATTCACCAATCAAAAGAAGCGCACTATGGAACTGGCCAGATAGCTCAGTGAACTAAAGCACCTGCTTAGGCAGGCATAGCAACTGCTTTCAATCACCAATGTGCCATGTTGGCCCCGTCCCCAAGGGAATGCTAAGATGGTGAGTGAGACTGGGCATGGTGGCACATGCCTATAATCTGAGTGCTTGGGAAGCTGAAAACAGGAGGATTACTGTTAGTATGATCTGTGTTGTGAGTCCACATAGAACTCATACTAAAATATATTAAGAAAAGAAGCAGACTGAAAAGTGGATAAAGAAAGAAAATCCAACAACATGATAAATACCAGAAACACATTTAACTAAAAACAAATCTTTAGACCAAATATCAAAGGATGGAAAACAATACTCCCTGTCATAGAAACCGAGAGAAAAGCAGAGGTAGCTAGCTATTCATGTTGCTGACGATGTCAAGTTCAAACCAAATGTGATTAAAAGAAACAAAGATAGTCATTACATACTTGTGAAAGGAAAACTGAAAGAGGAAAAGGTAATGTATAAATGCATATGTACCCAATGTAAGACAAATTTTAACAGACATGAAAAGTCTAGTGAGCAATAACACAATTGCATTGGTCAAACTTTAATTCCCTATTGACACAAAGACATAGATTAACCACACAAAAAAATGAGCAAAGAAATAACACAACTAAACCAAACTTGTGAAGAAATGAACTTGGTAGGTCTTTACAGAGTGTTCCACCGAAAAGCATCAAAATACACATTTTCTGAGCTACACTTGGGAGTTCTTCAAAATAGATCATGTTCTAGGAGATAGAACATCGATAGGTAAATGCAACGGAATTCAAATTCACCCGTGCATATTAACTGACCATACAATATTACTTGAAAGTACTGAAAAAGAAAAAGGAAAAACTCTATAAATACATAAAAACTAAATAATACCCTCCTGAGCAACCAATTGGTCATGGATGAAATTAAAGAAATTATTCAATATTTACAATCTAACAGAAATTCAGATACAACTTGCAGGATCCTGTAGGATGCAACGAAAGATGTCTTATGAGGGAAATTTATTGCAATAAATATTCACATCAATAAAATAGAATGAGCTCAAGTAAACAATCTTATGCTGCACTTTAAAATAGAAAAAGAAGAACAAGTCAAGTCCAAAGCCCAAAGCAGGCAGGAAATTAGAAAGTTCAAAGCAGAAATAAATGCAATGGAGACGAAGAAAACAATACAAATGATTAATGAGTCAAAGAGTTCATTCTTTGAAAATAAATAAAATTGGTAATCACCTAGACAACCTCATTAAATAAAGAAAAAATAATCAAATTCGTGTAATGAGGAATGAAAAGTGCGAAATCTCTACAGACTCTATAGAAATTCACAAGATTATCATTACTTATTTCCACAATCTTTACTCTCACAGAGTGGGGAATACAGGAAAAAAATGAACAGAGTCCTAGATATGTATGAACTAGGTGAATCAACAAGATATAAAAATTCCAAATAACTCAATGTCATCCAATAAAATTGTAAATTTAATGAAAAACCTGCCAAAAAGAAAGGCCCAAGAAATTTAGGGAAGAGCAAATGCCAACTCTTCTAAAGTTCTTTAGTGAAACTGAAAGGGAAGCCATTCTCTCAAATTCATTCAGGGAGGCAAGATTACACTAATACCAACAACAAGGAGGACCCAAGTGAAAAAGAGAACCAGAGTGCCATTTCTGATAAATACAGATGCAAAAATATTCTCAATAAAATATGAGCAACCAGAATGCAGCAAATCATCAAGAAAATTATACATCACAAATAGTTAGGTTTTATTACAGGAAAGCAAGGATGATTTAATAATATACACAATACCAAAAGTGCAGTACACCACATCAGCAGATCCAAAGACAAAAAAATCACATGATGGTCTCAATATGTGCAGAAAAAGGTTTTGACAAAGTCCAAGAGTCATTCATGATAAAAACACTACAGAAAATAAGAAAAAAGGGTCTTTACTTGAATATGATAAAAGCCATGTATGACAAACCAAAAGCCAACAGTATACTTATTGGACAAAAATTGAAAGCTTTCAATTTTAAAATCAGGAACAGCACAAGGATGCCCACTGTCATCACTCCTGTTCAATATAATTCTGGAAATATTACCCAGAGCAATTAGACAAAAGAAAAATAAAGGGATAATGATTGAAAATAAAGAAGGAAAATTATCATTGTTTGCTGATGACATGATACTGTACATAGATTTAATTTAAAAATTCAGTAATTTACCAGCATACAAACTGAACACTCAGAGGTCGGGGAGATGGCTTAGTGGTATAAGCACTTCCCTGGCAAGTGTAAGGACCTGAGTTCAATCACTGATTCTGCCAATCAATAAATAAAATAAGTAAAGTAAAATAAAATGAAATGAAATGAAACAAAATGAACACTCGAAATTGAATAGCATTTCTATACATAAACAAAAAAATGCACCGAAAAAGAAATTATTGAAACTGTTTCTTTCACAATAACACACACAAAAAGAAATACGTGTGCATTAATCTCACAAAGCAAGTAAAAGATTTATAAGTGAATATTATAGTACTATAAAGAATAGATCTTTTTTGTAGAAATCATTAAGTAATTTATTTAAATTATCTTGATTTATTGTTATATAACTAAATGGTTTTTATAGTTTGTCCTCCAACAAAAACATGCAAGTATAGAATTCTTGTTTTGTAAGTTTTCACATACTGTAAAATATGTATTACCTAGCAGTTAAAAAACATTTCTTATGGGTAAAGGAAAAGGGGCCTAAGGCTATAGTTTTGCAGAATATTTCTGAGTGGTAGAATGAAACATTTCATGTTTCCTAAATACATTTGAGTAATATTTAGTATGTCAGTATTATTTTTAATTTTAAAAACACCAACATTAAATCCTTAAATCATTTTATACAGATAAATTAGAAAACCCTGCATGAGGAATTATATGATGGGCAGATGCCACAAATATGCATTAATACAAAACTTAAGCTTTAAAAATATGTAAGCTTAGCTTGAACATTTTAGTCTATGACCTTTCTTATTTACTCTCCTGCTTCTCAAAATGTTTCATTTTATTTAAAGATTTTTAGGTTTATGAGCAACCACCTTATTTTATTTTATTCTACTGAGAGACAAATATCAATGAGCCAGTTTCAAAGCTGATGAATAGGACATTTTCAATAATTAATACAGTTTACATTGCTATATTCTTAGTGGTTATCCATAGTACAAGAAGCAGACAGGATAACCTGTCCAAACACTATTGCTACAAATCTCTCTTCTCATACAATAAAGCAGAAATAGCTGCATATCTATCCTAACTATTCTCTATATACAAATATAAAAAGTTCTGCATTTCTATCCCCTTCTTTTTTGTTTAGTCCTATATGAGATGGGTATTTTATTGGCTTTTAAATACTATATTTGCTTTAATTCAGCAAAACTCTCCAACACAATCCAGCAGTCCACAATAGTAGTGGGTTATCCACAGAATTTTTTGACTAGAGCCTTTTACAGTTTAGCATATTAATATGGCTTTATTTTATATACCTCATTTTAAACTTTCCTGCTGGATGGTTAATACTAAGATAAAGCAAGACCTACGTAACAAGAAATGTAATTTTTGTATTTGATAAGGTCGGTCAATTCCCCTCAGGATTTATCCTGTAACCCTGTACCACACTTTGTAGATCCTTTTTCAGTGTCAGCCATGTGGATGAGTCATGGCCATTGCTTGACCAATTTGCTTTCTGTGAAAGACTGAGAGAAAGTTTTCTCTCTATGTGACTGTCTTTGGGCACACACTACATCATTGATCACATTCCTCTGTGGTCCCATGATCTGTTTGATCACAAAATTGGGGACACAACTGAGTTATATGATGCTACAGCACATGTTCTCCTACATTCTTAGTCTTCACTGACCTTGACAGGCTAGGACTAGAGTGTTGGCTGACTTTGCAGCCCTTTGTTTTCTCCAATTTTGATCTGCAAACTTAGCTTGTTAACCCTTCAGGAGAGAAGCTGAGTATTATCCTGTAATATATGCACTTTCGTTTACCCTCACTATCTGTCTAAATATCAAACTTCTTAGGAATGATGTGGAACAGGTATTTTCCATCAAATACTGATGTATTCAACTTTAAGTCCTTTCAGAATATGAGGGAAAAATTTAAAAAATTAGGAATAGACACATTTTTACACAGAAATTTAGAAATCAATATAAAGCATTGTAGCAGGACTGTCCTATGACTTTTTTTTCTTGTGTCTCTTTTTTCCAGTTATTACCCATTTAAAAAAAGAGAAAAAAGAAAAAATTTACTTCTGAGAGCGTATGGTAATAATTGGTATGTCATGACAAGAAGTATGTATTTAGCAGACCAGAATGACAGGCATTCCAAGTGTGACCCTTCTATATAACAAATTGCTATCTGCAGTGTAGTTGCTTGGTTCAAAGATATCAGCATATATAGATAGTCAGGTTGAGTATCCTACCAGTTAACTGCTACTTTCAAAAACCTGCTGATGTTTCTCAGGATTATTGTTTTGCCCATCTCGTGCCTACAAATGTATGGCTTTGTCCCTGTCCTGTTTTCCAACTTTTCACCTTACCCTCTCCTCATTATCCAATCCTCAAGTTCTTGCTTTACTTTTAATTGTGCTATACCATTCTATTTGTATTTCTTCTTTTGATTTCTTAAACTAGGGTGACTATACAATATTTGCACATGAGGGAATGTTTTATTTCACTTATGAGTATATCTTCAAGTGGCATCCACTTAAGTATAAATGCTTTAAGTTTATCATTCTTTATAGCTGAGTAATACTCCATTGTATAAAAATAGCACAAATTTTTCAATTATTCCTCATGTGACAGGCAACATTTTGTTTCCAAGATTTGGCTATCACAAATTGTGCTGCTATAAAGATAGGTACGCATATATGACTATGATATGACATTTTCAGTTTTTCTGGGAAAATTCCCTGTAGGCTGATAGATGGCTTGAATGGGATTTCCAGTTCTATTTTCTTAAGGAGTCTCCACACTGATTTCCATAATGGTTGCACCAGTCTACATTCCCACCAGCAGTGGAGAAGTGTTCCCTTTTCCCCACTGCTTCTCCAACATTTATCAGTTCCACCCTGGGGTGGGCTAAGCTGCCCAGAGTCACTGCATAGTAGTGCATCCCTGTAATCCTAGTGATCAAGAGGCTGAAAGCAGGAGGATTACCATGAATAAAAGCTGCATAGTGAGAACCTGAAACAACCAAATACTTTAAAAAGTAAATAAAAATAGAATAAAAACTAAAAACAAACATAGGAAGGAATAAAGATGAAAGTATGACGTTAAAGACATCTAGAAACAGTTTGATCATCCATAGAGAAACGTAAGCCCTAAAATAATCAGCAATGACAGCAGAAAATTTTATTACAGGTCTGTAGTCAATGTGCTGAACTCAGTAAAGAGAAAACACTATCACTTTCGGGGTAGAGGGGATCTGATCCAATGAACTTGCCACCAAGAGTCCCTGTGGTATGGTCCAAGGCTGTTAACAATTGTTGGTGGAATGCACTTTTGACAGTCCTTTCAGCTAGGTTTGGGTGAAAGGAATGTACAGCATTGCAACTCTATGGTAAACAGAAACATACAGTGAAAGTTTAAATTAAGATTTTTTATTAATCCCTCTCAGAATATTGATACTTACTCAAAACACTCTCATGCAATAGTTCTTTTGCTTCTCTGAATTTCTGCAAGTCCTTTCAAATCTATAGTGAATGCTGCTCTTGAGCCCATTTGATAGAACAGTAGGTGCATATAAATAACGTAATATATCTGTATATACCTTATTCATTGGATTAGGCATCCATTCCTGACTCTTCTTCCAAGTCAAAATGACTAGGAAAGGTAAATATTCTGAATCTATTAAAGGCATTAAGATAACCATGAGGTTGCAACTAAAAGCATTCATAAAGGAGAACTTCCAGGTCTGCTTCTCAAGGTAGCAAGACTGGTAGGATATGCATTTTTCAAATTAAGGAAAGTAATTTAAGGTGAATTATTGCCTTGTGTATTTTCTTGTAGTTTTTTTCAAATTTTAATTACCCACTCAAATTTTTATCACAACTATCAACAACATTGACTCTTTTTCTATAGCTACTTTATTTATCAGACTTAAGGAATATTAGGTCACAGAAATGGATGAAGTGGCTTATTCACCACTCTATCATACTTTGTACTTGTTACTTCTTCCCTAGTACTCAGGATAAGTATTAGATTCTTATACAATGCAAAATTCTTCTCACTTTGCATCACCCTGTAAAGTTCACTCACCACTCTCTTTTCCAAATTTCCTTACACCATACACTTCAGTCTCCACTTCTTAGTTTCTGATCAAGTAAAGATATTTGCTATTATTCTAAGCTGTATAAACTTTTTGACCATAGGTCATTTATTTTCTATCCCTCAAGGGATAGGTGTACTCCTTGATACTTCTTCAAAGTCAGAAGTATTTCTTCATTTCTTTTCATGTTCTGTCAGCCCAGCTACACCTCCTGGTAAGTGTAGTGTAATATAATTTCATATTTTGTAAGAAAGGTGCCAACTAATCAAAGGACCATACTTCTTCTGTCAGTTCACTGTAAGAGAGCATCATGTCCCTACAGACGTGTTCAGATGAAGAAACATCACTGGAAATATGTTTTCATGACATGATTAGAGCACTACTTTGTTCTATTTCCCTATGTGCTCTGAACTTACTTGAGCCTGAAGAAGGATTCATGATTTTAATGTTACAGTGCTAACAGCTGGGTCAGCGCAATATTATAACATTGTGAGCCAGAGAATCCAGTTATTACTTGTCAGTGTTGACTATAAGATCATCTGTTTCATAATAATATATAATATATTTAAGATCTACCAAGAGATATTAATGATCCAGAAGCTGGCACAGTATTATGCAATGTGCAAATTCCCGAGACTGAACAGGAAGATCACTACGAGTTTGAGCTGTGTAGTGAGACCCTGTACAAAATACATTTAAAAAA
Source organism: Ctenomys sociabilis (assembly GCA_004027165.1). Taxonomy (NCBI): domain Eukaryota; kingdom Metazoa; phylum Chordata; class Mammalia; order Rodentia; family Ctenomyidae; genus Ctenomys; species Ctenomys sociabilis. Next base: position 94,237 of record PVKA01000540.1, on the reverse strand, counting down.
ATAGCACATAAGTATTTCATCCCATCACAAATGCCACTTGTCCTAAAGAACTAATTATCTGGCCTAAGTCTTGAAAAGCTTTAAGCATTGCAGTCTGGATATGATCTGCTGGTTCTACTGTCATCATTAGGTTTTCACAGAATTTATTGCCCACCTTCTGGAAAGTACATCCTCAAAAGCCACCAATGTGATTTGTAATTCTTGTACATATGGTATTACTTATATGATGCCATCTTTACTATGAATCACTATTATATTCCAAGAATGTCAAATTGGCTATTGTTTTTCAGAACATATTATGATACAGAACAAGATGGTTAATATAGTTCTAGAAAAAATTCTAATGTTGGCTATATAGAAGTTACTTTTCATCTTCTCTTTTTATAATTATATAAAACACCATGCAGATATAAACTTCTTTTTATACTAAACCAATGGTCATATATTTTATACATGAGGCAGTTAATCTACTTTGAATAAAATCCTGCTCAAAATTGACATTGAGGTTATTACTTAGTTGACTGTACATAGTCAAATATCATTTTCCAGAATCTGTCCTATGGGTGAGAGAATCATGATCTGATTGCATTATGAGAACTATCACCTTAGCATATTCCACATCTTTAAAATGTCATTAAGATCTGACATTTTTCTGAGACTTGTTGTTTTAGATGTACATTGTCCCTGGATGTGGGGGCAGCAGATTTCACTGCAGTTTCTGTTAATGATCAGACATTGCAGCTATGCAGAATGCAGGCTAGAAAATGACCACAGAGTGGTCTCTTGTAAAGAGTACAAGAACCTAGTTCAACACCTTACATATCAGGAAGCCCCAATTTGTCCCAAAGCAAATGAAGTAGAGAACAAGTAATAAGGAGGCAGTGTACCGTGGAATAAACATAAAAGGAGACATGTTTTCAACAGTTTCTCTTGTGTGATAATTACCTTTACTGAACCACTGAATTGTCTTATAAATTACTGTAGGAACTTTTGGAAAGGAATTGATAAATTACCTTCAGTTCATATCCTAGTTGCGACATTTTTTTTGAGGGATTGGGTTTCTCCTTTTCTCAACGTGGACCTAAAAACTGACAAAATCTAGAAATGAGGCAAAGCACCATAATTGTTTTCTTCAAAACATGTTTTCTGGCTGCTGACAACTCATCAATAAATTTCTGTAAATGCACATAACTTTGAGAAAACTATTCATTGCTGTTGATTTGTTTGTGCCCCTAAAAGTTCTATATTTTCCTAAGCATTTTTAACACTCTTTGAGGAGCAAGGCTGATCCCTGTCACCATTTGCCACACTACTGCTGTTGTTCATGTCTACCTGTGAACTTCTTTTTCTGTATTTAGAGAAGGGCCCACAGGATGTACAGGGTCTCATTACATAGATCGGACTTGTAGTGATTCAGTTTTCATCCTCCAAAGTGCTGGGATTTGGCTGGCTCAGGGAGCCCCAAGAGCAGGGCTGGCACTACACCCTAAGGATCTAACCCCAACTACTGTGCTCTGCCTAAACAGGAGCTTTAGTATGATGAGTTATCAGGCTGTGAACTTCCACCTGTGAACTTGTTATTGTCTCTGAAGTTTAAGCCCTGTCTCCTGTCCTCAATAACATTAAGGTCCTGTCATGTCTGTTGCTCTAGTATATGTTCCTTATGTAGCAGAATCACATCCCCCAGGCTCAGTCTATAGTTGCCTGCCACTTTTCAGCTTCTTGGTGGTGTGAATCATCCACTCTTGAAAGTGTTCCTTTAAAGGTAATGAAAATAGTGTTCTTTGTGTCCTACTCCTGAATACATGTTCTATTCCACTGGTACTCCTTCTCTAAGCCTATAATTATTTTTCCCTTAATTCTCTATAATACTAAGTCTTAAATGTTAGGTAACCCTTTGAATTTCATTTCTTGGGGACTATGTTTTCCGTGCTTTCAAGAACGAAATGATGATAGTATATTTGCTCTTGCCAGAGTTTCACCTCCCATATCTTGAGATAACGAGATATCAAAAATAAGTCCCTTCCAACATTATGTTCCATTTTGGTGGATCCCCTTGGATCCTCTGGATCTAGATATTCTGCTAAGTGGAAGGTTCAATGCTTCAGGACTTTTTATGTCGAATCTCTTCTCTTCCCAACCAGCCCACCAAATTTCTGGGAAAGCTATTGGATAATGACTGGACCTAACTCATTTGTAAGACAGTTATAGAAAAGAGAGTTGAGAGATGTTCCTAAATAGGACACACTGGCATTCAGGTAGAGGCTTTGACAAATTACGGTCATAGGAGAGTACTTCTGCATGCCCAGAGGGTACAAGAAAGTCGTGAGTTCCATCCTAAGACTGAAGGTTCTGGTCTTTCCAAACGCAATATCCTGACCTACTAAAAATTCAACCTTCACTTGCATCTGTATAATTAATTCCTAGGTCTTAAACTCAGTTTATTTGCATTGCCCTCTAGCTAATTGAGATGAAAATTTCATTATATCTGTCAAAGAAAACTCTCTAACTTTCCTATTTGGTTTTAATTTGCTTATTAATCATCCTCAGCCATGTTGTTTCTTTCTGGTGCATTCACACTACTCAGCTCCACTCAGAAACAGACATTAAATTCAACTTTTTCTTATAGTAAATAAATGCAAAGTGTCTTAGTTACTCTCCTCTCATTGCTGAGACAAATACTTGTCACCAAAAATGAAGGAAGGAAAGGTTTATTTAACTCACAGTTAGTGGAGGTTTCAGTCTAAAGTTGGCTGGCTCCAAAGCAGAGTAGCACAGAGCAGCCTTTCATGGTGGTGGCAAAAATCGAAAGCAAAAGAAGCATCAGCAGCCCCGACATCTAGCCAGCCTCTCCCCCCTCATCACAGAGTGATATAGAATATCTGCCCCAAGGCACTCAAGCCCGTCATCCCAGCATTGGACCATGAATCAATCACACAATCCAGAAGTCACCCCATGACTGCATGAAGCTTTCGGGGGTACAATTCCACAAAAACCATATAATATTTATATGGCTTAGATATTTCACCCGTGCTACCTTTATATCATGTCAGCTTAGTTAAGCTGAACTACATTTTCCAGAAATCCTTTTTCCTTTATGCCCCTGGTTAGAGCAAGCCAAAAGGATTATAGTTAGTATGGTATTTGACTTGAAGGCTATAATTTAAGACAGCAATTTTTGTATTTGTTTTCATTGAGAAGAACAGTGATTATGCTGTTATAGTTCATACAGATCACAGGTCTTATGGCTCACTTTATTTTGATAGCGAAGGTGTCACTCTTATAAATGCTGTACCTTATGTTGGCCCTCTTTCAGCTTCTCTGACTCCTAAGCCAAATGTGTGTAGGATTTCATAATAAAGATGCTAGCTTCTGTAAAGCTCATATCACTGAGAGCAGAGGTAGAGATCACTGGCATGCATCCCAGCCTGATCTTCTGAATGTCAGCTCTTATCTCTCTTCCTCCTAACTGCCTGGCTTGTGAACTTATGCCTCCATGTCAAATGTAAAGACAATAGCTTTCAGAGGCAATGTCTAAGATCAAGTCTCTGATGCACTTTCCTTATGTAACCCTTATAGTAGTTCTTTCAATCAATCCTGAGAAAGTACCCAACAATTACATTTACTGCATTAAAAAATTCATGGTGTCATTGATGTAAAATTCCAATTTTATTTCCATTGTTTCCACAGTGATTCTGCTTTCAAAAAGAATCCCAAAATCTCTTGCATATTCTGTTCTATTCCCCCACTCATAACACACTGTCTCATTTCAGTTTTCCTCAGAGGTTATGTCTGAGATGGACAATCAGTAATAGGAAATTGTTTTGAAGATTGCTTTCAGGAACATCACCTTCAGGGAATGAGACAGTCATGATTGGGCAGAAAAAATAATAACTTTATATGAAATACAACTGCACCCATCTCTAGTGAAGATTTAGAGTTGAGGTGGTACTTCAAAGTACCAAGAATAAAGTCTGACATTTCAGTCTACGTACAAGTTACTGAACTTTCTCCCATTTCTTTTCTACTGATGGCAGCAGAAGACAAGAGACACTTGTGTCAGAAATAATGCATTTGCTACTGTGAGCATCGTGAGCCCAACAATAATTGTGACAGTTTTTCTTACTACTGAATCCATTGCAAAATCCCTTAGGAGAAGGAGTGTGGATGCATGAAGATATAGTAGGCTGTTACAAGTTAAGATCCCTGAATCTAAGTCAGGTCTCATACACAGCTATAAGTTTGTCTGTAATTGTTACTGAAGGCTATTATATTTCTATCTTCTAAGACTGAACAAACTTTCCTTTTTTGTTTTTCTGAAAGATGTCCTATCTTTATTTTGTAAGTCAGCTCAATGTTCTCATTTCCTTGCATTGTTAATGTCAAATGTTGACAAGAATGGCTTGTGATTGAGCCCCTCTAAATCTGATCATTATTCAGAGACTGCCTTTAAAGCTAGGGGTGAGAAAAGAGATTCTGCTATGGGTTTTTGACAACCAGGAGTAAATGTAGGTGGAAAATAGTGTTGGGCCTGGGGCCTTGGCATTCTGTGTATTGTCTCACAGCATGAGATATTGTGTGAGAACATGCCATGTGCAAAACGTCATACCCACCCTCATCAGATCAGTTCACCAGTACACACAGGTGTCCACACAGAAAAATTCCTGACTTCTGTCTCTTATATATTAATTTTGTTCCTCTCACAATTTTTTGATCTGTCACCTTTTACTCTGTACATAATTGCTTACTTTTGCCCATTAATATTTCCTTAGTCTTTTTATTGTGATGGCATGTAAATAGCTAGAATAAACCGTTCCCTTGCTTGCTGCATCAAAGAAACAGATGTTCATTTCAGTACTATGAAATGTGAGCATAATTAAATGAATTCAGCGGCATCATGTGCATACTTTTATTTTTCAAAATAAAATAATTTTCTATAGACCTATAAAATTATTTGATTTTTAAAAATGATGTCATTTGGTATAAATCCTTACTGGTACACGCAAGGTCCCAAGTTCAATGCTAAATACTGAAGAAAACATGATGGCATTATGTTGCAGGAAAAATCTAGGCCTGAATGGCAAATGTTCCACAACAGGAAGATTATGGAGGGCAACTGTCTCAATTACTTTTTACTTATTGCTGCTGACAAAATACAAACACCCAAAATGAAGGAGGGAAATGTTTGTGTATCTCACAGTTAGTGGAGGTTCAAGTCCATACTATTCTGGCTCTAAGGTAAATGGCAGCAGTTCATGGTGGCAGAAAACAGTAGGAGCAGAGAAAGAGCAAGCTGCAGCACCCATCATGATCTCTCCCTTCTGGGAAGATTGGAGCTCCTCCAAGTGGCACATGTGCAGGGACTAAGGTCCTCCCAAGTGGCGCAGTTGTGAAGTGGCACGACCAAGATCAGAACTCCTCCCTGGAAGTGGGGTGCTAAAGCCTCCCTCAACTCCTTTATATACCCTTTTTGCTCTCAGTCATTCTAGAGCAGATCATCTCAGCCTCAGGGCAGGCCCCCCACACCTCCAGGGCATGCAATTGACAAGTGGATCCAGCCAAGGTTTAGACATCTCAAGTTGACCCAATCTATCAACCACTACTGCAACTTTAATGTAATTCTAGCAGGATAAATGGAACCAGTTCGAAATCATCAGCCCCAAGTCAGGTTTGTGATCAGTGTAAATACAGTTTGCAAGCAGGAAGTACAAAGCTGAGAGCAGGTTATTGCATGATTGGACAAGTGGGTTATACAATTAAGTCATATGTTGTTAACAGATTTGTTCTAAGCAGGTTTATTTAAAAGGAATAAACTTTTTTATTGTTGGGATGGCCAGATAGCTTAGAGGACTAAAGCACCTGCTTATGCAGACCCAGCAACAGGAAGTTGATCCCTGGCACCACATACCATATCTGCTCTGCCCCTGGGATGAGCTGAGATGGCAATTGAATTGGGGGATGGTGGCATGACCCTGTAATCCCAGCACTTGGGAAGTTGAAAACAACAGGAGGATCACTGCACATCCAATCTACATAGTAAGACCCCATAGACCCTGTTCTAAATACATAAAATAAAATAAATGCATGATGGAATTGTTTATCATGTGTGAGGAATATTTCAGGAGGGAGGGAGAAGGAGGGTCTGAAGACAGAATTGAATGTGTCCTTGACTGGGCCAGTCTGCTCTGGTCATAAAGTCCTTGAAGCAAGTGGGAAAAACTACAGACATAGATATAGACATAGACACACACACACACACACAGTCACAGATACAGACCCAGGGATAGACCCAGACACAGACACAGACACAGACACAGACACAGACCCAGACACAGACCCAGACACAGACCCAGACCCAGACCCAGACCCAGACCCAGACCCAGACCCAAACCAAGACACAGACACAGACCCAGACTCAGACTCAGACACAGACAAAGATATAGACATAGACATGACATAGACATAGACATAGACATAGACATAGACGAGATGACATAGATATAGAGATATATAGGTATAGAAATAGATAAATATCTACATAGATTTTTTAATCTATTTTCTATATTTTTAAGTAGACAGACACAGTCACAACTCTGAGTGGTGCGGTGGCCCCAGCCAGCCATCTGGAGAAGCCAAGCCCAAGTGAGCTGAGTGGTCTCACTATGTGACAAGCAGCATGAGCACATCCTCTTTTGACAGAGTCCTAGGCTACTAGGTGATTTTAATTTCTACTGTAGGATTTTCTATAAACTTGCCATTACAATTATATAGTTTCTGAAGAGTTTAGTCTGGAATGGGTGTTGTAACCCATGCCTATAATCTAGAAATATCAAGCAGGGTATTTACGTTCAGACTGGACAATTTATCGGCTTAGAGAAATATATTAAAAATGTAAGAAAATTTAACATGTTCACGTTTCTTGTTAGCTTTTTGAAACAGTTTCATTTTAAATTATTTATTTTGGGGCCAGGAATATAGCTTAGCTGCAAAGGGCCTGCATGGCGAGTACAAGATCCTGAGTTTGATTCCCAGTATCAAAACAAATAAAATAAAACAAAGCAACTTATTCTTAGACTTTGGTGAACTTATAAGTTCCCATTAAAATTTTAAGAAAATAAATGTTACAACTGAAGATTAAAAACAAATATACTTATAAAAAAGAATCTTTTCTGTTTCACATCATCTTGACCTGAATATTGCAGATGAGAACAGTCAGCTAAATTCCAGTGTTATGCAAATTACTACAGCACACAGAACAATTTAATACATGTATATCATGAGGAATCACATAAAATTCACACTGAAAAAGTCTCTGAGGTGATTTTTCTTCTGTGTTATTGCGTAGAAAATTTTTCTAAGAAGCATGAAACTTCTTTCCAGATTTTGCCAAGAGAATCAGCATCACAGAACAACGGAAAATACATTTCCTTTTTTCCATAGAATTAAACAGTAACAAAAAAAAAAAAAAAAAAACCCAAAACAAAACAGAAACAACCAGGTAAATCAAAAGCCCTTAATTTTTTGGTGAAATTTAGATTAGGAAGTGAAATAGTTAAAATAGTGATAAAATTTTGCTGCACAGTTAGAAAACACCTGAGTGTTACATAAATAATATTCAAATTTAGTGATTTTTGGCTTTAAATTTTAGCATGATTTATTATAAATAATTTATACCAATATTTATTTCATTTTATTTTACTGAAGAACAGGGATGACATAGTTTCAAATCAAATTATTAGGACAGATTCAACAATTAATACATTACACATAGTTTTCGTAGTGGTTTTTTGTTGTACAAGGTGCATACATGATACTCTATCTACAAACACTATTAGAGCAGATGCCTCTCATCAAGGATTTAAGAGAATGTAGCTGTATACTTATCTTTTTCTTAAAGCTGAATTATAGTACAATTTTAATAATTAACACTTTTTACATTGTTATCTTCCTAGTCGTTATCTATAGTAAAAGGAGCAGACAGGATATCCTGTCCAAACACTACCAGTGCAAATCTTTCTTCTCATAGAATTATGCAAAAGCACTGCATATTTATCCTAACTGTACTGTTTATACAGACACAGAATGGTTCTTCAGCAAACTGGCCAAGCAATGGCCATGATTCATCCACATGGCTGACACTGACAAAGGATCTACAGAGTGAGGTTCAGGGTTGCAAGGTAAACCCTGAGGAGACTAGACTGACCTCATCAGATACAAAAGCTACATTTTTTGTTATATGGGTCTTACTTTATCTTGGTCTTAACCTTCTAGCAGAAAAGTATGAAAACGAAGTATATAAAATAAGTATATAAAATAATAATAAGCCAAGCTGTAAGTGGCTCTAGTCAACAACTTCTTCGGATAACCCACTATTATTGTGGACTGGTGGACTGTGTTGGATTGGTTCGCTGAATTCAAGCACCTATAATAATTGAATGACAATAGAATACCCATTTTTTTCAGGACCACATTAATATTTTAAAAATATACTCAGATACAGAGCTACACATATAGCTCAGCAGATTAAAGTGCCGGCTTGGGAGACCCAAAGACTAGGTTTTTATCCTGGCATGCTATGCCCACTCCCACCGCAGGCACACTGAGACAGGACTGAAGCTGGGTATGGTATCCTGTGTCTGTAATCCCAGCATGTGGGAGGATGCAGACAAGAGGATCACTATGAGCCCAATCTGTGTAATGAGATGCATAAAATGTATATATATATATATACATTTTACACACACACACACACACACACACACACACACACTGACATGCAATTAATCTAAAGTGGTTATAATTTATGTAGTATTTTCCAAACATTTAATAAGTTGCTAACAACCCAGTATGAAATATGGTAAAATTCAGCAGGGTTTTCTCATTCTTCAACTTACATGAAATTGAACTTTTTTCAACTTACATAAAATTTAACTTTTGGAAATAAACTTATGGAATGGCTTATTTCATGTCCTTCTCTAAGGCACCCATGGAGGCTCCAAGTGGACCCTGTTATCTCAAGTCAGATTTCCTCAAAATCAGATTTTTTTTTTGAAATTATAACAATTTTATAGAAGAATATAGAATAATCAAGCTTTAGGTGATTTTCTTACCTTGTTTCTTTCTCTGGAAACTAGATACTATGTATGTATATGGCACAATTTGATCTAATTTACAGAATCTGGGTCATTTTTGTGTTCTTTCATTATGTTTTAAGGTATACAATTTATTAAAATTTGTTTTATTTGTATTATTTGTAATAATTATCTCTTCAAATTACTATTACCCAATTTCTTAAAGAAAAGCTAAATAAATACTTAGAGAGAATAAAATATATAGCTTACTGTACAATTTACCCACATGGAATATTCATATTTTTTAAAACATGAGCTACTTTGTTCCTACACAAGAAATATTAGACCAGGCCGGGGAGATCGCTCAGTAGAATAAGTGCCTGCCTGACAAGATCAGGGTCGTGAGTTCAGTCCCTGGTACTGTAAAGAAAAAAAAGGGAAATATCTGACCAACCAACCCCATTCAAGCACTTACTCTTTACCTCATAATATGTATTGTGCACTAGAGACTTTGTGAATGGCTGAAAAAGAAAAGACACCTTATTTATAAAAATAAGAGTGAGTTAAATATTCTGGGCAAAAACAGACATCATAGAAAGAGAAATAAGTTACTATGTAAGATCGTATTTTCTTAGTCAAAAGGCAATCATAACTTCAGAGCAACTCATGTGATACTGAGAAATCACAAATGTAGAAGAGGAATTCTCTATGTTTATCTGAGTTAATATACATATAGGCCCAGATACAAAAGAAAAATAAGCTGTGAACAGTTAGCCGTAATTGAATATTTGAAGACCTTTGTTTTTAAATATTTTTGAAGCTACTAAATACAACCTACTCATAACTCAATTATCCATGTAAAGTATTTTTCCATCACAATGGAGGTGCCATCCTCTCGTGGTGTTAGGCGACACTGCCCCCTAGAGGTTCTCGGATTGTTCCCGATAGACATGGTTCTTTTTTATTTTATTTTATTTTTGTTTTTGTTTTATTGAAGTACAAATATTAATGAGACAGTTTTAAGATACCTTGACAAGATGGATTTGATAAATTAATACACTGCAAACTGTTTTCATAATGTTTTGGTATCATAGGCGGTGCATACATAATATTATACTTACAGACATTGTTATACCATATGTCTCTTATGAGTAAATTAAGAGAGTGTAGCTGTTTGCGTATCTTATTTTTTATACCTGAATTACAACAAAGATTCAATAATTAATACTTTCTACCTTACTTTTTTCCTAGTAGTTGTCCATAGTACTAAAAGCGGACATAATATCCTGTCCAACCACCATCAGTGCAAATCTTGCCTCTCATAGAATTATGTAGAAGCACAGCATTATCTATCCCAACTGTACTGTCCATACACACACATCATGATTCTTCCTTTCTATACCCCTTCCTTTGTCTACACCTGTCAAAGATGGGCACTCCATTATCATTCAACCAATTCAGGTGCCTGAACTTGACAACACAATCCAACACAGTCCAGCATTCCACAACAATAGTGAGTTAACCGAAGAAGTTGTCGACCATAGCCATTTACAGCTCAACTTATTATTATGGCCCCGCGGTATACACTTCATTTTTATACTTTTTTGATGGATGGTTAAAAAATAAGATACAGGACTACAAGATAAACCCTGAAGTGACTTCACTGACCTCATAAGAAACATAAAGTACATCTGTTGGTGTATTGGTCTTGCTCTATCTAGACAAGGTTCTTACATGGCAAGAAAGGGCCAAGGAAGTATATTTTAAGGAATACTAAGGATAGGGAACTTCTTCACTTCGATTTAAGTGCATGATATCTAAGAACCCCATGAAAGTATAAATACAATTTATGAATAATTTGGTTATATTGTGAGAAATACGTTTTTTAAGGCAGCCGTTTCAGATGATTCTCCAGGTTTGAGTAACAGAGACAGGAGTAGATTCCTCATTGATTGTGATTGGTCTTGGAAATTACTTCAATTTGCCACTCCTGTAACGATTTTGCACTTGCAAATAGTAAATATTCTATTTCTGTATAATGTATAACAATCTTCATGTAATACAAACATGTAGTAATAATACTTAAAAAGAAAAAGATATCTGTTGTGCAAAGGAAAGTATTGCAAAGATATGAGTGTTTACACCTCTAATTTTGTAATTCTATTGGAAGGAACAGGGTATCAGAACACGAAAGGTAATTCACCAGTAGATCAGAAGTGGTAAGGGCCAGAGGTTAACCATAAAGAACAATGCTGAGGTAATTATGGAGGAGGAATGTGCATAAAGTAGCACATTGAGTGGGATTGCAGAATTCAAGAATAAACACTGTTTTCCTCTGAGATAGTCTGCGTTCACCCACAACATAAAAGAGAACTGGATCTAATAGAAACCACAAATAGATGGTGATTTCCCAGAATTTCACCTTTTGTGTTTGGTTAGAACAAAAGAATAGGAACTTTTGACACTCAAAAATATAAGGAAATCCAAATGTGGAGAATCAAGAAAATACAAAGTATAATTTGGTCTGATATGATATATATAATACATATATATATCATATCAGACCAAATTATATATATATATTCACACACACGTGTGTGTGTGTCTGTGTGTGTTTGTGTCTGTATGTGTGTATTCTTATATGTTAAGCAGAGGCAGCACCTACTTTTATTTTGGTACCAGAGATTGAACTCTGGATCCTGTGCCTGCTAGAGAAGTGCTTATTCTACTGAGCTATTTCCTCAGGTCGTCCATCTACTTTTAAGAAATATTCATATGTACTTCTTCCTACCTATGTGGCTTCAGAACAAGGAGCAAATTATTTGCCCTTATGTTGCAAGAGAAACAATAAGCAAAACAATTATATTTAACCTGTCAAATTTTGTTGGTTTTCAAAGTAATTGAATGTGGTAATGTAATGTTTTCTCTACATCTTGAAGCTACATTTCATTCTGAAATTTTAAGGACATAAAATAAAGCAAATGTAGACACAACAACAATAGTCTAAGTGGAGAAGAGTGAAGAGTTTAGTAGAAGTAACCAGGGAAACGTGAAATTAGAACATAGGAAGCAGAGTGCTTTGATCAATTATGCTGAAATTATAAATCAAAACTTGAAGTTTGCCTCTGAAGTATATATAAATGAAATTTACATTGGAAATCTGTGGTTTATCCAAACATGAAGTGTACTCTACTGTACTCTGTGCCTCACCTGTCCCCTTCTGAGGAGCCTGTGCGGAAGAGGCAGAGGCTGAGTAGCCACTCCGGTCCTTGTCCCAGAGAAGAAAGGCTCTGAAGCCTGACCTGAGGTTTAGGACCACATCTTAGTGTCTGCTCAATCCTGTGCATGAGTACGGTCCATATCATAAAAAATTCTTCCGTCCTAATTCAAAAACAAGATGAGGCTGAACAATAGGTTGATAAGGTTATTTGTTTATTTACAAAGAAAAGAGGGATAAAGAAATGTAAATATGTATTTAATTCACACATAGATGCAGATAGTACAAGATTATTTTAAAAGGTAGTAAAAAATATGTTATAAAGTTTTGAAGAGGAAGCCAATGAGAGGTATTAAAGAAAAATACAATGAAATAATTGTATCATAAAATAATAATCCAGATTGTACCTTGTATAAATTTTTGCCATTAGGCAAATGGAAGAGCAGTGACACTATAATACTCCAAAGATCAGGAAGCAAGAAAGGGCTGAATAGGATTAGATGGACTCATAATGAACTTTCTTTTCTTTTCTCTCTCTTTTTTTTTTTTGTGGTACCAGGGATTGAATTCAGGCCCTTGCGCTTGCCAGGCAAGCACTTATTCCATTCATCAAGCCATCTTCCCCACCCATAATAAACTTTCAAACTAGAGAAAGCAAACTACTTATTGAAGTATGTTTGACAGAATATTGTAAAAAAGACTATTTTATTGATATAAAAGCAATACTCATTTCTTGGTCTAAACTCTTAACAAATGAAAATACAAAAATCTAAGGAACGAAAACAACCAAGGACTTTTTAAAAATCAGTTTTTACATTTCAAGCCTATTAAAATGCAAATATATAAAATCTACAATGATAAAAGTGGCACAATGGATTTGCTTTCATGAACCAATCCCTAATATAAATAAAGAACATGTTCCAGGCTCTGGGTTGTATGGAAGGACCCCAATAAAAGTCTGGTGGATTTTTCGTTAATTATGTCTTCGAAGTGTATCAGTTACAGGAATGTAACTCAGGACCTCGCGTTTGCCAAGCAGGGGTTTGTGCCACTAAGCCATATCCTCAATGAAGACCTTTTAATCTAGGTATTGTAGTGCCATGAAAAGCAGGATGATTTATTAATAATACGTATAAGAAAAATTTAAACTTCTTTAATGTATGATCTGCCCCTTTTATAGAGGCAACATCACAAGAGAGTAAGGGAAATTTAGTATGTAGGTTCATGTTTACTTTTGTTTCCAGAGGTGTACCTAAGCCAGTTCCAGGTAGAGCTGAGGTTGTACAGCTAAAAGATACATTAATGTAACTTCAAAGTGAGAGTCTAAAGGTAAAACTCCAAATCTTCTCCAGCACATCTTCACCAGTTTATTCTTTAGTCATTGTAATAAAAACTATATGACTGAACTATATGATTGAAAAATCTCTCGTTTCAGAAATACGCATTATCCAAAGGAAAGGAAATTATCAAAAATGCTGACATTATGAGTCCATGTACTGACAGCACTTGCTGCTCCCCAAGACACAAATGCCTGGTTCTCCTCTGTAGTAGCATAGAAACACAGGAAGTTTAGCTGAGAGAATCCTTGCATATGTTTTTAAGACCTGACTACCTTCTTTGTTTCTTTTAGCAATTTGTTACAAAATATATTCACCTTAAGAATGTCAGAGAGTTGTTCAAGTGGGATATTATTATGAACTGCAATTCATATGTTTGTCCTTTTCTTCATTCATTATATTTTATCCAGTAATTTAACACTTTTTTTTTACTTTATTGGCCATGAAATGGCATAACAGCTCCATGTAAAATCTGACTGATACAGTTTGATGACATAATTAATGAAAAATCCACCAGACTTTTACTGGGGTCCTTCCATACAACCCAGAGTCTGGAACATGTTCTTTATTTATATTAGGGATTGGTTCATGAAAACAAATCCATTATGCCACTTTTATCATGCAGATTTTACACATTTGCATTTTAATAGGCTTGAAGCAGATTAAACATTCAATAGATACTAGCCATACATTTTTTATATCTTCTGTATGTTATAAAATTATTACAGCTTTAGTACAGCTTATGACTTATTTTCATGATGCTCATAATCACACTCAAGACTTTGCATACACCAGGTAGGAGCTCTGCCAAATGCCTCTAGTCTCAAGGTATTCTTTGCATTCTCTATAGTTATTTCCCCTTATTTTTAACTCATTACATTAATATGAGATACTTGTTCCAACTAGTGAATTAATAGCAATAGACTAATAACAACACTGGTATATTGTTCCAATTTTCTCAGTTTTGAACTCTCTGCTTTAACTGTGTTCGGATCCCAAACTTGTTACATTTAATTTGAAGTCATGTTTCTTTAGGTGATTATTGACTGTGATTGGTTGTTAGATTTTGAAAGGCCTTTAAAATTGGGAGGAACACTGATCGCAAATTTTGGGGAATTCCTCACAGTTGTCATCAAGTTTTTCTTTCTATGGTTAGAACTGCATTACACAGGTTTAAAAATAGAGTAACAATGAGAGCAGCAGTTTAAATGTCCGCCTAAGTACAATACCTATTTACACCTTTCCCATGGAAACACACATAATGCACACACTCACCAAAGAAGAGAGTGGTAGGTTCACTGCTTAGCTGTACAATAGGTTAATGACCAGAATATTGACAAGGTAGTTTCCTGTTGAGTTACACAGATGGAAATTTAGTGGATAAAGAAATTAAAGAGTATTGCCTCACTTACTGATGTGTCGCAGAGAAAGTGCACTACAAAAGAATCACTGAAGAAAAACAGTTAGTAAATAGAACTTGTCAGCTGACACCAGTCAATCTCTGCCAAGGCAACCCTTGGCTGATGTGATGAGCACATTAACAAAGCAAGTCATGGTGAATAGGTGGGAGCCACAATTGTGCCCAGTGACATGAACTCTTTTATGTAGTTGATTATTGTGTAATCAGCTACTGACAATGAACAACCGGCAGCACAATCTTGAAAAGCCTAAGAGCCACTTGATGTACAGTTGACTAAATTAGTTTTTTTGAATACTGAAAAAGCCATAATTTTGTTTCTGCAGAAATAAAAACACATAATATATAAATATACATTAGTTTGATGATTCTGTCTGTGGGACCTCAGCTGACAATACCGCTTGCATAGAGTCACACACAACCAGAGCAGCGGAAGCACTAAACAGCAATCAAGTGTGAAGATGGTCCAAGAATATGAGATCTGCTGACTTCCACAACATTGTTCACCTCGGGACTCCTAGAGCGTGAAATCGGCATCTTAAAGGCACAGAAAGTCACCACTTTAGAGAGAAGAGTCTGATGTACTCTCACTCTTGAGGATTCAATTTATGTATTGAATAAAAGATCCCATTTAGTATGAATGATTAACCCCCCCCAATTCACGAGCTAATACATATGAATTAATCTCCATGACAACAGAGCTGAAATGTACTTAGTCAATGAGGACTAATTACCTCACGGACATAAAGATAGCAATGCAATTGTTGTTATAAATGATGCCTAAAAGACTTACTGGCACTGCCCCCATAAGACAAGGCAGGGAGAAATTACTATCCATGGAGGATGGGCCCTCATATAATCCACTGCTGTTCTTGAACTTCTCAGTCTGAAATGGTTAAATGATAAGTTTATATTTATAATTTGTTAGATTTTTGGGACAAAACAACTGTGATGAAATACAGGAGACAAGAACTTTACAAGAGAAAAAATTAATTTGGCTCCTGTTTTCACAAGCTTCTGGCTTTAGTCCATGATGATTTTGCTCTGATGCTTCTGGCCTGTGGTAAGGCAAAAATGCCATGGTGGAAGGCGTGCGGTGGGTCAAAGTGATGTGTACCACTTTGACCCACCGCACGCCTTCCACCATGACATCATGGCACACATCATGGAGAAAGGACATGGAGGGGAGTGTGAGAGCCAGAATGGAAGGGAGGCTCTCTAAGGAAAAGGTACATCACTCAGGGACAACTTTAATGAGCTTTATTCTCTGACTAAGCTCTGTCTCCTGATATTTCCATTACCTCTCAATAGTCAAGCTACAAATGGCTCATTCATTGACAAAATGAGAGCTCCATGATTCAACTATTTCGAGGAAGATAACACCTTAAAATAGCTTCATTTAGGTCCTGGCCTAAAATACGTGACCATTTGGGGGGACATTGAAAACTAAAGACATAGATCACCAGGTTTATGTCTGTTGATATAATCATTCAAAATGAACTAAAATGAATACTTAGCCTTTGATGATGTCTTCTGTTAGAATATGTAGCTTGAGAAGTGGAGGCAGAAGTGGCTTATTTAAAACTATTTATAATGGTTATTTGGGGCTTTTTTTCAACATGTAAATATTGGGATCAGGAGGATCACAGAAAGTTATGCCAAATAAAAAGCATGCAAAGACTCACTGAATGGAAAATTAATATCTGATCACCTTAGTCTTTGTTTCTCAGAATTACTGTATTGGTGGTTTATTGATAGAAAGCAAGGCTGCATTTACATTTTAGAGAGAAAAATATAAGCTTAAGTTATTTACTTGTTTAATCGTTACCCATATTTGACTGACTATAACTCTAGTAGACATGAAGGACAAATCTACTCTGAGAAAAATTTTAACCTTGGTTCAAGCCATTTGTGTATATAAGGCATCTTAGTTGCCTTCCTCTAGTTGCTAAGGCAAAATACCTGATACTCCAAATGAAGGAAAGGTTTATTTAGCTCACAGTTTGTAGAAGTTTCAATCCATAAATATCTGGCTTTGAGACCCAGCCCAAGCCCAGACCTGATGAGTGTGTGGGAAAGCATCCACTCTCCCCTTTGCTTGCTGGACCCCTCTGACCCAGTCCATGTCCGGCCTATGAGTGAGAACTTCCTCCATGCTCTCAGGACCTCTTGAGACCCAGCCCAATCCCAGGCCCTGAGAGTGTGTTGGAGAGCTTCAATGCTCCTCTTTGCCTGCTGGATCCCTCTGGACCCAGCCCAGACCCACTTATTAATGAGTCCATCTATCCTGCTCTCTGGACCCCTCCAGACCTAGCCCAGGCCTGGCACAAAAGATTGGGGTAAAATTGCAGCTAAAGTCCCTGAACAGAAGCTAGGTCCCAGAATCTCCTAGTTAATTCAGGAGCAGAACATCTTGCCAGAGGGGCACAGCAGGTTCACTTCCAAGGGCTGCAGCAGGAAGGAGCTGAG
Organism: Ctenomys sociabilis; assembly: GCA_004027165.1. NCBI lineage: Eukaryota > Metazoa > Chordata > Mammalia > Rodentia > Ctenomyidae > Ctenomys > Ctenomys sociabilis. The sequence goes on along the minus strand of PVKA01000540.1, from coordinate 76,726 downwards.
CACAGCAGCTAGACTCAAGCCAGGCACAACTGGACGAATTCAAACTTCATAGATTTTCACTAGAATTTCAGTAGGTGCTAAGTTTATAACTGCACCAATGCTGTACACCACAGGTCAGACAATAGTGCTATACAAAATGACAAAGAGGAGGAAAATGCAATCTCAGGCCCCGAGCCCACTGAGAACAAGTGCAGAAGACACCAGCACAGAAGAAATTAGGAATCATACAGTTGAAATGTTTGAATAGCATCTGAAATAAAGAAACAACAGCAGAAAGGTATAGAGGAAATCAGATCAGAAATAACCTGTGCAATAATAAAAAAAAGAAATCTCTAAATTAGTAGTGTCAGAAATAAAGAATCAAATGCAGAAACATATAGAGAAAATCAGATCATAAGTGATCTATGAAATAGTGGCTCAAATGCAGGGTAGCAAATGACACAGGGCAGCAGTGCATGGTGCTAAAAGACAGCAAACGCAACAAGAGAAAAGAGGTGAGGGAAACGGGGGAAGCATCTTTTCCTCTTCTATTGTAAGAAGGGTAATTGCCTAAAGGGTGTATAGCACTCATACCATGTCCATACCCTCCTCTTGTATAGGATGGAAATGTTTACAGAATGAACACCTTGGCCTCCTGCTTGACCATTTTGTTAAGCTTCCAAACTTCTCAAGTTGACACAGTGAATCTTCCATACCCACCGCCAAGGGCACAAGCAGTGGGCATACATACTGCACATCGTCCTGTACACATTATAATGTAGGACTGCTGAGTCACTTAGCTAAGTTCTAAGCTTTGCAAGTTGACACAACATATCAATCATTACAAAGGATCTGGTTATAGCAATAAGTAAGCTACCAAGGTAAGCAAAAGCAAAGCAAAAAGAATTATCAGCCACGGTGACACTCGAGTGACAGGATGCTGCTTTGTCCTTATTTCCTGTGCATTTCCATGTTGTCCTTCAGGAAGTAGGTCTAAGGAATCTTGGAAGAGGTATATTCAGACACTAAAGGAAAAGGATATCTTAATACTATGGGCAGTAAACAGCAGCAGAGAGAAGTTGCTTCTTTCTATTATGATTTATATGAAGATCTTTTCATGTATCTTAGAGATTGCTTTTACTGGCCAACCACCAGGTCTTAGACACTTATAATCTGTCTAATGCAAAGAGGACACTTTTGCTGCATGTCACAGCCACCTAGGTTAGTTGTGTATAGTGACTGAGTGATCAAAGGTCATTAGAACTTTTTAAACTACAATTAGTGCTATCCCCTCTAGGCCTCTCTAGGGTGCCAGAGTGGCCGAGGTTCATCTGAGTCTTTATTCATTTTCTTTCTTCATGTGACAAGTAGTATGTACTTCCTTTTACAATTTTTTTTTTTTTTTGGCAGAACTGGGGATTGAACTCAGGCCTTTGTGCTTGCCAGGGAAGCTCTTATTCCACTGAGCCATCTCCCCAGCCCTACAAATTTTAGTACTTAAATATTTTGCATTTCTAGCTTCTCCTCAACATTCCTTCCCAGAAATTTTGCTCTATGATTTTAGTTTTCTGTATTTCTGGGTAATTTAAGTTCTGCATAGAATTGAGTTTTAAAAATGGCATTGAAGCAGTTTATTTCTGCTTCGTGCACTATGATTAATGTTGGATATTTCACTGCCTTTTTCTTTTTTCTTTATTATGAATTTGCAAACTATAAGTGCATATATTTCTGAGATACAAGCCAGTGCTGGAATTTATCAATACAATGTATCAAATGACATAAATCAAGCTAATGAATATATCCAATGCCTCAAATATTTGTCATTTTCTGTGGCGAGAACAGTCAAAATTACTCTCAGCAATTTTGAAATATACAATATATTATAAGTTCATATTACCAACATCCTTCAAATGAAAAAACAATACATTACAATCAGTTATACAGTCATTTAGATTATATTCTGGCCTAGTGAACTGATCTAAATAGCTGAATTTGTCTCCCTTTTTAAGAAAGTAACTTCATGATTTTTAAAAATACATTTCAATAGGCTGCTGGGTTAAAAATTAGACATAGAAAACTTCAGAGTATTATTTTTTTGGGAAAGGAGAAAAAATCTACCACCATTTGCCTCGGACTTTAAAAAGGAGTGAGGAAATGGATTTGTTCCACTGCACCTGAGAACCCTGCACTGGGGAGAGGTGTACAAGGCAGGATGTGAGTTTCTACGGAGCAGCAAGTCTTTGCCCATGAGAGAGAATCTCAAGGAGAAATGTTCTCCTTTCCTGTGAGCTGTCTCTATCATATTACTTTACTTAGCTTTGCCCTTCGATGAGAGAATTAACATTTGGAACACAGAGATTATGATGTAAGCACAGGAGCGAGCCATTAACTAGACCACTCGTTCTCCTTAAGTACATATTTGGTGACAGTTGAATATTCATAAAATAGCTTTTACAGCTATCGTGTGCTGCAGTCCACCCAGGCCTTATGGTGTGGAGGCTACACTGGGCATCTGAAGAGCAGCAACCCTGGCTGCAGTGTGTGACTGGGAAAATAAATGGAATCCTTGAATGCTCATTTGAAAATCAAATACCTGCTGTATATCTAGATTAAACCACACTCTGTCCAAAATTCTGTAAGAGAATTTTACTGTGCATGAGGGGGTTATTATTTTAATGTTTTGTTCTATTTGTCATGAGACAGTAAGTAATCACTTCAAAATTATACTACAGTGGAGGACAAAACACAGAAAAACATTACTTGTATTGTTCATATAAAAACTACAAGAATAGTACCTGAAAATATATGCCTGTATTAAAAAAGTGAAAAATCTATGTGTGTATGTATGTACTTAGTACAGTGAATCGCTAAGCAGATCAGACTCAGTGATCATCCTGTCTTAACCTCCCCAGTGCTGGGTTCACCATCATGCACAGATTCGGTGGGCAGCAAGGTGCTCCTGTGGTTTCCATGCCAGCCCAGTGTAGCCTCCGCACCATAAGGCCTGGGTGGACTGCAGCACACGATAGCCGTAAAAGCTATTTTGAGAATATTCAACTGTCACCAAATACGTACTTAAGGAGAACGAGTGGTCTGGTTAATGGCTCGCTCCTGTACCTACATCATAATCTCTGTGTTCCAAATGTTAATTCTCTCATCAAAGGGGTCAAACCCACATCCTTGTGGGTGCCTGGCAAGCACTTTGATCACCAAGCTATCTCCCCAGCCACTTATGATTATTAAGGTGCATTTGTGAGGCCAATAAGCATATTTGAAACTTACACTTAAAAAAGAAATTGAGCAAATATGCTTATAATAATAAAGTAAATTTTCCATAATATATTTTGCAATATTTATGTAGCTTAATCACTTAAAACAGGCATGTCTAAACCATGGTCCATGGAATATACAGGCCCTTGAACAGCTGATAATATGGCTCCACAGGATTCTATCCTTTTAATATTATGTGATTTTTGGTGATAGTTTTAATAATTCAGCTGTGCAGATCTTGACACATTGCTTGTGTGACAAAGGAATACTATCTAAGAGAGGGTACGTGTCAGTGCTAAGGCTACCTCTTGTACTACTTACAGTGTCAGCCAAATCCAAGCCCACATGCATCAGACAGTGCTCACACTTGTGTGGTTGGTGAGGGAAAATAAGGGTTGTTGATAATAGTATTTCTAATGACTTACTCCTTGTGTTCATCTCAGGACAGGCATGTATTTGTTGTTGAGCAACCAGGGAATCTTTCTTTTTTTAATTATTGAATGTAAGCTTATGTTATTTTCTACAATAATTTTATAAAGTAAAGCTATTTAAGCAGCTTTGGTATAGAAAGTACAGAAATGTAATGCAACAGTTTAGAAAAATAAAAGGTCATTAATTTTGAATAAACAGAGTTACAGTCACTTAACATAAAGAAACCTTTTGTAAACCCTCTTTCTTAAGCTTTCATAAGCACTCTCTTCTAGAGACACATCTGTCTGGCTTCAATGTCTAAATTTGTTCATGCCATCAAAAAGGGAATTTCTACATTATTGTTATAATGGTGTGTGCATTTCTTTTTGGCAGAACTGGGGATTGAACTCAGGCTCTTGCACTAGCCAGGGAAGCATTTATCCCATTGAGCCATCTCCTTGGCCCAATGGTGTGCACATTTAAAAACAAATATTTCCAAAGTTGAGTCCTGTAAAGAATAAAATTAGATTTAAAAACTTCCTTGAGAAAAAATAAATACCACTACTTCATCAATTCAGACACAGATTTATTAGCTTCACAAACACAAATTTAAATATCCCACTAATTTTATAACCATGATCAATTCTATTTTCTTATTATTGTAATGAACATAAAAATAAAACAATGATTGTGTACATATATTACATATATTTTGTATTTTATATAGCCCAAATTTGTCAGTAATTTTCCTCCTTGGAAAATGAAAGAAAATTAAACAATATGTGTAACAATTAATATGATTAAACTGGTATACACTTATATAGTTAACTGCTTCAGACATTCATAGGTTTATAAATTTTAAAAACTTAAAATTTAATTGAATAGCAAAAATGGAGTTTCTATCTGTATTACTAGTGCATAAGTAGTAAAATACTTCCTTTTTCTAGAAATATCAGTATTAAAAGATAATAACATGCAATTTATACAATTTTTCAGTGAACCAGCACAATAAACTTCCTCTTTCTGACTAGAACAAATGAAAATGAAATTAATGCAGCATGTGTGGGGATGTGCACAATAGCTAAAAGTGCTGTTAACTAGAATAGAAATAGCTAGCAGGCTGGTGTAGCACTGGTCTGGGTGTGCTCGAATGACTGATTGAACATGGAAGACCCACCCTGGGTACAGACTGTGCCAACTGTTTGCAGCGCAGATGGAATAAAAGAGGACGCAGGAATTAAGTCTCCCCTCTGCTTCTTCTGAGGAGTTCCAGTTTTTGCCACCTTTCTTTGTCTTTTTTTTTAGGTGAGTCTGTATTTTATTTAATTTTTTCCATAATTTTATTAAAGAACAAATAGCAATGAGACAGTTTCAAATCAAATTAGTAGGACATGTTCAATAATTAATACATTGCATATTGTTTTCTCAGTGGTTATTTGTTGTACGAGATGCAGACATGATATTCTGTTTACAAGCACTATCAGAGTAGATCCCTCTATTCATTGAATTAAGAGAATGTAGCTGTGTACCTATCATTTTTTCAAAGTTGATTTATAGTACAGTTTCAATAATTAATACTTTCTATATTGTTATCTTCCTTGTGGTTATCCATAGTACAAGAAGCAGACAGGATATCCTGTCCAAACACTATTAGTGCAAATCTTTCTTCTCATAGAATTACATGAAAGTAGCCGCATATTTATCCTACTATTCTGTGTATATAAATACAGAATGGTCCTTCATTTGTATCCCCCTTTTATTTGTTTCATCCTGTCAGGGATGGTATTCCACTGTCACTCAATTATTATAGGTGCTTGAATTCAGCAAAACACTCCAACACAGTACAGCAGTCCACAGTAGTAGTGGGTTATCTACATAAGTTGTTGACTAGAGCCTTATACAGCTCAGCGTATTAATATGGCTTTGTTTTATATACCTCATTTTCATACTTTTCTGCTGGATGGTTAAGACCAAGATAAGGCAAGAACATATAACAAGAAATGTAACTTCTGTATCAGATAACGTCAGTCAGGTCCCTTCAGGCTTTATCCTGTAACCTTGTCTTTCCTGCACGTCGGTCTCCAGGCTTCCAGGGCAGACTCCTAAGTCTTCACTACAGTGAGCTCCTTGTGTTTGACCACTGACTGCACCCTCTGCCTCTCCTGAATGCAGAGGGCATTTTTGTACCCTTCCACACCTGACAGTGTGCAGCATTTTAAGCCTGCCTTGGAAAGCCTTTGCATATCATATTCTATATATGTAGCTGTTTTATACTATTAAATTATACATCCATATATAAATATGTACATTTTAGTTTCCATTTGTGAGTTCAGCTCTGTAGGCATTCAGTCATTTCAAATTAGAATATACTGGTCAATTAATGATGTTTATAGGTCATAATAATTAAGAAACAGGTAAATTAGTTTGAGTTATTTAAAAAAAACATTTAACACAAATAGTGCTCAAGAAATATTTTTGAAGAAAATAATGGAGTTACTGATACAAAAATCCAAGAAATAGATTAATATGCATGTAAACTAGGTATGAAATACTAAGACATTTTAAAAATACCCAGAAAGTATATTGATAATGGATATTGTATTTATTGACATGAAATTGCTTCAGCAGTAGAAAACATGAAATATCTAGAAATAAATGATAGAAGAATATGCAGAAATTATATGAAAAAATTTCAAAGGTCCTTGAAGCAATAGTTCACACAAGAAAATAGACTTCAACAATTGCAAAAAGAATCATAATCTTAAACGAAACATGCAAGAGTTGTAAGTTCATTCTAATTTTTATATGCTGATGATCATTAGATCACCGTGTTAATTTATTATACATTTGGAAAAAGAATATAAAACTGAAATGTATACATCAAAGGAAGCTTTACTTAGAAATGTGGTGCTCTTTAAGATATTGAACTTTATGATCAAATTTCAATGGTTAAAATATATCATCCAAGCCTATAAAACAATTATTAGTAACAGAACAAATATGTGTAGATATAAATTCAAAGGTATATAGGGGTGAGAAGTTAGCTCAGTGGTTTAAATGCCTGCCTGGGAGGCCCAGGGACCTGGGTTTGATCCCGGCTGTCACATGCTTTTCAGGGCCAGCCCTGGGTGCACTGAGCCAGTCACTGAGACCAGGTGTGGCAGCACACACCTGTAATCCCAAGCCGGGGAGGCTAAAAACAAGAGGATCACTACAAGACTGAGATGGACTCTGTACCAAATGCACAATTTTTTTTTGAAGCCCTCCTTTAAAAAAGAATTCCAAAGGTATGGATGGATACAGAATATGAAATCAGTAAGATCACAAATCAGCAGTCAATAGACAACAAATAATTGATGGGCAATTTATTTATTTTTTCTGTATTTTAAAGAAGGGTCTAGAGGGTATTCAGGGTCTCACTACTAGATCAGACTTGTAGTGATTCTCCTGTTTACAGCCTCTCAGGTGCTGGGATAACAGGCACCACACTCAGTCTCAATCATTTTCTCAGCGTGCCCTTGGGGGTGGGGCCAGTATGGAAGTTGATGGACAGTGTAACAGCTACACAAAAGTGAGTCAAATTGAAAGAGCTCTAAACCCATCAATATCAAAAAGCAAAACAAGAGCTAGATGTGAGTCTTTCTATCACTCATTTCAGATCATAGTATCCACTAATCCTTGAAGAACACATGATGTGAAAAGAACATTCACTGGATGGACTAAAACAGGGAAGAAGTGAACATTCAAGGATATTGCAAGAGAAATAAAAAATATTGCAAGAGTAGAATGAAATAACTTTATTATATGTAACAGGAAAAAGAGATTTTAAGCATTATTGAGCTGGTGTTGAGTCAAAACTAAAGCATATTAAGTTAATATGATGAGTGTCATAGGTGCTTGCTGCTTGATAATAATGTTACGTACCTTCCACCAACACTGTGATAGAGACACAATTCGGTCTTTCTTAAAATTGATTTTATTGGTTCACACCTGAAATACATAAGGATCACACCTATTATAGGGGATTTTTACCTGTGTGTAATACATCTTGATTAGCCATTATTACTCCATGACTCTTCCCTCTCTTTGAGCCTTCTCCTTATTTATTCAAGCTTTGTTTCCATTTTTCCTTCTAATTTCTTTTTTCCCTTTTTCTTTTTTCCTCCCTTCTCCTTTGTTTCCTTTCCCACTTGAGCATTTTCTTCCTTTTTCTCAACATACAGATATTTTCTTGATAAGTAAAGTTTAAACATAGGTTCTCCTGCAACAAAAGGCAATTTGTACCTCCAAGAGATAGATACATAGGGCAGTTTTAAGTTTACCAAATCAACATTGTATGAAAAAAGTACATCAGGGTCCAAGAGTCAGAAGAAAAGAATGTCACCATATACTGGTTAAATTGAGGAAAACATTAAAACCAACTTGGCCAATGAATGGTCAGTTGTCCTTCATGAATAGGTCCAGTCAGCCACTTTATCATCTCATACTTCTTCTGTGTAATGTTAAATTGGAAAGTTTAACCGTGATTAACAAGAAAAAAATGGGGAACGCCAACTTCATCCAGACCAATGCTGTCGAAATTTTGTCTATTTTATCTGAATTTCTGTCTCATAGTGTTTAGTAATTTCAGTCTTCTATCATCACTCTTTTAAGGCTCTAGGATATGTTTGTTGAAGCAGTGTGAAAAGTAAGTCTGTCTTTCCAGAAATACTAGGATTTATGAGGTTTCTTTCAACACGTTCTCACATAGATAGCTCTGGCTCTATAGCTCAGTCTGTGAGCTTTATAAACTGTGGGGACGTCATTCCAAGTTAATAAATAGCATGATATTCTTATGTTTTCCTGATTTAGTGATATTAGATTTTTGTAGATTTAATTCAATACATTCAATTGAATTTCCTTTTTAAGAATTGTTGCAGGAATTGTAAAAAAAATGTTTTTATACATTTCTTTAGAATAATCACTCATATATGTTTTGCTTTTGAAATAACACTATGATTGAAAGTGTCTATTTCTCTTCCAATATTCTGAATATAGTATATTGTAATATATTCACTATAATTTCCATATTTTTTAAGTCTATGTGATAGTATCACATATTTGTACCTATTTATGTATTATGCATAATAAATATCTTATTTATTCATCTGTAACAATTGTAGACTGTATTCATTTTGTGAACTGAAATTGTTTAAATATTTATTTGTAAATGCTTAAGCATGTTTAAATTTGTAGTGGAAGGAAAACAAAATTAATCAGGTATAAAAAGCAAAAATTAAAAGTGTAAAAATTTGAGAGGGGATAAGATCATGTGAACTAAATGTTACTACTGCACAGAAGCACTGGGGAAGATTGAGAAGGGTTCAACAAGGGCTGAATTTTAAGATACAGCTTCTTTATTTTATGTGCTGAATTTTGATGTTCCCTGTATAAAGGCTTGTCTGACTTACATATACAGTATGCTATCTTTGTAGTGCTCTATTTCCTTTCAAATTCTGCTTCTTGTTTATCATTATTGGAAAAAATGTATGACAAAATGCCAAAGAATGAAAGATAGTGTCAGAAAATCAATATTTATGTGTCAATGTGTTTCTAGTGTTTAAGGTGTATAAATGATATTAAAATTGTAAAAGACTGTTTGCATTAAAGAACAAAAAAGTAAACATTTTGAATTGCAGGGAATTTCAAGGAAAACTTCAAATTTGGGGAACAGTTCACCCATCATGTTCACTCACATAACTTATTTTAGAAAAATAAATAGCACTTTCAATTTTAGTAATGCACATATTTTATTAGTGTTATGGAAGAGTGGAAAAAATGATTTAGCTATTATGAAACTGATAAGATGTTTCTATTTTCTTTAATATTATTAGTACACGTGTGAAATGCTTGAAATCTATATGTATCCAAATTCTTAGTGTAATTCTCATATTGTTTTATGAATGTTATACTATGATGCCTGTAATTTCAGAATTGTAAATCAAATCATATTTAGTATGAAAAGATAAAAGTAAAAGGTTAATATAACCACTAAATGAAATATCCATGTAGTCTTTCTATAATAATAAAATTTCTATACATATTAATTTTGGAACAAATTGCTTTCTACTTGTATTCATAAGATTTAAGAATATTTTATATTTGTATTTTTGAGGCAGTTGTACCTCTTACATACTGATTAATTGCTTATATGCAAACATTTTTCTGCTTAATTAGTTTTTTTTTTTTAGTTTGGCTTTTTTTTTTAACCAGTATACGATTGTAGAAGTTTATAGCATTAATTGTATATTTCTTATCAGTTCAATGTTTAGAACAATGTGCATCTTACTATATATCTTCCTCTTTATTTTTAGAAAAGTTAAAGAAATTATGACTTCATTTTAAAAAATGATTGTCAGTAAAATACATTTAGAAAATCTATTTTATTAAGTATGCATATGCCAAAATTACATTTTATTTTTTTTGGTAGAACCAGGGATTAAACTCAGGCCTTTGGGCTTGCCAGGGAAGCACTTATTCTTCTGAGACATTTACTTAGCCCCAAAAATTACATTTTAAATATTATGGTACTTTATAGTCTAGGCTGGCCTTGAACTAGAACTTATGGTGATTCTCCAAGTTCTGGGCTTAAAGACATGTACTGCTGTCCCTAGGCTTTAAAACAAGAAGCTCTTTCTTTTTTGTTTTAATGAGCAGATTATATTTATTGAGGGAAAGAAAGCTTCTGTTCCAGAGAGAGACAGAATGGATGCCCTGAGTGGGTAGTCCCCAGGAAGCTGTCTCTTCCAGGGACTTTTAGAGAGGAAAAACATGTGGTGAGGCAGGTCTAAGGTAGTGGAGAATATGGGAACTCGCTTAGGTGGGCAGGAGGTGGGACAGAACTATGGTCAGCCAATGAGATTATAAGCACCATTACTCAGGTGAAATTGATTAAATCAGAATCAAATGGGGAAGAGTCATCTAGCAAGAGATCATGAATACAGGACAGGATCTCTTCCTGTTGAGGGTTTGGTTATTGATTCATTTAGGCGCTTTTCATATGATTGACACCTATTTAGAATATCAATCCTTGGTTCCCATTTCTAGGGAAGTATGTGGCTACACCTGTTTACTCTTTTGTCTTGAGTTATGGCTCACAGTGGAGAGTGTCTATCTCTTCCAAAGTTATAAAGTCACCTTGTCTTCTACATTGTCTCCTTGAAGGCCTGGCCCTGTCTGACTGCCTAGAATATTTCTATCTAATTCAACTTCCTACAATAGCTTAGTATTATGCTTAAGTGTTTTGTTGTTGTTATCATTATTTTGCTGAGAGCATCTTATATAATTTAGCGATTGTTGGTTACTGAAAGAATTTTTTTTTTTTTTTTTCTTTTTTTTGTGAGGGCCTACAGGATCTCATTATGTAAATCAGACTTATAGGGATTCTTCGGTTTTCAGCTTGTCCAGCAGCTGGGATACAGGCCTGCACCACCACACCTGGACTTTGGTGATTTAAAAAGAGAAACTCTTAATATCATTTTTAGCGTCTGCACAACTATCACGAACTTTTCATTTTTAGCATTTTATGAAGATCTCAAAATATATATGCTATTTATAAGTCATACAAAATACTAACAGTTCCACATACATGTTTTATTGATTTCAAAATCTTACATAAAGATGCTTCTGGCTGTGATCTCTGTGGTAGATATGAAAAATATCCATCTTGAAATCAAGTTTATTGGCTAATCTCATCCATTTTAGAATAAGTAAGAATACAACCACCCGAATTTAAAATTTCTTATTCTATCTTTCATCCTCATATGTTTTATCTGCTAATACAATAGTTTATTATATTTTTAGAATTTTAATCAACTTTATTTTAAGGTACTTAAAACTAAAAGCTTACAATATAGTATAATATCATTGGTTAGAAATGCTCTTATCAATCCTCCATAAATACCATTCATTAAAAACGACTCATATCTCTCAGACATGTTTCAAGTCCATAATTGCAGTAACATTAGTTTAAGAGAAAAAATGAAAGAAACATAGAATTTCAAAAGAAGATGATATGAAATTAACAATGATTATTATAGCCCACATTGTTGTCTTCAAAGGAGCTGCCTTGATACAGGTACAGGAATACAAAATTGATCCAACAATATATGCACTAACTGTTCCTTTCAACAAATTAATAGAAACTGTAAGTGCAATTATCTCAGTTATGTTATTTGATGTTTCCCTTTCTTCTTTACCCACTTTCCACATCCCAGTTGTTCTTTTCTTTTGAACAGTTTCTTTCCCTTTCACAATATCTCTTGCACCTTTTGGATTTTGCTTACATTTTCAGTTTATTACACTAATGAATTAATAACAAATGCTAGAAATGCTATATGGGGAAAAGGGAAGTTTCTCTACTGTTGGAAGGAGCACAGACTGGTACAACCACTATGGAAATCAGTGTAAGGATTCCTCAAAACTAGAATTAGAGGTCCCATTCAACTCAGCTATTCTCTTTATGGGTATTTTTCAGAAGAATTGAAAACATTGCATAACAGCAACAATGTACATCATGTCTATAAGAGCACAATTTATAATAGCTAAATCTTGTAAACAACCCAATTGTCTATCCACTAAGGAACAGATATAAAAGAAGTGGTATTGTTATGCAATGGAGTCCTACTACTGAGCTATAAAGAGTGATACTTTTTTCCATAATTTTATTGAAGAACAAATAGCAATGAGACAGTTTCAAATCAGATAGGTAGAACAGATTCAATAATTAATACAATGCAATTTTTTTTCTGAGTGGTTATTTGTTGTGCAAGATACAGACATGATATTTTATCTACAAACACTATTAGAGCAGATCCCTCTATTCACTGAATTAAGAGAATGTAGCTGTATACCTATTTTTTTAAGCTGATTTATAGTAACCTCCAGAGACCCCGCCCCCAAGCCTGCCAATCAAGTGAAAATTTCTGAGACTCTCTTGGATTCAATCCAAACCAGCCCAGGCTAGTGTGCGGGAGACATGCTCGCTTCCCCGTGCCACCTGCAAGACCCCTCCAGAACAAAACTCAGGCGCCTGTGTGAGTGAGACTCTCTACTGCACCTCCAGGACCCCTACAACCCTGCAGAGCCCCCACCCCCAAGTCTGCCAAGCGAGTGAGAACTTTTGTGACTCTCTTGGCCCTCTATCCAACAAAGCATGGCCCAGTGAGTGAGTGAGAGAACTTCTACGGTTCCCGGTGCTCCCTGGTCCAGGGACACAACAGGTTCACTTCCAAGGGCTGCAGCAAAAAAGAGCTGAACACAACAGCTAGACCCAGGTCAGGCATAACTGGATAATCTCAAACTTAATAGCTCTGCACCTGAATCTCATTAGGTACTAAAGTTATAACTGCACCAAAGCTCTACACCAAAGGTCATAGGTCAGTGCTACGCTAAATGACAAAGACAAGGAGAAAAATGCAATCTCAGACCTTGAGCCCACCCATGATAAGTGCAGAGAAAACTACCTCATCTGAAATTTATGAATTAACAGTCAGAAGCAAAAAAAAAAAAAAAAAAAAAAAAAAAAAAAAAAAAAAAAAAAAAAAAAAAAAAAAAAAA
>PVKA01000540.1:27499-63369 GCA_004027165.1 Ctenomys sociabilis | reverse complement strand
ATAATTAATGCCTGAAATAAAAAAAAAAATCTGAATACATAGCATCTGAAGTAAATAATGTAACTAAGAAACATATGGGGGAAACCCAATACCCACACAGAACAAGTGCAGAGAACACTAGCTCAGCTGAAACGTTTGAATTAATAGCATCACAAGCAAAGAAACAACAGCAGAAAGATAAAGAGGAACACAGAACAGAAATAATATCTGAAATAAACAAAGAAATCTCTGAAATCATAGCATCTGAAATAAAGAATCAAATATGGGCATATATGGAAGGAACCCATAATTGAAAAAAAAAAACTGCAGTAAAATAATTAATAGCTACCTCTAAAGAACACATTGAGAAAAAATAGGGGATATTACATATATGATGGATTCATTGAATGAGCAATGCAGGAATAAAACAGATCACATGAAGCAGAGTCAAAGAGATATAGGAATTTAAAGTCTCAAGCACAAGTCTACAAAGCTGTTAAGTGAAAGTGAAGACAGAGTTTCAGACCTTGAAGATGCAGATGCAGCTAGTAAAAACGTGAGAAAGGATCTCTTAAAAACAACTAAGATGCAGGAAAAAATAATCCATCACCTGCACTACGATGCCAAGATAAAGAGTGATAATTTAAATCCGCTTATTCATCTTTTCATCTGTAAGTTAAATTGGTCATTTCAAATTCTCAGAAGATGAATTTTAAAAGTAAATTTTATTAAGTTAATTTTACTCCTTCAATTGTGAATTTTTACATATAAAATCTAAGTGTTGCCCTTTACTTTTAATCATGTTCTATGAATCTTAATATTATCTATAATTATTAAAATATTGAAAACAATAATGTAACATTTTTGTTCCCTAAAGAAATTCAGAGTGGGCTGAAGAGTTAGCTTAGTAGAATAAGTGCTTCCCTGGCAAGTACAAGGGTTTGAGTTCAATCCCTGATTCTGAGAAAGAAAGAAAGAAAGAAAGAAGGAGAGAAAGAAAGAAGGAAAGAAAGAAAGAAAGAAAGAAAGAAAGAAAGAAAGAAAGAAAGAAAGAAAGAAAGAAAGAAAGGAAGGAAGGAAGGAAGGAAGGAAGGAAGGAAGGAAGGAAGGAAGGAAGGAAGGAAGGAAGGAAGGAACTTTACATACAAATGAGAGAAATGTGAGCACATCATTCAAAGTCTACACTGAGAAAGTGCTAAGGCCTAGATTATGAACCAAGTCTCTGACATTAAACAATGTTATCAGTAAGAATATAGATGAGCTCTCTTCATGTTAGTGTATATTTGTGCATGTAATGTAGTTGCTTGCTTGGAAATCGGTTAAACCATAACTAGATAATTCACCAATTCCCTTGTATTTGGTACAGCTACAGCATTTGCAGAAATTGCAGAGAATTAACGAGGGGAAGCTGCTGAGATTGTCATGGAACTGAAAGCAAACTGTCTTGAGAAGGGAAGTGAAATGATTATTTTATCAAAACAAGACAGAGGAATCACTTGCCCCATTGAGTAGGGGCTCGTGAAATCACACAGCTATCACTAGTGATGATGGCACTGAGGAAACACTTCATCCAGCAAAACTAAATGGTCACTGGGTGCCATGGACCTTTATTATTATACAGAAGATGGTGACTGACTTACTCTGTGTTGAAGATCCCAGGAAAGGTGACCTGTCTCAGCTGTCTTGGTGATATACTGGCTAAGACTGAGTAACATCTTAAAGGAGCTGGGAAATGCCCTGCCCCTTCCATACCCCATGAGTAAAGGAGGATATGGCACTGATTCTTCCAAGTAATGGTGTCTGCACACAGCAGTGCATGGGTACAGTGTGGCCAGACAGAAACCCTG
Source organism: Ctenomys sociabilis (assembly GCA_004027165.1). Lineage (NCBI taxonomy): Eukaryota > Metazoa > Chordata > Mammalia > Rodentia > Ctenomyidae > Ctenomys > Ctenomys sociabilis. The sequence continues at coordinate 61,543 of PVKA01000540.1, read as the reverse complement.
AAGCCACCAAATGTCTTCAGAATGAGCCAGCTTTTGTTAAGCTGTTCCAAAGGATCAAGAAAATTAACTTCCAGAGCAAAGATATTTGAATCTCTTCAAATTGATTCTTCTTTATAAAATGTCTCTTTCACCCTAATGCTTTTATATGGAAATTTAAAAGAAAATTAACTCCTAAGCATTTCTTTGTCTTTGAGTTTAGTCTTAAAAGGTCCTTTTCCAAACTTTTTTTTTCACAATTTTTGTTGTGGTCTAGAAGAGCTCAAATTGTAAGCATTGAATACTAAACTTTCTAAGTTATGTATTTCTTTTTTGACTTATGATTGAAATCATCTAGCTCTGGCCTCTTTTTTATACCCTGAAACGAACTAGAATTAGTAGGCAAGTCATACTTGCTTTTCCACCCTGTGCCTGCAGGCTTAGCAGGCTTTTGGGATATAGTCAAGCTGATTATAGGCATAATATAGCAAATGCTCTGTCACTGCCGAAAAGGGGCCTAAATCCTTTTTCACATTCTATTTATTGCTCCAGACAGTTCAACCAATGACAAATAATTTTTCAGTTTTATTTATTTGTTTGTTTACCTTTTGTCTTTTATTACAGTGGAAATCCACAGTACAGTTTCTTCGACATGCTAAATAAATCCACAGAAAATATGATCATGGCAACTCAGATGAGAGTTTATTATGGGTTAAGAGTCTTTCAAAGGCTAATCTGATTGTCACTACCTCAGAATGCAACACCTGTCAACAATAAAAACGAACACTAAGGCAAGCGAGGTACCTAGAGGTGAGATGATTACATTTATGCCATAAATACTGGCAAAGGTGATGGTTTCTTTGCCTTGGAACAATAGAGTTAATTCCATCCATTACTCCAGTATATCTGCAAGTATCACCATCCATAGAATAAATGAATGTCATATCCATCCTCATATACTTCAAGCCATCCTTGTGGGCAACATGTCCTTTAAAGAAAAGAATAATGGGAAAATTAGATGGAACCTATGTAATTTGTAGACTTATTCATGCACATTTAATCCAAGTGGTCATATAGAACTATGAAGATGATTAGAAAAGGCATATCAGCATCACTGGATGGGAAAACACTTGTTGAGGTTAGTTTGTATTATGTTGTAATTTATCTTTGAACCACAGACCAATTTATCCAAATTTTAAATTTCTTTTATAATTTAGGAAAGGATGTACACTGTGTACAGGGTGTATAGGATCTCTCTATGTAGACCAGATTCATAATGATTTTCACCCTCCCAAGCACTTGGATTACAGGTGTACGCCTCCACGGCCAGTCTCAGTGCACACTGGGGGCAGAGCTGGCATGGATAAAACCCTGGCTGTTGAGCTCTACCAAAATAAGCACTTTAGTCTGCTGAGTTATCGGGCTGGCTGAGCAATGCATTTGATATTTTTATACTAAGAAACATGGAGTAAATTTGTATAGGAGAAAAAGAAAAATTTCCTAATTTTAACGGATTTTGGAACTTTTCCTTTTTTGAATTTTTGTGCTGAACAACCTTAAAGAAACTAACTCATAGTGAGGAATGATTTTTACAAGAATACAAAAATAATTCCATCAATTCAGTATTAAGAATGTAGTATGACCCATTCTAGATCTTCATGGGACTTGGCTTAATAAAAATGTTATCACAGGTTGGGGTGTCAGTCAGTGTTAGACAACTTTCTGCCCTGCACAAAGTTCTGAGGTCCAATCTCCAGCACACAGAAAGTGAAGTTGCTGCTACACAATGAAGTAAGTGCAATGCCACTTAAAATCTAGGTGATTCTCTAATACTGCTACATACATGTGCAATGCCAGAAGTTAGAGAGTGCCTCCATTATTGGAAGTATCCCTGATGCTGACTTATTATGAATAAATGTTTACATCTCCTTACCAAGTAAGACAACATGTGAATAAGTGATACTGGAGTATGTCATACCTACCCCTAAGTTTGCCATATTCACTAAAAGAGGAAAAAAATCTCATGATTAGACAGATAAAGTAGTGAGAATTCATAGTTTTTCACTGGAAAAAGTACATTGGTTTTCCATGATTCAATGCATTATTTGGCCACAGACAATACCAGTACAATCAGTAATTTGAAGAAGTTTAATATAAACTCATGTGTTTAGAGAATTCAGTCCATAGCTGATCCGTCTCAAGGCAGGAATATCATGGCATAGAGGTCTGACAAAGGAATGCTGCTCATATCATCATGACCTGGAAACAGAAGGGAAAACAACAGACAGGAAGTAATCAGGGACTAAATATAATACAGAAGTTGTGAGTCCACATACCCCATTAATCTACCATATGTGGTTTCCAAGTCAATCAAGTTAACTAATAAGCTTAACTCTAACAAATTTTCTGTTTAAGAAGATCATGGGGCCACAGAGGAAAGTGATCGGTGATGTAGAGTGTGCCTAAGGAAAGTCACCTACAGAGAAAACATTCTCTCAGGTTTTCACAGAGAGTCAATTGCTCAGTCAATGGCTGTGACTCATCCACATGGCTGACACTGAAAAAAGATCTACAGAATGCTGTATATGGTTTCAGGGTAAATCAAGAGGGGATTTGACTGACCTTGTCAGATACAAAAGATACATTTTTATATCGATCTTGCTTTATCTTGGTCTTAACTATTCATCAGAAAAGTATACACATGAAGTATAAAAAGTAAAGCCATATTAATATGCTAAGCCCAAAACGGCTCAACAAATTCTTACATTGCCAGTTCTGCAGACAAACACTACTATCATAGACTATTGAACTACATTGGATTATTTTGCTGAATTCATGCACCTACAATATTTGAATGGCAATGGAACACCCATCTCTGACAAAACTAAACATAAAATGATATAAATGATGGTCCATTTTGTAGTAAAAAAAATATGTGTATATACAAGATAGAATGTACACCTGCTTTCTCTTAGTTCAGTGAGAATAAAGATTTATACTAAAAGTGTTTAGACAAGATACCATGTTATCTTGCACTCTGAATAACTACTATTATAACAACAATATGCACTTTATGAATTACTGTAACTGTCTCACTAATGTGTTTTAAAACTGTCTCATTGCAATTTTTAACAAAAAAAATTTAATTGGCCATCTCTTTTATATCCTTTCTTGTGTAAAATATTCCAAAACGATAAGGTGCGAGAATGTTAGGACCACAGCTATCATTTCCAGATGATGAATACGTGTGTGATATATACAAGGTACAGAAACAACTGCATCTGTACTGCTTGACTATTACCTATCTTTACTGCTCTATTCAACATCTAAATGTAGCTGGGAGAGTAGATCTCAGATATTCTCATCACATAAGATGCTTGTGGTTGATGGATGCCTTGTTTAGCTTGACCTGACAGTTCACTTAGTTCAAATATGGTAATATCATTCTGTCATCTATAAGTTTGTACAATATATTTTCTGAACATATTATACAATAAAATAGTGAAAGTTATTATTTGGGAAACAACAGCAAGGTAGCCTGTGGAATTTGGCCAGTTATAAGTATGGTTATTCAAATATTTTATGATGTTCTCTTTTATGTGATGCTTTATTATACTAAATAGTGGTGGTATCTACTTCAGACAAATTTTTTTTTTATTTTTTCCCTTTAAAATCATTTTCATCCACTGAAATAGTAAGTCTCATAATATCTGTGTTGCATATCATCCTTACACAGTACTTCCAGGGTATCTGTTTTCTTATAGGTAATATATATGCAACCATTAACTGATATTACAAACAATAGATGAGATATATTATTTCATTGACTAAGACACATATTAAACAATGTTAAATGCTCACATATGATTAAATCTATCCATGTATACATACATGAACATCATATTTTTTCCTTAGTTTAAGAAACTGAAAGGGAGTAATAGATACTGTTAGAAAGAAATGAACCCGTTCAAAAGGAAGGAATAATTTAGATAAGGACAGGAGAGAGAGGGGGAGAAAGAGATATATCTATGTATGTAAGCAGGATGTTTTGGATACTTTTATTTTGGATTTCTGCTTGTCTATGGAAAGAAACAGTCAAGGCTTATTTTTTTGTTGTTGTTTTCTGTTTTCGTTTTGTTTCTTTTTCTTTTCTCCTTAATTTCTTATAACTATTTTTCTCTTTTATTCTTTCTTCTAGTTATAAAAGCATATATCTAATAAAATGGATAACTAATTTGAAGAGAACACTGCAATACAAGAAATACAGTCAAATTCATATTATTTTGTTTAATGAAATTCTGAATCATCTGTATTTTTTTGTTTTATTACTACAGAGTATTTTTTAAAATATTATTATATAGAAACTAAGATATACACAATGTGATAAAAAATGGGAGTTTGTTATCATTTCAATAGAATTTATTATCATGGCAATGCATATTAATCTAAATTATAATTACATTAGGGAATTGAGAAATAAACCTACATTACAAACTTTATAATTCTACTTATAATACAGTGTTAGTGAAATGAAATTCGTCTATAGCCCATGTACTGATATGAGCTTTGTCTTTTTTATCATACACTGCTAGATAAAATATTCATTTTTTTCCTTTTTTATGTCATTGGACTTCTTTTTTTTTATTTTTATTTTTATTTTTTTTTGTCTTTTTTGAGACAGGGTCTCACTGTGCAGTTCAGGCTGGCCTTAAGCTCACTTTGTAGCTCAGGCTGGTCTCGAATTCACAACAATCCTCCTGCCTCAGCCTCCCTAGTGCTGGGATTACAGGCATGCGCCACCACGCCCGGCTTGGACTTCTTTTAATGTCATATTTTTCATATTTAATCATTGTAAGTATATAACTATAAAGTAAATAACTACATATAAAGGACAAGATTTATACTGTTCATCATGCAGAAATGTGAGGCATTCAATATGATGAGACATCTGAGCATAGGACCAAATGATCAATATGGCTAAGAGATCCCAAAGAAGAGATTCTAGATTCTGAATAGAATAGAAGAAGCACAGTTCAGAATAGTAAGTCCAACAAAAGAATGAGATTTTGATTCGGAACATAACTCAGGTGCACATTGCCCACCTGGCAAGTGAGAATTCCTGAGTGAGATCCCTGATGCTCACAGCCACAAAAAAAGAATATAACATTTACAATAAAACTGGTTGCTCATAATGACAAAAAAGTATTTCAAATAATTGTCATGGAATGAAAGAGCCAGAGCAGTTCATGATTTTTCAAGTGAACAAGACCACTTAAAGATGTATCTTTCCCATAGCTAAGTTAATATAAGAAGAAAAGTAGCAAGAAATTCTAGCAATAATTTTTGTAGTTCTGCAAATGGAGCCCATCTTCATAGAGAATTAATCCAAAATAAATTTTTTTTCTATTTTTTTTTTAGGGTAAGGTATTCCGGGTGTTCATTACCTCACTACTAGAACGGACATGTAGTGATCTGCCAGTTTGCAGCCTCCCAAGACCTGGGATTACAGGCAAAGGATAAAATGTGATTCTGTTTGTGTATCATAAATATTCAGAATACCATAAACTTTCATCAGAAATCAATGATGGTTTGATATCAGTAACTAGTATTGTACAGAATAAGATCCAATGATCTCATCAGTTGGTTAGTGTGACCAAGACAAAGCCATAAGAAGAACTGACAGAGAATTTATTAAATTGAAAATATGAAAGGATGAGGATTTGTTGTCAATGTGTAACAAATATAAATGAGAATAGAAAATTAATATTACATGTATTTGCTTGTCTCACACTAGTAACAGTGGTAAAGTCAAAAAATACTAAAGGTTGTAAAAAGAATACTATGAATTCATTTTTATCTATGTTGAAATGTAGATGTATCAAATGCATGACTCATAGAAGTAGAATAAGTTATTGTAAAAACTAAAGATATTTAAAAGCATATATATGTATGAGAAGTTTATCATGGCCACAAGAGATAGCACAGTAATTTCAAACTGGTACTTTTGTTTTGAAAGAAAGTGCACAAGAACAAAATATCATCAATGTTAAGGAACTAATAATACTATTTTAAGTAAAATTGAGAGCAAAGGAAACTACAAAAATATTACAGAGGAAGAAAGTAGAAAGTCCCATAGAGACTTCATTATGGAATTCTAGGTGTAAGGGCTTAAATCTAAAATGGCCACTAAGGTCTCCTGTACTCAGTTGATTAAGAGGTCTTCAGTGTCAACTTCTTCTTTGTTCAGAAGGAAGGAGTCCATGAGGGCACGGCTTGGAAGGGCTAATCTCTTTTCCTCTGTTTCCCTTTCCTCTCTGCGTTGCCCGCTACCACAGTGTGAAGGGAGCAAACCTCTTCAATCCTGCCTTCCTTTAAGCAAGCTGATTGCTAACTGAATCTTCTAGAAAACATGAGACAAATAAACTTAAATTCTTTGAAGGTCCATATTTTAGATATTTTGTCCCAATCATGAAGAAAAAATTATGCAGAAGCACGACATATGTATCCTAACTGTACAGTTTTTGCACAGAAATCATGATTCTTCATTTGTATACCACTTTTTTGTCTAGACCTGTCAAAAAAAATGGGCACTCCATTGGCATTAAACCGATTTAGGTGCCTGAACTCGGTGACACAATCCAACACAGTCCAGCATTCCACAATAATAGTGAATTATCTGAAGAAGTTGTTGACTATAGCCATGTACAGTTCAACTTATTATTATGGCCCCACCTTATATACCTCCTTTTTATACTTTTCTGATGAATGGTTGAGACCTAGATAGATCAAGACCTACATAACAAAAAGATGTAGCTTTTGCTTCTGATGAGGTCAGTGAAGTCTCCTCAGGGTTAACTTGTAATCCTGTACCTTACTCTGTAGATCCTTTGTCTCTGTCATCCATGCGGATCAGTCACGACCAATGCTTGACCAGTTTGCTCTCTATGAGAGCCTGAGAGAAAGTTTTCTCTCCATGTGACTCTCCCTAGGCACACCATACATCATCAGTCTCTTTCCTCCGTGACTCTATAATGTCCTTGATCAGAAAATTTGGGACACAACTGAGTTTCATGATGTTACAGTACAGGTTCTCCTATGCCCTGAGTCTTTGCTGACCTTGAAAAACTAGGGCCAATCTGTTGGCTGGCCTTGTGGCTCTTCTATTTCTCCAATTTTGATCTGTGAAATTAGGTTGTTAACCATCCAGAAGAAAAGCTGATTAGTACCGACCAGCATATGCCATTTAGTTTGCCTTAACTAGCTGACACAATTGTCTTTAGTTGTTGTACATTTCTATTTGTATTTCTTGTTTTGTCTTCTTACACTAGGGAAACTATATGATATTTGCATATGTGTGTATGGTTTATTTCACTTATGACTAGGTGTTCAAGTGGCATATAAATGCTTCAAGCTTATCATTCTTTATAGCTCAGTAATACTGCATTATATGGAAATACCACATCTTTTCCAATGATTTTGCTATCAGAAATTGTGCTGCTATGAACATAGGTACACATATATCACTTTGATATAAGTTTTTCAGATTCTCAGGGAAAATTCCCAGGTGGGAGGATATCTAGCTTGAATCGGATTTTCAGGTCTTGACTTTTGAGGAGTCTCCAGCCTGATCTCCACAATGATTGTACCAGTGTACATTTCCACAACAGTGGAGAAGTGTACCCTTTTCCCCACAACCTCTCCAACATTTGTTGTTGCTTGATTTCCTTATGATAGCCATTCTTTCTGGAGTGAGATGGTATCTCAGTGTTGTTTTTATTTGCATATCATGGATGGCTTCACTTTAATTTCGTTCTCTGAGAAGTGTGTATTCATTTCAGATGCCCAATCCAGAATTGGGCCCTGTCTTTACATTTGAGGGCCCTGTTATATCTTTTTTATATATTCTAGACAGCAGAACTTTGTCTGATTGCTTCTTAGTTCGGATTTTTTCAAAATGTATGGGTTGTTTTTTTCACTTTGATGACAATTTCTTTTGACGTGCAGAAACTCCTCAAGAAGAGATGATCCTAGTTGTTGATTCTTTCACGTGTTTCCCATGCAAATATATGTTTATTCATGAACTCTTTACATACTCTATGTCTTCAAGAGTTCCTCCTACTTTCTGTTCTAGGAGATTGCTTCTGTTTTAATGTTTAGATCTTTAATCCATTTTGACTTTAGCTTAGTGCATGGTGATAGAGCTGGGTCAAGTTTAGTTTTCGGCATGTAGAGAGCCAGCTTTTCCAGAACCATTTGTTAAAGAGGCTATCTTTCTTTCAGTAAGCTTGTTTGGCCCTTTTATCGAAGATCACGTGTCGGGGTGTGATCATAGATGCATCTGCATTTTCTAATCTTTTCCGCTGATCCTCAGGTCTATTTTGTTGCCAATACCATGTTGATTTTATTACAGTGGCTTTGTAGTATAATTTCAAGTCTGGAATTGTGATGCCTACTGCCTTGTCTTTATTGGCCAAGACTGTCTTTTCTATTCTAGGTCGCTTGTGGTTCCAAATAAATTCTAGGAACGATTTCTCTAGTTCGGGGAGGTATGTTGGTGGCAGTTTGACAAGAAGTGCATTAAATATGTACAGCAGTTTTGGGAGCATGGCCATCTTCATGCTATTGGTTCTTCCAATCCAGGAGCATGAAATACCTTTCCATTTTCTGAAATCCTCTATAATCTCTTTTCTTAGGTGTTGTAATTTTCTGTGAAAAGATCTTCAACTTTCTCGGTTAACTGTATTCCAACGTATTTCATTTTCCATGGTGCTATTGTAAAACATATTCTTTCTGTTGTTTCCCTTTCAGTGTGCTTGTTATCTGTGTAGAGGCATGCTATTTACTTTTGATTACTGACTTTGTTTCCTGCTATGCCACAGAATTCCCATATCAGTTGTAGAAGTTTCTTGGTATTACTGACTTTGTTTCCTGCTATGCCACAGAATTCCCATATCAGTTGTAGAAGTTTCTTGGTTTAATTTTCGGGGTCTTCCAAGTAAAGTATCATATCATCTGCAAGTACTGATATTTTAATTTCTTCTTTGCCCATTCTTTTCTTTTATCCTTGTAGAAGATGGCAAAGAAGATCTTTGGCTTGTATTTATAGACTTCCAAAGAGAGACCTACATGTCTTTGTCAACCAAGCATGGGTTTTTAAATGCTTAGGTTAAACTTTTAAAAATCATCTTGATTCAGAGTTTTGATGTATACAGTAGTCCATCATTTATTACAGAGGTTACGTTCCAGACAAGCTCACAATAAGTAAAAATCGGTGGAGTACCAATGATATTAACCCTTCCCACACTCTAATAAACCTTTTCCACACTTTTAAAAACACTTGTGATGTTTTTAGCCATTTTCTGAACTCGTAAACCTACATAATTTTCACAATATATGTATACTATATTTCATAATCCAGTGATATAGTGAAAAATCCCCGATAAATAATTTAGATCAATATTTTTTGAAAACCCACGAAAAAGTGAGCCCACAAAAATCAAGCTATGAAATAGAGAGGGACTATGCGTGCTGGCAAAAACATAACAGTCCAAACAAAGCAGTGAAACAAATGCATTTTCCTGTAAATTCTACCTACTGAATATTTTTGTAGCTAACCAAACTGTGTAATATTTTATTGTCTTATCCATATATATATATATATATATATATATATATATATATATATATATATGGTTTATTTTATAACTTGTTATTAAATTCAGTTATCAATTCAAACTTAATAAGATTGGCTTTTAATTTCTTCTCATTTCCTCAGGTATGAAAATGTGCCTTCTTACTTTTGTTTCAATATAAATCTGGAAAATTTGTCTAAGGCATGATATTATTTAAATATTACAGGAATGGTATCCTTTGAAAATGGCAATAATTTTTTTTCATTTTATATATAGTACAGGGTCTCACTAGACAACTTGGACTTGTGTTCCTCCTGTTTTCGGCCTCCCCAGTGCTGAGGTGGCCTGGACTTGGTCATAGGTTCAGAGTGCCCTGGGCCAGGCCCAGCATAGCATGTGGTTCTGGGAATCAATACTTGATCCCTGTGCTTGCCAACGCAGGCACTTAGTCCTCTAAGCTATCTCACTGGCTCAATATAATAAAATTTGATTATTGTATTTCTTGAAGTAGTTTATGTCAAAAACATCCCCTAGAGTACTCATTTAGATAAAGTTTATTTTGTATTAAGATCCATACATTCACTAAGACTGTAAAACAGTGAAGACTAATTTTGGGATTTGATTTCATTATCCTTAAAGATAGACTACTTTTACCTATGGTTAAATATTGTAATATGTATTCAATTAAAATAGAGTTTGAAGTGCATTGGTTAACACAGGTTCTAATTCAAATCACTTGGTATGTTCACAATGCTAATGCAAATAGCCATTATGATTCTTTTATTCCACAATTAAATTTAACAGCATATTTACATTTTTGCAGCTAAACTCTACCTTGATTTCTTTCTTGATGTAGCTATATGAATAATGGTATTAATCTTCTTCAAGTGTACATTTGTATTACTGCAAATTATACAATAAGATTTTTTCATGGATACAGTTCACAATAATTATCATCTTGCAATTTATACACCCAATTTGATTTGTTTCTCTTCAATCCACAAAATGGCTCTCAGCAAACCAATAATAGTTTCTTTATCCAACATTTTTTGACAATTTTTCTTGTCTCAGCCTCCTGGATAACTGTAAACTTCAGGTAGCTAGGAAAATTTTACTGCTATTTTCTACTCATTACTTGAAAGGAACAGCTAGTGCTTGATATTTTAAGCAATTCTTCATGCTTATATCTGATAATCTGAACAGCTACTTTGAATACATCAATGTACAATATAATAACCATATAATACATCAGTATACATATAATAACAATATAATAACCAATATAATAACCATGACTGAATACACATTATCTTGTTTGTTTTTTGAAATTATGTATCTTTTCTAATGATTTCTATTGCTTTTACTCTGTAAAATAAAAATAAAGAAATGAAATATAGCTTGGTTTGTTATTATTCATAATCATTTGTGTGGGGAAGATTCTTAGTTTGATGTGGTCCCATTCCTCTTTTTGCTTTCCTTATTGGTCATATTTCACATCATCTCCAGAAGTCACTGTCAAGACTGCCCTTGTATTTCCCATGTAATTATGCTCACTAATGATTAAGGAAACTCCAGTCATTATCACAATAAAATATCACCTCACATCTATCTAATTAGCAGTAATTATAAAGACAGGAAGTATGGCTGAGGATGTGGAGAAAATGCAACATCTCTGCCATGTGAAAATTTTGTATAATACTGAACAGCTGAAAAAAAAATTCTATGGAGATTCCTCAGAAACTTAAAAGTGCAACTAGCATATTAACTCCCATTACAATATGGCATAATTTTGTCAAATAATTAAAATTAGCATCTCACAGAGACACTCATACACACAGCAGTGCTCCTCACAGTGTCTATGATGTGGAAACATTTAAATGTCTGCTGATAGATGAGTAAAAGAAATGTGGCATTTTATGAACACAGAGGAACACTGTTCAGTCTTCAACAAGAAGTAAATCGTGCTACATGGTTCATGCATGCACCTTGGGCATTTTATATTACTTTACATAAACCAATCACTGCCAAAACACTTCATGGCTGACTTATATGTATCTAAGTTAGTCAAGCTAATAGGAGCAAAGAGAAACATGATGGTTGTAAGAGCTGGACGGGATAGGGAGTTGCTAAACAGAAGCGTGATGTTTCCCTTACCTGAAATTCTAGACATCCAATACACAGAACTGGGCCTACAGTAAGCACAGCTTTAAATACTCAAAGTATGTTCAAGTGTCATTCTTTTTTATTCCACTATTTAAAAATAAAGATAAAAATGGTCAGCACTATTCTACACTTCTGTGATGTTAAGAAGTTGAGAATTTTTAAACATTTCATGTATTTCAGTTATCTAGAGACAGAAAAGATGAAATTCAATCATACTTTAAAATTTTTCAATTACAATTTGGAACTCCAAACATAAAATTTTAAAATTCAGAATCCTTGAGTAATGTTTGTTTGAAAGCTGAGTTTCACAGGGCTAATTTTTATCCTCATATTCCATTTAAAATTCAATGTGCTCTACTCATTTCCTGAGGAAAGACTGAAGGTATAATAGAATAAAAACTAGGTAAACATTTTGAAATTGTATGAGCAGTAATTTGATATAAATGGTAGGAATTAATTTGGGCAATCTGAAATTGTTTGTAATTAAATTGTAAATTACATTATTATATTGAATGCATGTTATATTGGGTGTATAAAGGGAAAAATAGAAGTTGCTATATATCACAGGATCAAAAAATCAATACAAATTACATTGAAGCTTTTGAGGGCAGCTCTGCTTAAAATCATTGTTGATTTATGAATCAATGTAAGTTTTAAAATGTTATCCTTTATCAATATAATATATTAAGCAGTAGGGCAAGGTACAGAATGTCGAATAAATGAACAAAACTCTACAAAACGGCATGATCTTCTGGACAGGGTGAATGCAAGCACACAAGCGTTATGGACATGACAGGTGACAAGGTGACAGCCAATCAGTTGATCCACATAGCTTGAAAGAGGAGAATTCTTCTAAGTGTGTACTCATGCTAGGAAATTTTAATTTAGAACTGTCCTTAGTCAATAACTACAGTACAAGTGGTCATTCACTGTATAATGCTGTCAGTTCCACTTTGTTTTATAGTTTGCATTGTCAGCACAACAAACATATATTAACTGGAGAATGGAAAATTTTTCTCTGATTATTTTATGAAATATGCATTTTCAAAGTAAAATTGTGTACTGCACATTTAATCACTTTTAATTTGAAGGCAATATTTCAAGCAGCCATTTAAGCTTTGTAAATTATTTATAAGCATATAAAAATATGCTATTTCCTTTTTGCAATAGCACATTAAGGCATAAGAGGTTTTTCAAATAAATGTCAGTGCAATGATATGTACACATATATCTTCATATGTATAAACAGTTAAAACAATTACATGTACTTTAAATTTTCCATCCATATGGTCCCAAAGCTTTATTTCACTATTATTTTCTTAAAATGTGCCAAATGAGTAGCACCTAAGATTTATATTCTAACTAGGTATCCATCACCTGAAAAGACCCAAGTGAGTCACTAGCCCAACTACCAACGGGAAAATGCCCTGTTCCTCTAGGAAACCCCTGGCTGCTCCCAGCCTCTTGGTGCCCTGCTGACAGTTCTGTGGGTGGAGCAAGCTGTGCATGTGAGAGACAGAGGCCTCACATTTATTTAGCCTAGTACACATTCATATGTGCTGTGGGACCACCGGTGACTACTGGCTCAGAGAGATGGGGCTGTGACTCTTATGACACAGCTACCAGAACAAGCTTCATATTCATGTCAGTTGTCTGCCCACAGAATGCCTGTGCACCAGGCATAGCAGTGATGAATGCTATGAGAAGCTCCCCACGCATATCTCATAGTACAAGGAAAAACAGGGTGTATGTTAAAGCATTGAACCTATGCAATATTTAATGATCACTTTAATTTAAATGGTAGAGAAAAAAATAGATTGGAAGATTTCTAGAGGTGCTCTATTATTATTATTATTATTATTATTTATTTATTTATTTAGTTGGAACTAGGGATTGAACTCAGGCCCTTGTGCTTGCCAGGGAAGCCTTTATTCCACTAAGCCATCTCCCTGGTGCCGCTCTATTATTTTTGAAAAAGTGACAGATTATTTAATAGCATTCACGTGTCTTTTCACAATCCTCACTGCACATAGCACAAAGTAGTGCAGTGGTAGAATGGAAAGATTTTGGTGCATTGGAAGGGACTTAAATAATATTGTCATTTAAAATATGCAACTGGAATATGTAAAAGTGCATAGGATGGTTTCTAATTTTCTTTTATAAGAGGCAGAGGTAACTCAACATTTGGGCATGATTAAAATAACCCAGTGAAGAGAGTAAACAATATTGTATGAGCAATAAACTGTTGAAAAATAATGTGTGAATTTGTAGTGCTAAAAACTTTCTTTTTAGTTCTTGCACTAGAGAGACAATAAGATATTTTCACGTGTGGGTCTGGTTTATTTCACTTATGGTATAGCTTCAAGTTGCATCAACCTACCTAACAAGACTTCCAGTTTATTTTTCTTTACAGCTAAGTAATACTCCATTTTGGTTCTTTCCAAGATTTGGCTCTCACAAACTGCTGTTGTAGACACAGTTGCACATATATTACTATATGATGTTTTCAATTCTTTTGGGATAATTCTCAGTAGGAGGATAGCTGAACTGAATGAGATTTCCAGTCCCAATTTTTTGAGAAGTCTCTGCACTGATTTCCATAATGGTTGCATCAGTTTACATTCCACTAGCAGTGGAGAAGGGTTCCTTTTCCCCATAGTGTCTCTAAAATTTGTTGTTGGTTGATTTCTTTATGATAGCCACTCCTTCTGGGGTTAGATTGTATCTCAGTGTTGTTTTAATTTGCTTTTCATGGATGGCTAGTGATGTGGAACATTTTTTTTCCGTATTTATTTGCTTCTTCTGTTTTTTCCTCTGGGAAGTGTGTGTTCATCTCAGATACCTGTTTTGGGACTGACTTTTTAAATTTGGGGGCACTAGTGGTGTGGAGAATTTTTTCTTGTATTTGTACACATCTCTGACAAAGCAAAACAAAAAGGGTGAACATGTTGGGAGCCATGGTATCTAGGAAATTGATCAGAAGTGTGTAGGTGGGACTAGAACGCAGTGGCCAAAGCAAGCAAGCTACCTCAATTCTGAGATAATCATCCTGTCTTTTTAAAGTCAGCTATTAGTCACTAGGAAACCTTGCGTCACATGTTGCTAACTTTGCAGAAGTATAAATAAAATACAGTTTTGTTGTGGAGAAAAAATGTATATGAGCACACAAGAAAGTTAGGATAAATATGCAGCTACTTTGTCTTAGTTCGTTGAGAAGAAAGTTTTGTCTAACAGTGTTTAGACAAGATATGCCCACTTCTTGTTCTCTGAATAACTACTATGAAGACAATAATGTGCAGCGTATTAATTATTGTATCTGGCCTACTAACTTATTTTGAAACTACTTCATTGCTATTTTGTCTTTTTTATCATTAAAATGAATAAAAAATCTTTCAAGACAGTATATTATAGGATGGAAAAACAAAAATATGTGTTAATTATCCTGAACATGATAAAAATGTAGGTGGTAGTAAAGTCAAGGAAATAAAAAGTTTTGCTCTCTTACATAAGTTGACTACTTTAGGTGGATACAGTAGGATTTGCAGTTGGAAGCTGCAAACATATCTTTATGTTAAAGTTCCTTGAGTTTGTGACAATATAAGAAAGAAAACATTAGGAAATCCTGGAGTTTGTTAACAAATGATGAATGAAATATTTTTTCCTGATATTAAAAATGAGATGTAGGAGCTTGAAATTCCAGTACTGCAGGGTGCTGAGGATGAGAGATGGTGAGTTTGAGTCTCATCTGGAGAACTCAGCAAGATACTGGCCCAATCAATGCAGCGTGGAAGGGTAGCTCAGTGTGGCTGGCTTTCCATCTTCAATACTGCATGGGGATGACATCAAAATGGAAAAAGTAGTCCAGGCAAATAGCCTGAGTCAGAAATTGAGACCTCTTATTGTACTTGCTAATGCAATAAATAGAAAAAGTTATCAATTGTTGGTAAATATGTTTATGCAGTACCATATACAATAACAAATTAATGAATTGATATATTTATTAATAATGTTTGTAATTTCATGCTTTGCAGAGTCTACACTGTCATAATTCATCATAAAACTGTAAATTGCAATCTTCAAAGCTTTTGTGAACACTTTTAGCTCTGTGTGTGTATCGAGTACATCCTTGTGAAAATGTATCTATAGCCGAAATACTAATCTGCTGAAAATTCATCATTATGTTTTGAAAATATAACACTTTATTTCTACACTAGTTTCATCCTTTTCCTGGAATATATTTAATAAAATAATCAGTTTGTAATTAAGATTAAATAAACCTCTTCCTTCATGTGCATTTATTTTGGTGAAATATTGTTTGAAAATAAATGGAATTCTGCTTCACCCACCACCAGGCCTGGTGTGGGACTCTCAACATCTTGCTGATTCTACTCCAATGGGCCCCCAGGGCTGGCATGTGAGTGAGACTTTCCCCACTCACAGGACTGTACCTCCCGCCCCTCCATGAAGCCCTGTGTGGGGGGGGGAGCTTTTGCACTTGCTGTGTTCTGCCTCACACACACACCCAGGCCTAGCATATCTGGGGGCTCTCTGCTCCCACAGGATTCTACTCCACGTGGGCCTATGCATGGCCTCTGTGTGGGACCTTCTGCATGTTCCGAGGAACCTCTTCCATCAAACAAGCCTGGTGTGGAACTGCACAGCAGAACTCTGCAGAGAAGCAAGGGGAGAAATCCACTCAATTAATCCCCATCTTGCCAGAGGGGCACAGTGAGTCCCCTTCCACATGCTGCAACAGGAAGAAGCAGAGCAAGGAAGCCATACCCAAGCAGGTGCATCTCGATGAGTTTGAACTTGTAGGTCTGGAACTGGGAAGCTAAAACACTGTGCTAGATACAGATTAGTGAGAGCATCCTCTCTCTGTCTCTCTTGTTCGAGAGAGGGCACAACAAGTAACTGGAGTGAACTAGTTTGCCTGCAAGACCACAGGTAGAAAAGGAGAGATGATCAGACAGAACTTAGGGGAACTATATTAAGTACAGATTCGCAATCTAATATCTGCTTAGCTACATCATCATAATGTTTGTTCTTAGGGTCTAAAAGGCAAATCCATTAGATACAAATTTTGTCAACTGCTAAATCTCACTGCCCCTTATTAGTGTTGCTAATTATAGTTCTGTAAATACAAAACTGTATCTGCCTTAATCTCTCTTGGGTAATAATATCCATGTAGCTAATGTAATAACCACCAAATCTTTACACTGTCAGAAGACAGTGTTATATAAAATACAAAGAAAAGGAGCAAAATGCAGTCTCACACCTCAAGCCCACCTAGGAGATACCAGCATAAAAAAAATTGGAAATAAAACACTGAAAGCTCTGTAATAATGGTGTCTGAAGTAAAGAGACAACTGCAGAAAGGTATAGAGAAAATCAGATTAGAAATAATCTCTGAAGTAAAAAAAAAAGATATGATAAATATAATGCAAGAAATACTAAGTACTTCTAAAGAAGACACTGATAAAAACATAGAGGAGAATAGAAAAATGATGGAATCCTTGAATGAGGGATATAGGAAAGAAATACAATGCATGAAGCAGATTCAAAGAGATATATAGGAAATTAAAACCTCAATCACAAGCTGGCAAAATCATTTGAATGAAAGTGAATATAGAGTTTCAGACCTTGAAGATGCTGTTGTGTAAGAAAAGATCTCTTAAAAACAGCTAGGATGCAGGAAAAACATAATTCACCATCTGCAAGATGATGCAAAGATAAACAACATAAGCCTAATAGATATCAATGAGAAAAAGTCAACACAAATGATATAAAAGAATACGGGCAGAAGTAATAGCAGAAAACTTCCCAAATAATGGGGAAACAATCTGACATTCAGGTAACCAAAGCATACACAACACTCAATAGCATTAGCCCAATTAAAAACACACCCAAAGGTATAATAATCGAGATCCCAGAAACCTAGCACAAGAACAATATCCTAAAAGCCACTAAAGAAAAGAAGCAGATCACCTTGGTGCTGCCCTAACCCTTCCAGCCAGAGCCTAGGTCCGAGGTGCGTGTGAGAACTTCCGCTGCATTCACGGGACCCCTCCAGCCCCATCACAGATGTGAGCCCTTCCTTGTGCCTTCAAGGGATCCCTTTCCAGCTGTAGCTCAGGCCTAGCATGCTGCAGGAGGAAGAAAAAACCGAGCACTACATCCACACCCAAGCCAGGCACATCTGGAGGAGTTCGAACTTGGTAGATCCAGACCGGTAAGCTGAGGTACTTTGCTACATCCATGTCTATGAGAGCATCCTGTCTCTTTCTCTCTTGATCAAGAGAGGATACAACAGTTAACCATGGTGAACTAGTATGCCTAGAAGGCCCCCAGGTACATCAAGGAGAGGTGGTCAGACAGAATTTAGGGAAATAAGCCTGTAACCCCTGCACTGGGGAGGCTAAAACAAGAGGACCACTATGAGTCCAAGCTGTGTAGTGAGACAATGTACCAAATATATTTTAAAAAATCTACTTATGTATTATATGTGTGTCTTTAAATGAAAGATAATTTTTCTGGTATCTCCATCTTTTCTTCTATTTTATTCCAGTGTTCTCTTGAGTTCTTACTGTAGGTTCTTCCTGCCCTTGGAGCAAACCACACTACCCCAGCTTCTTCTTCAGATCACACCACTGTGGTACTGGGTTGAAGGCAGAAACTCAGAGGCACTGCCTGATGCTTCGGGAGGCTAAAACCACTCAGATTCTTCTTGCCTAATCCTCCCCCAAATAATTTAGAATAGATATTCTTTGGAAATAGGGTCTTCTTATGCTCACACCTAACTCATCATAACTATTAAATATCGGACCATACCCTTTTATAGTGCTTAAAATCAGTTTTTCATGTTACTCCATACGCCAACTCCACCACTCCGCTATGCCGCTATGGTGTTCTAAGGCATGCAGCTTCAGACCGAAGGAAAGTGCTGATGCACGCATATGATACATGCGCAGAAAGCTTCCAGAGAATGTGAGATTTTTCATGGTGATCCTGCTTCTCTGTAAATTTTCAAATTATTTTTCACATTCAGTTCAAGCACCAGGTAATAAAAAGTATCCAGTTTATTATTGTACGGTCTTTACAAATTTGGAAAATAAACGCTAGAAAGTTTATATAAATACTTCAGGTGCATCCTGCTGGTATAATGCAAAGTGAAACATAAATGTTTTTCCTCTTTTGATTTATTTTAAATGAGAATTACAGGTAATTTTACTCTTTTTTTTTTTTTTTTTTTTTTTTGGCAAAACTGGGGATTGAACTCAGGCCCTTCTGCTTGCCAGGCATATGCTTATTCTAATGAGCCATCTTCCCAGCCTCTTTGCCCACTTTTGTGTGGCAAACGGAGTCCTAACCACTATTTATGTTTAGGAAATTATTTATCAAAAAAGCAATTACATTTATCACATGTAAAGATTAAAAAAAAAATTTGAAGTAACTGGCTCAGATAGAGAGCCAGCAAAGCCAGCAGGCTTTGGACTCAGAAAGGCTAACTCAGAATTCTTGCTCTAGGTCCTGGCTAATCTGTTCTGCCTTTCCAACTGCTAGGTGCCTTTCCATAGTCTTTCCTTTCCCTCAGCATGTCTGTTTCTCACTTCCCCATTTCTCTCTAGTGTCTTCCAAAAGCCTCTGTGACTCTTGCAATCTTTTGGAAACACCATCCAAATGAATGTCCAACGCAGCAGATGATTGACTTTTTCTTAGGCTAACCCTAGTCTTCAAACATTTTTAAAGTGACACATAATAAAGTGCCAGGAAGTTTGTACCAGTTAAAAGTTTTTCTACAGTTCTATAACTCTGTATCAAAACAATTTTAAGGAATGCTCAGGAACAGCACATGTACAATGGTTGTTTAGTTTGTAAGGTTGACATTATTCCATCTTTCCACTCTGGGTTAGCTTTAGAGAGACACACACAGGTGTTTGTTAACAAGGTGCTTTATTTATTATGACAAGAACAAACACCAGCATGGAAGAGAAATAGTAGTACCTCTCTTACCCCTTTTCAAGCTGGCTAAGACCAGAGAGATGTCTCTTTGATGTTCAGTGGTATTATTACAACAAATAGAATCTTGGATAAAAGTCTCATGACAACATTAGTGAATAGATTTTTTGTAAATTATTTGAAATTGGACATTATGTTAAATGTTTGCATAGATTAAATGGATTAACACAGAAATTCTCAGTATTTATTAACTTTACATATTTGCATGACAAAGGAGAAAATGATGATGATATATGAAGATATAATAAAGATTATCCACAAAAATATGCTCAGTATCTAACAGATGGTAAGATTATCATGACTACTTTGTCATAACCTTTTTGAAAATCTCCCTTCAGATTTGGTCCAATATAGGCAAAAACATAATTAGTAAATATGACACATGTCTCACCTTATTTAGTACTCTAGTATATTGTTCTAGCATTGCCAGTCCTACAGATAACACACTACTATTATGGATTACTAGACTATTTGAATTATTTTGCTGAATTCATGCACCTGTTATATTTAAATGGCAATAGAATACCCATCTCTGACACAACTGAGCAAAAGGGGGATAAAAAATGAAGTACCATTTTGTATCTGAATATACAAAACAGTTAGGATAGATATACAGCTACTTTCTCTTAATTCATTGAGAAGAAAGATTTGTACTAATAATGTTTGGACAGGATACCATGTCTCCATCTTGTACCATGAACAACCACTATGAAGATGACAATATGCACTGTATTTGTTATTGAAACTGTCCTACTAATCAGTTTTAAAACTCTCTCATTGTTATTTGTTTCTCCATAAAATTAATAAGAAAAAGCAAACAAAAATACAAAGTGAAGAAGAAACAATCTGCAGGCTTTTTTATGTGTTTCACTTCTCACATGCAAAGAAATAAAACTTTCATCATAGAAAGAAGAATTTTGAATACATAAAATTTAGTTCAATATCTTACCTAGAGCTGAAATTATCAGTATGAAAATCAGAAGAGCAATCATACACCTGCTTTTCGACAGGTCAGGGCCACCCTGAATCCTGAAGACAGTGTCTTTCCTGCCTGTTACTACACTACAATAAGACAAACCTGAGATGCGTTTTCTGAAACAAAGTATACATTGAATATAAATGAATAAAAACCCTTAGAAATGGTTTCTAATACAGTAATATAAAACCTGGGGGATAATAGTAAGTCTTATAGTAAATTTCACTCTAGATATGTTTATTTAAGTAAATTTTGAAAATTTCTGATACTGCTTTTAGTCTTTGTCTGCTCAGGAAATATGCATAGGTTACAAATGGTCACTTGGCTGGAGTAATACGATTGCTGAATAGCTGTAGAACTTTTACTAAGCAGGCCTGTGAGTGCCGGATATTGATCTAACATTGTCCTGGCTCAAATCCATTTTAATTTGCTTTTCCATTTTTATCTTCCTGTGGGGAGTTACATTTCTGCCTAGTATGCTAAAAGATAAGCCCATTGCTAATTATAGGGCTTGTATTTCTCCATATTACTAGCAAGGGTAACAATGACATTGAATTATATTATATAGAATGATGTCCATATAGAAATTGATGTGATTGCAGTTTTTTATACATGAGCCACACACTCGTCACTGACCCCATCTCAGGAGAAGTATGAGCAGCTATTCCATGTTTCATATCATAGATTTACATTACAGCACACACAGTATTCCACTGGCACAATCGAATGTTTAGTTCCAGTGTAAAACTCACTTGTCACATCTATATGACATACAAATCTTCACTTTTTATGCTTAAAAATTAGTAAAATCCACATGAATTTTTCAGAGGTGCAATTAAGCTACAGAGAACAATATCATCTCTATTTCAACCTCACAGAATCTGAAATATGGCAAATTATAAAAAGTGGGTTTTTTTGGACTCGTACACTAAATCATATATGTTGGCATTTTAAATTACTCTGAGAAAAAAATAAAACTTACTCTGAATTTAATCTCCACCAGGCTCACTAATATTTCAGCTGAGTTTATTAAACTTCTTAGAAAGTGTAATCTCTGTCCAAGCTTCCCAAGATTGAATATTATACAATTAGCAGATTGGCATTAACTTCAAGACACAAATATGACAAAATCCACTTGGATTTCTTTCAGCATAATGGTCACCATTGAAAGTAATTCAGAGCAGATTGTTTACTATATATACTTCAGTAACTACTACCTTCAATAATAGTTTATCATGTATAGTATTATGCTATAATTAGAAAGAACATTAAAACCAAAGATGGCTGCCCTGCTAGTAACCTCAGGGCTCTGCAGGATGGGAAGGAAGCAGACTGGACATTCAAGCCTAATCTGAACAACTGAGGAGTTTATTGACGCTGTATTCAGAGTATAAAAGAGCTGGTGATGTGATTCATTGCAAGGCCTTGTTTCAAATCCCCATATGAGGGGGGAGGGGCACAAGGGGTAAGGAGACAATGAGAAACAGAGAGACAAAGAGAGACACACAGAGAGAACATCATATTAAACATAATCACTTATTTTGAGTTTTGGATGACTGTAAAAGTAATTTACATTTATTAATGTAGTTATTTTTTAAAAATCTATTTATTTAATTGTTACAGGGCCTTCCGATGCAGCTCAGATTCATTGTGACCCTTATCTCTCAGCCCTCTCAGAGCTGGGACTATAGGCGTGTACCATCATGCATGACTTTAGTGGCCAGCTTGGGGTGCTCAGCAGGGTTGGCACAGCTTGAGATACCAGAAACTAAACCTGGGTCCTTGTACTTGCCAAGCAGGCACTTAACACTGCTGAGATATCTCCCCAGCTCCTAATTTAGTCATTTGAATAATGTCATATCCATTCTTTTATAAAATAAAATTAACTAGCACATGATTTTATTTTAATATTTTATTTTATTATAGTAACATGGGTGATCTTGATGACTACAGACATTTTGATTATTATAATAGTTGCATGTATCTAGTTGTACAATGTCTACAAAGCATAATTGATAGGTTGAATATTTCAGTGTTCTAATTAGTTTACAACTGGAGAAAATTGATGTAGATCATTATATACTTTTTTAAATCTATTTTTTAATAGAAGGTCTACAGCGTCTCACTACACAGATGGGACTCATAGTGATCTTCTTGTTTCCAGCCTCCCAATGCTGGGATTTCAGGAGTGCGCCACCACACCCAGTCTCAATAGCCTTCTCAGTATGACCTAGGGCAGGGCCACATGGCACCCTGGGGATCAAGCCCCAGTCCCTGCATCTGCCTACGCAGGTGCTTTAATCTACTGAGCCATCTGGCCGGCCCTGTTATAAATTATTTTTTAAATTACATGTATATCATAATAACTTGAGATTTACTTACAAAAGTTGTCCTCAACTATTGGCCATGCATTGTAAAAGTAAATTATTAAAATGAAATACTCCAAACTCTACCTTATTTTCATTACCACTATTAAAATAGAAAAAAGAATAGTTTTCTACTCAATTAAAGTGAAACAATTTAAACTATTTATTGAACACCAGTAATGATTAGCAAAACTATTTCATCAAAGATATGGGGCAAGTCGAGCCAGTTTCCAAAATTTACAAAATAAGTAGTTTAAATTTCCAAAATAAGCAGTAAAATTTCTGATTGCATTTCTAGTTCAGTACAGATTATTCAGAGATGCCATGGGTCCTTATTTTATTCTATGTGTATAAGCTACTTCGATGTTAACTTAGTGGAGATGGTATTGTTTGAATATATAATAATACTTAACTAGCATTGTATGGGCCCATAACTTTCTCCATGTTCCCTAAAACAAGTGCCTGAAACATCCTACAATACATCCAGTAGCATATTTAAGACAGTTTCTTTAAGGGACACATTCCTTAGCTAAATTATTCCTTCAATTGGGAACATATGTACTATCTCACAGGTCAAATTTCCTTAAAATTTATTCCAGATTGTACTCTCATTAACAATTTTGTAAATAGTAATTTGTGTTTTAGCTCTTTAGGAATTTTAAAAAGTCTAGCACAACTTTAAAAATAATCTAATAATGTCTCATATTTATGAATTATTTGGCAGCTTAAAATTAATTGTCAATACTTGAGCTACCTTTATTATAAAGCATATTAAAATAGTTCAATATTTAGTTATTTCTTTTTTTTTTTTTCTTTTTCTGGCAGTACCAGGAATTGAACTCAGGACCTTGCACTTGCCAGGCAAGCACTAATTCTGCTGAGCTATCCCCCCAGCCCTGTTTTTTTTTTTTTTTTCCTTTTCTGTATCTAGTTATTTCTAGCAAAATTTTAGGAAATGTATTTAAGAACACTTCTCAAGTTAATTATTGTAAATAATATAATGATCTTTAAATAATGTAATGATTTTAAATAATTCCATATTACTAGATACAAACATGTAAATGTTAGTCATATCCACTCTTGCATTTATTGAAGATAAACACTATAGAACCATATTTTATTGTCAAGTTTCTTTAAAAATTATTTGAAGGAATCCGTAATGTGTTAAGCACAATGTATATGTGTGAAGTACAAATTTGTTCTCTCATTTGAGGAGATGCGTCATTGATATCTAATACTGAAACATTCAGGTGAGAGAAATCCGAATATGCTGTTTGAGTCTATTAGATATATGTCAGGTCCACACACCTAATACGGTCCTTGGACATGTTTCATTTTCCATCACACAAGAATACTAGAGACTTCTTTATAAATTGGATGATAACATGGTATTTACAACACTTCATAACAGATGAATTCTCAAACACACGAGAGAGGCCTCGGTAAATATACATAATATATATATTTGGTAAATAACTTTGCTACTTGGCTTAGACTCATAGTGCTTCCCCTATCTCAGCCTCTCCAGCCCTGCGATTACAGGCACATGCCACCAGGCACAGTTTCAGTGGCTGACCAGTGGACGCCAGAGCTGCATATGGTACCGGGTATTGAACCCAGGTCCTTGGGCTTGCCAGGTAGGTGGTTAGCCTGCTGAGCTATCACCTCACCCTATGTATTTTATTTAAACATGTACAAAGGCCCTAGATCTTGTAGTTTGCAGATAAACACACACACACACACACACACACACACATACACACACACATCTCACATATCTTTTAGGAAAGAATAGGCACTTTTCCAGTCACAGTATTTGTGGTCTATTGACAGCATAAGAAATCATCCAATGGTTTGTTCCTGAAAACAAAATAAACTACTTTTCTTATAACTATGCCTTTCGTAGTGCTACATGAGCCTCACTAAGCCAAATCAAGGTTCTGGCCAAGCTGTGTTCTATTTTAGAAGCTGTAGGCAAACAATCTGCTTCTTCACTTTATTAGCACCTAGAAGTCATCTGTTTCTTTGGATTGTAACCTAAGCATTTATCGTTGAAGTCAGACACATAGTCACATGTCTGTCAATGGTTTGTGCAGAGAATGATTTCTATTCATGGATCCTTACAGGGTCCACTTGGATAATGCAGAATAACACAAGACCTGTAACTACAATCACTTTTCCCAAGTCCTTTTGCTTGTACAGTATCATATTAACAGTCTAGGATTTAAGTAATGAAAACATTGAAGGACAGAGAAAAAAAGTATTCTTATTATCCTACTTCCTAGTAACATTATTCTCAAGAATATATTCTTGAGTGTATATATATATATACATATATATATGTATATATATATATAATTTTTATTTTTATTTTATGTGTTTAGTACAGGATCTACAGGGTCTCACTACGTAGATCAGACTCTTAATGATTCTCCTGTTTTCAGCCTCTCAAGCACTGGGATTACAGGTGCGCACCACCACGCCGAGATGTATTCACAGTCTCAGTGCACCCCAGGGATGGGGCCCACACAGCACCCTGGAGATTGAACCCTGGATGCTGTGCTCTGCCTAAGCAGATGCTTTAGTCCCCTGAGCTATCTGGCTGGCCCTAAGTAGATACAGTTCAATATTAAAAATTTTACGAACACAAAATGCTTAGAGTCTAACCTAGGATCATATGAAACATAGAAAATATTTTTCCATATCAGCTATCAAAAAACATGTATACCAATTAATTTTCTAAAATAACATATATCTATAATTATTCTGCTAAGAATCTTCAATTCACCAGAAATCAACTACCTAAAACAAAAAAAGACTTTGCTGGCCAGCCACCATAACTGTACATGGCATATGCCTGTAAAAAGCTAATATTAACTTATTTTAAAATCCAGTAAGTCAACAAGTTAAAAAAAATTAACTAACTTCCACAAAAGGAAGAATCTCAAGAATGAAAAAATCCTAAACTATTTTGATGATTTCTCCATTAAAGAGGTACAGAGGTACAGAAAGATTGAGTTCTTATATAGTTAATTAAAAGCATTATACTTAAAAAAATCTACTATGGTATAGGTCTAAACGTCTGGCTAATTACAATATGCTGTTTTGACATTTGATAAAATTTGGAAGAGTTTTGGATTGCCTAACCACAAGTACTCTTTCCAATTCTACCCCCACAGTATTCCATCATCAAGCAAAACTTACTGTCAGCAGACCTAGGTGCAATGCCTGCTAGCCTGGAGTAATGGTCTTAAATTCACTGAAAAAAAGGAAATTATGCTAGAGATCTTGGTAGCAATTTTCCAAGGTTACATGACAGCACTCACTGTCTTCATATAACAAAGGCTGCTTTGCACAAACCAGTTTGTTATGTCTAGCTGTAAATGCAACCATTCCATGGTTTTAAATTTGGTGTTGTCATCTGCAGGATGAATACATATGACTAATAAACCTCTTTGCAGCTTTCTGCAAGGATCAATACAGATTAAAAACAATAAAAATTTGAATGTGATAAATGCATGTTACATATATATTCAAATTCCCAAAATACACATCACTATTAAGCTTTGCAGTAATACAAGTGAGTATATGAATGGTTAGAAAAACTGATCTGCCAAATTTTGATGTTAACTCAATGTTGAAGGGAGGACAGAGGCACTCTGAGAAACTCCTTTTCTAAACCTCTCTGCCTACAGGCAACTGTCTTTCCATGAAGCAGGAGACCTGTAGGACGCATCTTATGTGTCAGGAACCCTTCAAGAAATTATCACCATGGCCCTCAAAGGACACAAACCTCTGCTTCTGTGTGCTGCTGTAGGAGGTGATCAAATTTGCAGATGGGTTAGAAAACTGAGGAAAAAATGTCCGTGAGGTGTTCAGAGTTCCTACTACAACAAGACCATGACACAGTCATTGGGAGAATCCCCAAGGTATTTAGGTTCATAGAAATGACAAATAAGGGCTGGTGCGATAGCCCAGTGGACTGAGCGCGTGCTTTGTCAAGTGAGGACCAGGATTCTATCCCTGGTTGTGCATGCCATGCTGGCCCCACCTCCAAGCATGCTGAGCTGAGACCCAGTCCAGGAGAAGTGGAGGGTGCTTGTAATCCCACTGCTGCAAACAGGAGGATAACTATGAGTCCAAGCTGTGTAGTGTAGCCCTCTCCCAAAATACATAAATGGGAAAAATTATAAACTAATTTTTCAAAATTCAGTAAGTCATTAAGGTAAAAAGAAAGCGCACTAAATTTCATAGATGGCCGGGCGTGGTGGCGCATGCCTGTAATCCCAGCCTTCGGAAGGCTGAGGCAGGAGGATTGTTGTGAGTTCGAGACCAGCCTGAGCTACAAAGTGAGCTTAAGGCCAGCCTGAACTGCATAGTGAGACCCTGTCTCAAAAAGACAAAAAAAATAAAAATTAAAATTAAAAAATAAATAAATAAATAAATAAATTTCATAGATGAAGAATCTCAAGAATAAAGAAATCCTACACTGTTTATAGGTATGATTTCTCCAATAAAGAGGTAAGAAATACAAAAAGATTGAGTTCTTATGTAAGGAATAGGAAAAGAAAAGAAAAGAAAAGAAAAGGAAAGGAAAGAAAAGGAAAGGAAAGAAAAGAAAAGAAAGGAAGGAAGGAAGGAAGGAAGGAAGGAAGGAAGGAAGGAAGGAAGGAAGGAAGGAAGGAAGAAAGGAAGAAAGGAAGAAAGAAAAAAGCCAAGGATAGAAATGGGCAATCGATGGTCTGATTATCAAACTGAAAGGTGGCTCTGGTTTGCAGGACAGACTTTCTACGGCTATGAAACCTGATTTGTATGTTGAAAATTAGCTTGATCCAACTGTCAAAACATGTACGTCATGGTACCAGTGAGTGCTCAGAACAGAAACTTATTTAATAGGGTTCATACAACAATATAAGAGTTTTTGAGGTTGGACTGCAAGGACTGCTCGCAGTCAGGTGTTCCCCTCTTATCCTGAGAAGGTGTGGAGAACATAACCGTGCAGACTCTGGCAGCTGAGCCGGGGTGGCTGAGTCCTACAACTGCTGGCCAGAAAGGTGCTCGTGTTTCTTTTCTAATCCTACCCCCCTTTGTCCTTATTCTTCTCTGCTGAGTGAGCATTTTCTGATAAGACTTAAGTTAAAAGTATTCTACATTAAGAAATCACTGCTTATACATTCCATACATGAACAGAGCACCTGTTTCCAATCATCTCTATTAAGAAATCACAGATCCCCTTATTTATGTTCCATTAGATACCCTGATGCTTCCTAGAAGCATAGTAAAATGAGTTCCTTGTAGTGGAATTCTACCATTGGCTGTAGTTTAATATGTAGCAGCACTAGCATAAAACTTTTCACGCTTGCATTGCTTTTTCAATATTTTCCCACAAAAAAGTAATGCCAATACCATGAATTCACTCATTTGAATTTATGAGTAAAGCTCTAAAAATTAATATTATATACCCTTTCATATATCTAGCAAAAATCAGAGCTGTATGTACTGAAGTTCTTTATATAACTGATACAGGTATATCATATTATACTATCAAATCACTTAACGTCCTAAAAACTTTCAAAGTGGAAGTTTCTAACTGAAAAACTCCCAAGTTTCATATCTTCAAAAGTTTCAGAAGTCATAGACTGTATTAAATACATTGCAACCAGAGTTGGCATCCACTAAATTTACCAAGCCTGAATAAATGAAAATGTTTCTGCCATTAACATTCTAAGTTTAAATGTCCCTTACACAATACCATTACCAACGATACACAGCTCTTTCACTGTCCTGTTGCCAGCTGAGTTTTAATATTATCTGGGGCAGAATACAGATTGAAAAAATAATTAAATAAAGAGAAGAAAGAGAAAAAAAAATCATTGCTTCAATTCACTGAGCTGTAATTTGAATCCATAGTTTTCAGAGTATAATATTTGTGAGATTATTTCAGAGAAATTTTATTAACTACATGGTTAATTTTACTGCCATATTACTTTTTGCAGAATCAACATACAACCATAGTAAAAATACAGTATACCCATAGTGTTTCAGTGCTAGTGATTCTTATGCCATATTTTCTGTCAGGTTAAGAACTACTGATTACTGTAATGAGAATCTACAAATAAGTTATGTGTCAAAAGAGTTTGCCTCTACCATTTCCTAACAACTGAGGTAAGATGTGAGGTAATAATATGTCAGATGAAGAAAATGAAGCACTGACATCAATACCAGCTGCCTACGGACCACACAATTAGTGGAGTGCAGACCCTATGTGGACCTAAGACTGCAATTGCAATAACACATTCATTGTCTGCACTCTTTTGCTACAGCCTGAGAACACTTCACTTTGACTCCTCTCTGGAGAAATGTCAATAAGAAACAAAGTTTCTTTCAGTAGAGAGGGAATTCTATATTTAAAAATGCTTTACTATTTCATTTTATAGCAATTTATGAAGCAATCTATGGGTTATTTTACATGTGTGTAATAAAATACTGAATTTTAAAGTGTTTCAGACACTTCTGGATATTCTCTAAGTCTTGGAAACACATTCATGGGTAAAATGGAGTAGTCATTTAGAAGAATAACTACTAAATACAGCATCATATACTGACATAGTATAGTATATAGCTCAAATAACGGCATATGAGAATTTCTCTGGAGAAAGGAACAAAGGAAAGGATCTTAAGAGTTTTAGAGGTCTTATTTTAATATTGATGTTCATGCATTCAGTTGGGGCTGGATAAGCATCATCAGACTAGATGTGTTAAATAGGCATTTGCACAAAAATTTCTATTTCTCAGTTTAATATCTTGCCCACTTACTGGCTTAAAACAGAAAAAGACCTTATTTTATCAATAACCACAGAAAACTTTTCGCAGTTAGAAATACCTAGAGGGGAAAAAATAAAGATCAGAATTTTATTTCATTATATTCTTTCCATCTATTCGACCAGCATTCTTATTGTTTAAAAAAAAAAGTAAGATCTGAAATCAGCTGGAGAATCTCTTCGTAAGCCCTTTAGGAATAAAAAGGGTTAGTCATCACAGCTGGAGCCTGGAAAGAAGTCAAAAGAACGTGAAAGTCCCTGCTTTGTGTTAGGATGATCCCATTATGGAGAACTAATAATTCATAAAAATAACATCAGGAAGTAAAGGGGGAAGTCTTCCCATTACACTTTGCAAAGTAAATCTACTTTCTACTTTCCAGCACATGCTGGGCCGCTGATGGCTCGATCTCATGTTGTAGGTTTTTCTCTTTCCTCAAATTCTGCAGGTCAACTATCATTAAGTAAATGTTAGTACAGTGCATGCATTGCACCATTTTATCTTGGCATCAGATTTTGGCGTGCTTAAGGTATTGATCCATAGCAGCCAGAATGACAATTGTATATAAAATATCCTATGTAAAAATCCTATATAAAATATACTATTTTTATTCAGCAAATATATTTTCAGGTTTAATATAATACTGAACAATATTACAAGTATCCAACTATGTTTTCCTATATTTTAATATGCAAGTGTGATTATTTTGCCTACCAGGAAGCAACTATGAGAAAATTAATTCTTAATACAGGAATTACTGAGCACCTCTGTTGAACAAGAAGTAATTTTTCACTTCAGCTCAACTGAATAATTGAGCAATTCCAATACACAGGCAAGTAGGAAAAATTGAAATTACCCTAGTGCAAAATAAAGTTAATCTCATAATGATTTCATAGTAGAAAATTTTCACCATATCATGGAAAAGTAATCATTCACATGGGGTGGAATTTTGTGTTTAACTGAAACATCAAAGAGCTTCCTGATTTTAAAACAAGTCTTGACTGAATGATTATGAGAGGAGTTAGCATTTTTACAAGCATAAATACTTGTGTTAAACACATATTCAAAAAATTAGATGAAAATATTTTCAATTTTGTAATATATTTAGAGAAATCAAGAGAGTATACGGCATGTTATTCTTTTAATTATTATTTTATTGAAGTACAAATATCAATGAGACAGTTTTAACATACCTTGACAAGACGGATATGATAAATTAATACATTGCAAACTGTTTTCATAATGTTTTGGTATCGCAGACGGTGCATACATGATATTGTACATACAGATATTATAGCATATGTCTCTTATCAGTAAATTAAGAGAATGTAGCTGTTTACATAGCTTATATTTTATACTGAATTACATCAAAGATTCAATAATTAATATTTTCTACCCTGTTATTTTCCTACTAGTAGTCCATAGAACTAGAAGCCGACATATCCTGTCCTACTATCATTAGTGCAAATCTTGCCTCTCATAGGATTATGTACAAGCACGGCGTTATCTGTCCCAACTGTACTGTCCATACACACACATCATGATTCTTCCTTTCTATACCGCTCCCTTTGTTTACACCTGTCAAATATGGGCACTGCATTATCAGTCAACCAATTCAGGTGCCTGAACTCCATGACACAATCCAACACAGTCCATAATTCCACAACAATAGTGAGTTATCTGAAGAAGTTGTCGACCATGGCCATTTACAGCTCAACTTATTATTATGGCTCCATGGTTTAAACTTCATTTTTATACTTTTCTGCTGGATGGTTAAGACCGAGATAGAGCAAGACCTATATTCCAACACATGTACTTTTGTTTTTTATGAGGTCAGTGAAGTTTCATCAGGGTTTATCTTGTAGTCCTGTACCTTATTCTGTAAATCCTTTTACATGGATGAATCTGTGTCATCCATGTGGATGAGTCACTGCCAATGCTTGACCAGTTTGCTCTCTGTAAGAGCAGAGAGAAAGTTTTCTCTCCATTTGACTCTCCCCAGGCACACTATAGAACTTTGATCTCTTTCCTCTGTGGCTCCATAATCTCCTTGTTCAGACAATTTGGTGCTCAACTGAGATTCATGATTTTGCAGTACAGGTTCTCCTATGTCCTGAGTCTTCTCTAACCTTGAAAGGCTAGGGCCAAAATGTTGGCTGGCCTTGTGACTCTTCTAATTCTCCAATTTCGATCTCTGAACTTAGGTTGTTAACCATCCAGAAGAAAAGCTGATTAGTATTCTGCAGCATATGTCGTTCATTTTGCCTTACCTGACTCAATTGTTTCTAGTTATTGTTGTACATTTCCATTTGTATTTGTTCTTCTCGCTTCTCATACTAGGGAGACTATATGATATTTACACATTTGTGTCTGGTTTATTTCACTTATGAGTATATGTTCAAGTGGCACCCTCTTCAGTATAAATGCTTCAAGTTTATAATTCTTAGTAGCTGAGTAATACACCATTATATTGGAATACCACATCTTTTTCAACCATTCCTCATGTGGTGGACATCTTGGTTGTTTCCAAGATTTTGCTATTACAAATTCTGCTGCTATAAACATAGGTACACATATATCACTGTGATACAATGTTTTCAGTTCCTCTGGGAAAATTCCCAGTGGGGGGATTGCTGGCTTGAATGGGATTTCTAATACTACTCTGAGGAGTCTCCACACTGACCTCCACAATGTTTGTACCAGTCTACATTCCCACCAGCAGTGGAGAAGTGTTCCTTCTTCCCCATAACCTCTCAAAAATTTGTTACTGATTGATTTCCTTGTGATAGCGATTCTTCTGGAATGAGATGGTATCTCAGTGTGCTTTTTATTTGCATTTCATGGATAACTAGCGATGTGGAGAATTTTTTATTATATTTACTTGCTTGTTTAATTTTGTCCTCAGAGAAGTATGTATTCATCTCAGATGCTCATTTCTGAATTGGGTCTTTAAATTTGTGGGCCCTGTTATATCCTAGTTCTTTATATATTCTATACAGAAGACCTCGGCCTGATTGCTTATTAGGTAAGATTTTTTCAAAACTTGTGTGTTGTCTTTTCACTCTGTTGACAATTACTTTTGACATGCGGAAGCTCTTTAAGGACATCCTTGTCTTGTACCTGATTTAAGTGTAAAAGATTTGTTTTTCCCCACTTAGGATTATGAGAACTTTTGGGTTGTCATAGATGCCTTTTATCAAGTTAAGATAAAGTCCATCTATTCCAGTTTATTGTAGGACCTTGAACAAGAACTTTGTCAAAAGCTTTTTCTGCATCGAGATGATCATGTGGTTTTTAGATTTTAGTTTATTAATATACCATATTACATTTATAGATTTTCGAATATTGAATCATCCTTCCATCTCTGGGATGAATCCTTCCTGATCATGGTGTATGATGATCTTGATGATTTGCTGTATTCTATTTGCCAGAATTTTGTTGAGTATTTTTGCATGTATGTTCATGAGGGAGATTGGCCTGTAGTTCTCCTCTTTGGTTGTGTCTTTCCCTGGTTTTGGAATCAGTATTATATTTGCCTCGAGACATGATTTTGGGAGGACTGTTTCCCTTACAATTTCAATGAAGAATTTGTGGAGTATGAGGATTACATCTTCTACAACTTTATTGTAGAATTCAGTTTGAATCCATCAGGACCTGGACTTTTCTTTTGTCAGTAGGCTTTTTATCACTTTTCTTATTTTGTTGGCTGTTATCGGCTTATTGAGAGTTGTTTTATCTTCTTGATTCAGTTTTGGTAATTTGTACCTTTTGAGGAATCTGTCCATTTCTTCTGTGTCTTCTATTCTGTGACCATAAAGATTCTCGAAGTAAATATTAATAATCTTCTGAATTTCCGCTGGGTGTGTGGTGATTTCACCCTTTGCATTCCTTTTTTTTTCCATTTATTTTTATTTTATTGAAGTACAAATGTCAATCAGACAGTTTCAAATCACCATAACCATACAGAGTCGATGAAATAATACATTGCAAACTGTTTTCATAACGTTTTGGTATTGTACAAGGTGCATACATGATATTATATTTACAGGTTTTTATATAGCTGAATTATATCAAAGATTCAATAATTATTTAC
>PVKA01000540.1:0-27399 GCA_004027165.1 Ctenomys sociabilis | reverse complement strand
CAGGATGATTTTTTCTTTGTACAACCCTTCCTTTGTCTACACCTGTCAAAAGTGGGCACTCCATTGACATTCAACTACCTTAGGTGCTTGAACTCGACACCACAATCCAACACAGTCCAGCATTCTGCAACCATAGGGAGTTATTCAAAGAAATTTTCGACCATATCCATTTACAGCTCAGGTTAATATTATGGGCTCATGATGTATACTTCATTTTTATACTTTTATACTTTTCTGCTGGATGGTTAAGACCTAGATAGATCAAAACTTATATATCAACACATGAACTTTATATTTCTTATGTGGTCATTGAAGTCTTCTCAGGGTTTATCTTGTAGTCCTGTACATTATTCTGTAGTTCCTTTGTCTGTGTCATACATGTGGATGAATCACGGCCAATGCTTGACCAGAATGCTCTCTGTGAGAGCCTGAGAAAAAATTTTCTCTTCATGTGACTCTCCCCAGGAACACTATAGAACTTCAATCTCTTTCCTCTGTGGCTCCACAATCTCCTTGCTCAGAAAATTTGTAGCTCACCTGAGTCTCATGATATTGTATTGCTTGTACTTGAATTATCTCTTGCCTGTTTTTGATGAGGTTGGCTACAGCCTTCTCAACTTTATTTAGTTTTTCAAAGAACACACTTTTGGATTTGTGGATTATTTGAACTGTTTTATTCATCTCAATTGAATTTATTTCTGCTCTAATCTTTATGATTTTTTCCCATCTTTGCACTCTGGGTTTCGTTTGCTCTTCTTTTTCTAGTTGTTGTAGGTGGAACATAAGGGTGCTAATTTGTTCCCTTTCTATTTTCCTAATGTGTGAGTTCATAGCTATGATTTTCCCTCTAAGAACTGCTTCCATCGCATCCTATTAATTCCGGTAGGTTGTGCTTGAATTTTCATCGAATTGTAGATATCGTTCAATTTCTTGTTGAATTTCTTCTGCAACCCCTTGATTGCTTAGTAGAGTGTTGTTTACTTTCCATGAATTTGGAGGGTTTTTCTGGTTTCTTTTGTCATCTAGTTCCAGTTTCATTGTACGGTGGTCAGATAGTATGCATGGGATAATTTCTATTTTCTTGCATATACTTACACTTGACCTCTGGTCTAGTATATGGTGGTCTATTTTGGAAAATGACCTGTGTGCAGCTGGAAAAAATGTGTATTCAGCTGTGGTTGGGTGGTGCACTTTTTATATGTCCAGCAGGTCTATTTGTTCCAAGCTCTGGTTCAGTTCTGCTACTTCCTTGCTAACTTTTTGTCTGGTTGATCTATCTTTTTGAGATAAGGGGGTGTTAAAGTCTCCTGTTAAGATTGTGTTCTTAGACATTAAGATTTTCATGTCCTTTAAGAGTTGTCTTACATAGTTGGGTGCTCCTGTGTTTGGTGTATAGATATTTATGGGTGTTACTTCTTGCTCTTGAATTTTAACCCTGACCAATATACAGTGGCCCTCTTTGTGTCGTTTGATCATTCTTGGTTTGAAGTTGAGACTGTCTGAGAACAGAATTGATGCTCTTGCTTTTTTCTGAGGTGCTGGGGCATGTAGTATTGTTTTCCATCCTTTGACTTTGATCCTATGAATGTCTTTGTGAGTTAAGTGTGTTTCTTGTATGGAACATATTGTTGGATCTTGTTTCTTAATCCAATGTGCCAGTCTTTTTCTGTTAATTGGAGAATTGATTCCATTTACATTGGTGATTATAATTGAAATGTACGTTTGTCATAATATTTACCTGGTGTTGTTTATTCCTTTGTAACCTGTGTTTAATTGACTGTCCTGTTTAGTGGGTTCCTTCTATTCTCAATTGTCGAGTTCTGGTTATTGTGGTCTTTTTCTAGAACATCTTTCACCAGCCTGTGAAGGGATGGCTTTGTCATCATGAAATTCTTTAGTTGTTCTTTGTGGTGGAAGTATTTCACTTCTCCATCAAACTTGAAAGAGAGTTTTGTAGGGTATAATAATCTGGGCTTGAGTTTTTTTTTTCGTGTAGGACTTGAAGAACTCTGCTCCTTGCTCTCCTTGCCTTCATGGTTTGTATAGAGAAGTCGGCTGTAATTCTGATGTGTTTTCCTTTGAATGTGAGCTCCTTCTCTCTAGTAGCTTTCAGTATATTTTTTTGTGCGTGTGTTGGATTTCTGGGATCTGTCTTGGTGTGTTTCTACTTGGGTTCAAATTATTTGTTGTTCTGTGTGCTTTGGTTTCCTGAATGTTGGATTGTTTCCTCATATTTGGGAAGTTTTCTGTGATTAATTCTGCCCCAATTATTTTTATGTCATTTTTATTGACTCCTTCATTCTCGTTGATACCAATTATTCTAATGTTGTTCATCTTGGCGTCATCTTGCAGGTGATGTATTTTTTTCTGCATTCTCATTGTTTTCAAGAGATCCTTTCTCATCTTTCACTAGCTGCACCAGCATCTTCAAGATCTGAAACTCTGTCTTCGCTTTCACTCAGACGGTTTTGTAGACTTGTGATTGATATTTTTAGTTCTTCTATATGTCTTTGACTGTGTTTCATGTGTTCTATATCTTTTCTGTATTGCTCATTCAAGGAATCCATCATATTTCTGATCTCTCAATTTTTTTTATCCATGTCTTCTTTAGAGGTAGTTATTAATTCTTTTTCTGCAGTGTTTCTTCCAACTTGAGTTTCCTCTGTATTTCTGGACTTATTTCTATATTTCAGATGCTATGATTTCTAAGAATTCTTTTTATTCTAAGAATTCTTGTTTGATTTCAGATGCTTTGAGTTCCTCATGACCTTTCTGCTGTTGTGTCTTTGCTTCAGATGCTGTGAATTCATATATATCAGCTGGAATAGTTGTCTCTGAACTTGTTCTGGGGGAGCATTGGTTTTCCACCCATTGTTTCTGGAATTCATTCTTTATTTCAGATACTGTGTATTCAGATATTTCTTTTTTAATTTGGGGAATTGTTTCGCGTTTTATTTCCTCTATACCTTTCTGCTGTTGTACCTTTGCTGCTGTATCTGTTAAGTCATTCATTGCAGCTGAGCTAGTGTCCTCTGCCCTTATTGGTAGACTTGAGGTCTGAGATTGCATTTTTTCCCCTTGTCTTCATCACTTTTTATAGCACTGACCTTTGATCTTTGGTGTAGAGCTTTGATGCAGCTATAACCTTAGCTTGTTAATAGATTCAGGTGCCAGTCTATTAAATTTGAGATTATCCATGTATGCTATCCTGGATCTAGCTATGGTGTTCAGTTCCTTTTTGCTGCAGCTCCTGTGGTTCCCTTCTGTTGGTTCCATTTTCAGGTGAACTGAATGGGATGCAGAGAAAGTAATGAAAATACCCACTGTCTTGGCTGGCTTTGGGGCGAGGATCCGGAAAATTGTCGGAGTTAGCCCTCCTGTGTCAGGCAAGTAGCTCTCTAGGTGGGCGGGCCTCGGCTTTGGTGGGTCTGCTGGGCTCTCAAAAGCATAGTGGATGATCTTATTCCCAGGGTAGGCTGTAGTGAGTCAGCCAGTCTGTGCTGGGTCCAGGTCTATAGGGCGAACTGGAGAAGGCTGGGAAAGGTCCCTCCAGCACAGCACACCTGGAACCCTCACTCACAGGCCAGGCTTCACTAGCTTTCAGGCCATGGGGTGGGACTGGGGATTGCTGAGAAATGTCCCTCCAGTGTCTCAGGCTTGGAGTTCTCACTCCAGGCGGACCTGCACTGGGTCTGGGGCCACGGTGTGGGACCGGCAATTGCTGGGAAATGTTTCTATGGTGTGATAAGCCTGGAGCTAGAACTTTGATGCCCAGGGAGTCGGGGAAATTCCCACTAGCTCAGTGGGCTTTAGGACAGAGGATCCAGGGAGGTGCTGGTGAGTGGGTCCTGAGGTTTCAGGCCGGTCCCTGGCTTGGAGGGCTTTGGGGTGGGGATCCGGGTAGGGCACATGTGAGGAAGCCAAAGGCTCTGCCTCAGACTCACCACACTCACTGGGAAGCCTGGTGAGTCATGCAAATTCCCACTCTCTGGGAGAGCTTGGGGCAGGATCCAGGAGGCCGCTGGAGTCATCCGCTGTCTCTGGGTGGTCTTGGGATTGAGGAGGCTGCTGGAGTTGGCCACGCTGTCTTGGCTGGTCTCTGGGGCTGGGGGCGTGGACCGGATCAAGGAAGATGGTGGAGTCAGCCGCGCTGTCTCTCTATATGGCATACTATAAATAGATTCCTAAAGTTTGAGAGAATCAATAAAGTCCTTACAAAATGCTGAAAATGATTTTATCAAATATTATAGAAACTAGACTGTTTTAATAGCACACAGATTTTTTAACATTTTTCAAAAGTTATCATAACCTTTATTCTAGTATATTGCAAGTCTGAAAATTTTCCCTTTGTTGGTCATTAACTGTTTTTATGTAAGTGATATTTCATGGCATTTAGTAATATACTTGATTCAATTAAGGTAGTAAATGTGTTAGACTCATATCCAGGGAGTTATTTTAAGCTGTAGCAATAGTTTTTCTCTTTCTAGTAATATTTATTTGTCTATTTAGTGTGCAGAGCAGAAAGTATTACTTTTTTCTAGTTTTGTTTTCATTTTGACTTTTTCTCTTATTGTCCAAGAAATACTTATTAGTGACTGAGATTACTAGTGAAAATGACCCTAGTGCCCACCACTCTGTCAAGTATCCCTGAAGAAAAGTTACTGGGATATGTGAAGCAATCTACATTTTCACCTACACGATACAAAGAATGGCAAGGTATATGCAAAAGTGGCACAGGATTTTTCAACCACATTATGCTCCAAATGGCTTTTCCCATATTTACCTATATATTACAGAGGGTGCAATACAACTACACTTTCCTAGGGTGCATTAAACATTATTGTCTTTTGACTTTTTTGGTGGGTAGTAGTAGTCCAATTTGGTTCAATGGCACAAGTAAACCATATTTTCAAGTTTCAAAGGTTTAATTGCATCACCAGATTATTCATGTATCTTTGTTTAAGAAGATCCATTATGGGAAAATGCAAGACTGTGTGACAGAAGAGGGAGGTGGAGGCATGATGCTGCTGCTGCTGCTGCTGCTGCTGCTGATGATGATGATGATGACGTTGGCACTGGCCATGTGAGTCAAATTTCCTGTGACAGCAAGGTGGAGCCAGAATTGGCTGAAAAGGCATAGGAAATACCCAATCCTTTGGTTCAGATGATTTTGAAAAAAAGAAACAGCGATGTGAACAGATATTGGACCAATTGAAATGTTGCAAAATGGCCATGCAACCATATGGAAAATCCACTCTTGCACCTAAGTTCAAAAATGCATTAAATGTCTTGGCAGAGGTGAAATATATTAGAAAGTATAAAGGTACCCCATTTCAATTCAGAAATTGTAACATACAAGCACACTCACATAATGCCTCATGAGTACTTGTGACTTAGGGTGTTGGACCAGGAATAGGAAAAAAATCAAAGATGAAATCCTCCCCCTTTGATGGGACTCAGGAAATAGAGACAAGTGAGAAATCCTGAGGCACAATCGGGACCCGGTTTAAGTGCACTCAATATACAGGAGGAACTAGTGGCCTGGCAA
This sequence comes from Ctenomys sociabilis, assembly GCA_004027165.1. Taxonomy (NCBI): domain Eukaryota; kingdom Metazoa; phylum Chordata; class Mammalia; order Rodentia; family Ctenomyidae; genus Ctenomys; species Ctenomys sociabilis. Next base: position 21,851 of record PVKA01000540.1, on the reverse strand, counting down.
AGTTGAAAGCAACAGTACCAATATGAGACAAGAGGTGGCAAGGGATGTGAACCAGCTTTTGCTTTGGGAGGAAAACACACAAAATAGAAGTGAGTGGGTAGGGCCAACCTCTTTTCTTTTCCATATATTTTTCAATTTGTTTTCGTCTCTTGTTTTCTTTTGCAAACAGCTGGCTAGAAGTCCAGTTGCAGAAAATCGATCCCCTCCCACAAATCCAAAGTCAAAATTCAGACACAAACCAAGCACAAATCTACCTGCAAGTTTGGCTAAAGTGTGCATCCTATGATAAGACTTGGATCTACCACAGAACTATAGATACTAGAGTAATCTCACTACCTTTTTTCAGTCTGATGGATTTTCCTCTTAATATTATACTGGATTACAGTGGTTTATTTTTATTTTTATTGCTGTTACATTGCGTGTGGTTGTTTCCCATCATTTTTTCTCATTTTATCTCCATCCTGTTTTGCCTAGTTTTATTTCACTTTCTCTGTGCTCATTGTTGTGTGTTTGTGTGTGTGTGTGTGTTTACTTTTGTTTCTTCTTGATTTTCTTTTTATCTTGTCTGTTTTTCTTTCTCTTTCTTTGCCTTCTTTTTCCTCTTATTATGATATAGATCCCTAAATTATACCTTTTATGTGAATAAACATTGTCTCTGCCTTTGCTGTTCACTTCAGTAATCATAGAATATCTCTTCCAATCCTTCCTCTTGTATCTTACTTTTACCCAAAAATGGATGATCATTTTATGTTCAGAAAAATTTTTCCCACTATTTAATATCATCCACTTCTCTGTCCTACACATTACCCCTCTTAAGACACCCATAACAGGGTAAAACCACTTTAGAAAGTGGAGGATTATAGCATAATCTTCTGTGTAAGTGAGGTTATTTTATACAACCACAGAATTTGCTTTTATGGGTAAAGATGTCAGGCTAACTGAGTCTATTGTTATTGCTAATTTTGCTACTTTAACCAGGATGACATACCAATTATAATCAGTTTTTCTCACCCACATGACAACACTGAATTTGCAAGGGATCATACCCATCACCATAGATCAACACCACTGAAATGGATCTATCAAACAGATAGAAATTCCATACTCTTCACATATTTTGAAGGTAGGTTCTTGGGATAGATGAAAAGACAAGAATGACCTCTACCTAGTACATGTCTCTGAGAAGCAGACATCGTCTTTGGAAGCCTCCATACCAGTCATAAAGCTATCTATTATAAGAAATCTAGATGAATCAAAACAAAAACAAAACAACAGAAAATTAAAAACAGGAAGAAAAATGAAACCTGAAATGCTAAGTGCACCCAGGACAAATCCAGAGGAGAAAGAGAGGAAATCAGAAGCCTAGCACTGCAACTTTCTGAAAGGATAGCATCAGAAGCAATCAAAAAATGTAAGATGCCATAGTAAAAATAATACCTAATTTACAAAAAGAAATGCTAATGAAAATTAAAGACATTAAAACACACAGAAAAAAAACGAGAAAATTTAGAAAATATACATTCCAAATATAGACAAGAAGTGGAACAATGACAAAGATCTAAACATAAAAGCAATGAAATAAATATCCATTGAAAGTATATGCAACATATTTAAGGAAAGTAAGGACAGTATATCAGATCTAGAAGACATAAAATAGCTTAAAAAGATAGAAAGATAGCTTAAAAATAGCAAGGGAGCATGAAAAATCAATCCAACCATTACAAGATGAGTTAAAGAGTAGCATAATACTGGTTGGAGCCAGTGAGAAAGGGGAAAACCCATTAAATTCTTCTTCACATAAATAATGACATAAAAATTTTTAAATGACATAGAAGAATTTTACATAAAAGTAAAAGAACTGTAAAAGGCGTGATCAAAATAAGTCCACACCAAGGCAGATTTTAATCAAGATTCCAGAAATTCAACACAAGAACAAAATATTAAAAGTAGCTAAAGGTATAAAGAAATAAATCACCTTACGGGAAGACCCATCAGAATCAGAGCAGACTTCTCAACACAAAACCATAAATTTAAGAGAAATTGCAGTGACATATTGCAAACCTTAAAAGCAAGCAATTTCAAACTCAGGTTATTGCACCCCACAAAAATATGTTCCAACTTCAATTGATAAACAAGATATTTCATGGCACAGAACAACTGAAAAAATCATGACCACCAACCCAGATCAACAGAGTGCTTTAAAGGATATAGTAGAAAGTGATAGTGAACACCACTAACATATGAACACAAATGGAAATAAACTACCAAGCAGAGAAAACAATTAAACAGAGGGAGGGAAAATAACCAGAACCAATAACAGAAAAATGACATGAAAAAGATAAGCCAATACATACCAGTTATGACTACCAATGTAAATGCTCTCATTTTGCCAATCAAAAGAAAAACTGTCAGAATTGGTCAAGAAACAAGATCCAAAACTATGGATCTTGAAATCAATTTTAAAATGAATGAAAAATTTAGTAATGAACAAAAGCCCATGACCTGATGGTTGAATTGTACAAGAAATTCAGAGAAAAACTATTGACACTAATTGAAACTCTTTAAGGAAGTTGAAATGGAAGCAATACTTACAAAGCCATTTCTGGAAGCAAATATTTCCCTGAATCCAAAACCACAGAAAAAAAAAAAAAACGATCACCCAAAAATGTAAACTACAGACCAATCTTTCCAATAATCATAGATACAAAGTTTTTTAAGAAGATACTACCAGAGTGCTGCAATTAGATTATATACCAGCATCAAATTGGATTTATCCTACTGTTTCAGAGATGGTTCAATATATGCAAATCAATAAATATAATATATACTACTAACATAACCAGTGTAAAAAAAAATCTATGGTCATGATAGATGCAGAGAAAACATTTGACAAATTTAACACCTATTCATGATAAAAACCAACATAAAACTGAAACACAAGTTCTTTATCTTAAACTGATAAAAGCTGCCTATAACTAACCAATAGCTAACATCATACTAAATGGCCCAATACTGAAAGCCTTCATTCTAAAATCCTAAACAATAAACAAATAATAACCATTATTATTTCTCCTATTCAGTATATTCCTGGAAACATTAGCCAGAGCCATCATACAAGAAAAAGGAATAAGGATTGGAAAAGATGTTAAATTATCATTATTTACAGTACCGACAAAAAATTACAGATTTAATAAAGAAATTCAGTAGAATAGCTGGAATCAAATTAAATAACTGAAAAAATGAATACCATTCCTTTTCACAAGCAACAAACCCACGCAAAGACAAATTATGGAAACCCCGTTATTCACAATTGCATCTCAGAAAATGTAATATGTATGAATCAATGTAACATAACTAAATTTCCTATGCAGTTTAAACTACACTGCTCTGATAAAGGAGATAGAAAAATATATCAGAGAATGGAAAGATATACTTTGGTCATGGATAGAAAGAATCAACATAGTGAATGTGGCCCAGCTACCAAAACTGTTACACAGATGTAATGTGATCTCATTCAAAATATCATGAGAATATCTCACAGAACTAGAGAAAATATTCATAACATCAGGGACATTATCCCTGACTTCAAATTATAATAGAAGGCACTGTGGTAAAGTCAGTCTGGTATTGGCAAAAAGCAGAACTAATGAATAATGGAACAGAGTAGAAGATGCAGACACAACTACAAAGCTATAATCACATTCAGCCTTGTTATCTTTGATAAAGGAATCATTTTCTCTAGAAAAAAGATAGCTTCTTTAATAAATGGCATTGGAAAAACTGTCTCTGTACTGCTGAAGACTAAAACTAGGTCAATATCTATCACCATGCAATATAGTCAAATGGATCAAAGATATAAATGTTTAAATATAAACATTAAATATACTGGAAGATAAAAATTGGTAGAAATCTTGGGTAAATATGTATAGACAGAGATTTCATGAACACAAACAAGACTACACAGTGGATACAGTGCAGAATCAACCAATGGGATCTCCTTAATAAAAAGCTTTTCCACATCACAAGAAATCATCAACAAAAGTAAAAAGACACCCATGAGGGAGCAGAATTTATATTCAGGTTTCGCTCAGACAAAGGGCTTTTATCTAGAACATAAATTCTCCCTAATTTCAATGATCAATCCAAAAATGGACATCTGAAAGGAATACATATTTCTCGGGTGAAGAAATACAAACAGCAAATACATATATGAAAAATGTTCAACATCCTAGTTGAGAGCTGTAATTTAATAAAACAACGCACTAAAATCCACCTCACCCCAGAAACAATTGCTGTCATCAAGAAAACAAACAATATCAAATGCTGATGGAAATACATGAATCCCTTTTCCCTGTTGTTGTGTAGACAGGCCACTGTGGATATCAGCGTGAGACTTTTTGTTTTTTAAAGCTACCATTAGAGGTCCTGTAAAATCCAGCTATTCTTTTGGGAATCTTCCCAAAAGAATTAAAACCACCACTCCCCAGGGATGTGTATGGTCCAATATTTATAGAAGAATAATTTGTGATAGGTAAATCTTAGAAACAACCCAAATGCCCATCAGCTGCAGAATAGATATTATTTAATGTTATTTAATGGAATACTAGTCAGCAACATTGATGCAAAAACAGACAAGATTAGAAATATGACAGATTCCTTCAATGAACAATACAAGAAAGAAATAGCTCACATGAAGCAGAGTCAAAGAGACATAGAAGAACTTAAAATCTCAGTCACTATCTCCAAAACCGTTTGAGTGAAAGTGAAGAAAGAGATTCAGGTCTTGAAGACACTGGTACAGCTAGTGAAAAGTTGAGAAACGATCTCTTAAAACAATGAGGATGCAGGAAAAAAATAATCCATCTCCTGCATGATGCCAAAATGAGCAATGTGACATTAATTGGCATCAATGAGAAAGAAGGAGTCAATATAAATGATATAAAAAGAATAGGGGCAGAAATAATAGCAGAAAACTTCCCAAATGTGAGGAAACAATCTAAAATTCCAGTAACCGAAGCATACAGAACACCAAATAACTTCAACCCTAGTAAAGACACACTGAGACATGTAATAATCACGATCTCAGAAATCCAACACAAGAATAATATACTGAAAGCTGCTAGAGAGAAGAAGCAGATCACATTCAAAGGAAAACCCATCAGAATTATAGCCGACTTCTCTATACAAACCATGAAGGCAAGAAGAGAATGGAGTAGAGTTCTTCAAGTCCTGTATGAAAACAAATTCCAGCCTAGACTATTATACCCTGCAAAACTCTCTTTCAAGTTTGATGGAGAAGTGAAATACTTCCATAACAAAGAACAACCAAAGAATTTTATGATGACAAAGTCATCCCTACACAGGCTACTTAAAGATGTTCTAGAAAGAGACCAAAATGACCAGACCTCAAGGAATGAGAACAGAAGGAACACACTAAATAGGGCAAACAATTGTACACAGGACAAAATAGAATAAACAACAGCAGGTAAATAACATGACAATCATAACACATTTCAATTATAACCACCAATATAAATTGGACTCAGTTCACCAGTTAAGAGAAATAGACTGGTACAGTGGATTAGGAAATGAAATAGAACAATACGCTGTTTACAAGAAACACACTTAACTCAAAAAGTCATTCATAGGCTTAAAGTCAAAGAATGGAAAACAATATTATATACCCGAGCACCACAGAAAAAAGCAGGAGTAGCAATTGTGTTCTCAAACAGTCTCCACTTCAAACCAAGAAGGACCAAACAAAATAAAGACGGTCACTATATATTGGTTACAAGAAAAATTCAAGAAGAAGATGTAACACTCATAAATATCTATGCAATAATCATAGGAGCATAGTACTATGTAAGACAAATCTTAATGGACATGAAAAATCTAATATCCAAGACCATAAACTTAACAGGAGACCTTAACAATCCCTTATCTCAAAAATATAGTTCAACCAGACAAAACCTCAGCAAAGAAGTAGCAGAACAGAACCAGAGCTTGGAACAAATTAACCTGGTGGACATATACAGAGTGTTCCACCAATCTACAGCTGAATACACATTATTTTCAGCTGCACATGGGTCATTTTGTAAAATGGACTACATATCTAGTCCATAGTTTATGCTTAAGTATATGCAAGGAAACGGAAATTATCTCATGCATATTATGTGACTGCAGTCCAATGAAACTGGAAATAAAGGACAAAACAAAGCAGAAAGACCCTCTAAGTATATGAAAATTAAACAACACCCTACTCAGCAATCAATGGGTGAAGTACATGGAAATTAAACAACACCCTACTCAACAATCAATGGGTGATAGATGAAATTAAACAAGAAATTCAACAAGATCTACTATTAAATAAAGTCAACAACATCTACCATTTAAGGAAAATTCAGCCACAACATATTGGAATTTATGGGATGCTATGAAAGCAGTTCTCAAAGGGAAAAATCATTGCTATGAACTCACACATTAGGAAAACAGAACACAACCAAATAAATAATCTAATGTTGCACCTCCAAAATCTAGAAAAGGAAGAGCAAATCAAACCCGGAGCCCAAAGAAGGGAAGAAATCATAAAAATTAAGCAGAAATTAATTCAATTGAGATGAAGAAAACAGTTCGAAGAATGAATGAATCAAGGAGGTGGTTCTCTGAAAGACTAAAAAAAATCGAAGAGCCCCTAGGTAACCTCATCAAGAAGAGGAAAGAAGAAATTCAAATATAAGCAATAAGGAATGAAAAATGTGAAATCGCCGCAAACCCAGTGGAAATTCAGAAGATTACCAATAGCCACTTTGAGAATCTTTATGCTCACAGAAGAAAAGACACAGAAGAAATATACAGATTCCTCGAAAGGTACAGATTACCAAAACAAAAGCAAGAAGATAGAACAACTCTCATCAACCTAATAGGAGACAATGAGACACAAAATAAAAAGCTTGCCAACAAAGAAAAACCTGGTCCTGATGGATTCACAGCTGAATTCTTCAAGAAATTTATAGAAGATATATTCCTTACACTCCTCAAAATCTTCAATGAAATTGAAAAGGAAGCAGTCCTTCAAAAATCATTTCTGGAGGCAATACTAATTCCAAAACCAGGGAAAGACACAACTAAAAAAGAGAACTACCGGCCAATCACCCTCATGAACATAGATGCAAAAATCCTCAATAAAATCCTAGCAAATCATAAAAAAGATGATACACCAATACCACGTAGGATTCATTCCAGGGATGCAAGGCAGAAAAGACCTAGAATAGCAAAGGCAGTCCTGGCCAACAAAGACAGGGCAGGAGGCATCACAATTTCTGACTAGAAATTATGCTACAAAGCCACTGTGATAAAATCAACATGGTATTGGCAACAAAATAATCCTGAGGATCAATGGAATAGATTAGAAGATGCAGAGGCCTTTACTAACACACTCAGCCACCTAATCTTAAACAAAGGGGTGAAACACGCTTACTGAAGAAAAATAGAGACTTTAACAAATGGTGCTGGAAAAACTGGCTTTCTACATGCCAAAAACTAAAACTTGACCCAGGCCTATCAACACGCACCAGGCTAAAGTCAAAATGGATTGAATATCTAACCATTAAAACAGAAACACTCAATCTCCTGGAAGAGAAAGTAGGAGGAACTCTTGAAGACATAGGTGTAGGCGAAGAGTTCATGAACAAACACGTATTTGCACAGGAACCACTTGAAAGAATTAACAACTGGCATCAACTCTTCTTCAGCAGTGTTTGCACGTCAAAAGAAATTGCCAACGGAGTGAAAAGACCACCCACAAATTTCGAAAAGTTCTTAAATAATAAGCACTCAGACAAAGGTCTGCTCTCTAGAATTTATTAAGAACTAATATACATTAGTGCTCTTAAATTTAAAGACCTAATCCAGAATTGAGCATCTAAGATGAATACACACTTCTCAAAGCACAAAATTAAAGAAGCAAACAATTATATGAAAATATGCTCCACATCAATAGCTATCTGTGAAATGCAAGTTAAAACAACACTGGCATACCATATCACTCCAGAAATAATTGCGGTCAAAAAGAAATCAACCAACATCAAATATTGGAGAGTATGTTGGGAAAAGGGAACACTACTCTACTGCTGGTGGGAATGTAGACTGGTACAAACATTGTGGAGATCTGTGTGGAGACTCCTCACAAAACTAGGACTGGAAATTCCGTTCAAGCCAGCTCTCCCCCTACTGGGAATTTTCCCAGAGGAACTAAAAACATCATATTATAGTGATATATGTTTACCTATGTTTATAGAAGCACAATTTATGATAGCAAAATCTTGGAAACAACCAAGATGTCCATCACGTGAGGAATGGTTGAAAAAGATGTGATATTTTTATACAATGGACTATTACTCAGCTATAAAAAAATAATAAACTTGAAGCATTTATATTGAAGTGGGTGCCACTTTAACATATACTCATAAGTGAAATAAACCAGGCACACATGTGCAAACATTGTATAATTTTCCCAGTATAAGAAATCAAAATAGAAATACAAATAGAAAGGTATTGTAACAACTAAAAAGAATTTAGTCAGACAGTTAGGGTAAACTGAACTGCATAGGTTGCATGATAATAATCACCTTCTGTTCTGTGTGGTTAGCAATCCAAGGTTGCCTATTAAAAATTGAAGAAATGGAAGGGCTGCATCGTCAGCCAACATTTTGATCCTAGCTTTTGAAGGTCAGTGAATCCTCCGGACATAGGATAACATATACTGTAACATCATGAAACTTAGTTGTGCCCCAAAATTTTTGATCAAGGAGATTATGGACTCACAGAGGAATGCAATTGATGATCTATAGTGTGCATAAGTAGAGTCACATGGAGAGAAAACGTTCTCTCAGGCTTTCACAGAGAGCAAACTGGGCCAGCAATGCCTGTGCCTCATCCACATGGCTGACACTGACAAAGGATCTACAAAATGAGGTACAAGGTTGCAGGATAAACCCTGAGGGGACTTAACTGTCCTCATCAGATACAAAAGTTACTTTTTTGTTATATAGGTCTTGATTTATCTCAGTCTTAACCATATAGAAGAAAAGTATACAAACAAGGTGTATAAAACAAGGCGATAATAACAAGCTGAGCTGTAAATGGCTCTAATCAACAATTCTTCAGATAAGCCACTTTATTGTGGACTGCTGGACTGTGTTTGATTGTTTCACTGAATTCAAGCACCTATAGTAATTGAATGACAGTAGAATACCCATCTTTGAGAGGACTAAACAAAAAAAGGGGGAGACAAAGGAAGAACCATTCTGTGTTTGTATAAACAGTACAGTTAGGATAAATATGCAGTACTTTTGTGTAATTGTATGAGAAGACAGATTTGCACTAAGAGTGTTTGGACAGGATATCCTGTCAGCTTCTTGTACTATGGACAACCACTAGGAAGATAACAATGTAAGAATTATTAATTATTGAAACTGTACTATAATTTAGCTTTAAGAAAAGATTGGTATACAGCTACATTCTCTTAATTCACTGATTATAGGTATCTGCTCTAATAGTATCATGTATTTACCTTGTACAACACAAAGCCAGTACAAAAACAATATGCAATATATTAATTACTGAATCTGTCCTAATAATTTCATTTGAAACTGTCTCATTGCTATTTGTTCTGCAATAAAATGAAATGAAATACAAAATAAAAAATGAAAAAAAATAGAATGTGAACTTTGACAACTGGTTTAGCCATTTTAATTGAAACGTAACTTTTGCTAAATTGTGCTAACAGAGTACAATATTATTTCTTTTTATGTATTTAGTACAGGGTCTATAGGGCCTCACTACAGAGGTCGGACTGGTAGCGATCCTCTTGTTTTCAGCCTCCCAAGCGCTGGGATTATAAGTGAGTGCCATCACACCCAGTCTCATCTTAGTGTGCCCTGGGACAGGGCAGGCATGTCCTAATGGGGATCAAACCCTGGTTCCTGCATCTGCCTAACCAGACACTTTCCTCTGAGCTATCTGACCAGCCCAAAACAGCAGAATGTGACAAGTGTAAGACCTGCATGCAGCAGCAAAGCAGAAATTCCAAATGAAATGTTGCAATGTGTTCAACAACCTGGTACTACTGATGCCAGTATTTCACCATGATGAAAATACTGATAATGAAGCATCAACAAAATAAGCCCGAGATGGTATCTTTCTACAACAAAACCAAAGGTGGTGAGATATTATTGATGAGCTATGAAGCTACTGTGTTGTCACTTGAGACACAAAGCATTGGCAAACAATTGTGTTATACTCAATTCTAAACATGTGGGCATACACAGTGTGATAGTTTACAAGGAAAGGAAGAAGTACTAAGTATCATGCAGAAATTTTCTTGGAGAATTGGGACTGGGGCTTATACGGGGTAATTTAAAGAAGAAAGAAACAAAAGAAGTCTGCCCAAGGAACTATGCAAAATAATTGTGAACCACAGTGATGAGATCATAGTGCACAAATAAGCACAGAGTCCTGAAGATCTACTAAAACAAGTAATGTGCATTAAAACATATTTAATTTTTCAAACTTCATTTCTATTTCAGATTTTCAGTTACTTTGTATTTTTATGTACCATCTCAATATTTGTACTTGTGTGCATTACTTTCTTAAATTAAAAGCAATGAGAATGGTTTTCAGATTCTTATTCAAACTAAATTGTCTGCTTAGAAAGTTTCATTCCTATCTCCAGTGCTCATCAGCAAATGTTTTAATATTATTGAATAAATATATATGCAATATTAAAATCAATGTGATCTTATCTTTTAATTTTAAGTTTTCTGTTTAGTACAGGATCTATAGGGTCTCACTACACAGATCGGACTCATAGTGATCCTCCTGTTTTTCAGTCTCCTATGCACTGGGATTACAGGTGCACGCCACCATGCCCAGTCTCACTACCCTTCTCAGTGTGCCCTGGTGGCAGGGACTTCATGGCAGCCCTGAGATGGAAACCCCCAGCAGCTGAAATCTTTTAAGTTTTGCAAGCAACTAAACAGCTGATCTGAAAATGTTGATGTCTGTTCTAAGCACTCATATATTTGATATTTTATTTCATTGGTAACTTATTTCCTTGTTACATGTTTGCTGCATAATATAGCTGGAAGATCCTGACAAAGCAGGAGGAGAAGAAAGGTGTCAAGACTGTTACATAAGAAAGGAAAGTCGAGCACATGTGCTCTCAGTGTAAGTGAGACACATGCATGGCACATGTGGTTGTCATGTGTGAAGACTTCCTTTGTTATCATAAGTGAAACAAAGTTTACTTTTGTTGTAGAGTTCTACTCTTCTTTCCATTTATATGTGAATTTATTTCTTTTATGTTATTCTTTAGGTTTTGCAAGCAAGTGCAGAGCTAATATGAATACTTTGACATCTATGCTAAATGTATAATACATATTAAGAATTTAATATTTATTTTGTCAATGTCTTATGTTCTTGTTAATTACACATGTATAATAAAATAACCTCTTGACAAAACAACAACTATTGAGATGTCAATATGTCCTACAGAAAAGCCAAGAAAGCAAAACATGGTGCAACTGATACACGTGTATAGAATACACTGTCGTCATGTGTGTACTCTGCCACTGGTGTGATAATTGAAGTAAAGATTTCTTTTCATAAGTGCTATTGTTATTTTCATTTTGGTTCACATAAGAATTTATCTGTATTATTTTTAAACTTTATATGCACACACAAAAAAGTGTTCAAACATTTTATCCATTTTATCAACACTAAATAATATTAAAAAAACAATACTTTTCTTTTGTTATCTTGTTATTCATTGCAATATAATAAAACTCATATAGTTTGAAATTAATAATTCATCAACAGTAATATTCTAAATAATATATGGGTCTGACAGACCCATATATTTTTTTAATGAGCAGAATATATCTATTGAGGGAAAGAAAGCTCCTGTCCGAGAGAGAGACGGGGAGGGGGGTCCAGAGTGGCTGGTCCTCTTTAAATGCGATAGGGAAATTTATTTATCTTTACCTGCATTTTTAGGGAAAGGTCTATAGAGTGTTCAGAATCTCACTACTAAATTAGACTTGTAGTCATTCTCCTGTTTACAGCCTGCAAAGTGCAATTGCCAGATGAGCACGGCCCCTGTACCTGTCTGCAGGAGCTTTAATTCGCTGGGCTATTTGGCCAACCCAACATACCCATATTTCTGTGCCTTTATAGCAAAATTAGTTCTGTGTTCCCTAAATCTGGAAGAAACAGTTTGCTAAGAGGGATGTGATAAGGTGATCATCACATGTTGATAGATTTGTGCCAGATCGAAAGATAACAATCTGTGTATGCAAGCATGGGCTCGGCACTGTTATGGAGAGATCTGCACTTCAGTTGAACATGATTCTAGTAAAAGTTAAAGTATACCTAGGAATTTAGAAATAATCCATGAAGTTATTTTAAATCAAGTGAAAGGCATTGATAGATCCCAGGATGGTTTTATAAGATAAGCAAAAATGACTTGGCAAAATTGTGCTTGCTTCGGATAGATGTCATTATGTATTGGCTGTCTCGATAACATTGTCCAAGATGGCAAAGAATATAGGAAAACCAACATTCTGTTCTGACAATTGCCAATGTTTCCTATTTTGTTTTATGGTCTCAGGAGCTGTGCAGGTGCAGTCTCCTATTGTTTACTCGTTTCCATTGACAGAATTCAGAACCTTACTCTTTTTAGTCAGGTGCTTACGCTGCGGAGCTATCTCCCTGGACCCTCTAGTCTTCATTTCTAACAGTATTCATAAATGTACATATAATAAATTTATAAATTACATTGAATGTTAATATTTTAATAACAAACGGCATTGCATGTCTAAGAGAAGCTATTACTGATTTGTATTCTTGGATAATGTATTTAGGATTTCCAGTTTTTTTGACTAATATATTTCTGTGTTATTCAGTTGAGAGGTGTTTTTGTTATATGGACTAATAGCTCTAGGATTCAGATAATTGTGAAGGTTTTAAGAGTATATTTCAAACAGATGAATTTGTCATATTTACATAACATGTTTCTTTTATTTTGGTGGAAATGGAGATTGAACTCAGACCCTTGCACTTGCCAGGAATAATGTGCTTCTTATATTTATATTTTCCCAAATCAATATCAATTTTACACTTGTAATTGATATGATCACTTAATGCATAAGTAAAAATAGGCCAATTATATTTAGCAATTCTTGGTCAAATTGTTTCCAAATTTCTTGTTTTTAATGTTTTGATAAATATAATCATTTATAAAATCATAGCAAACATCAGTGCATCACAGTGTTTTTTTTTTCATAAATGCAGTAATGAGCTTATAAAGTGAAACTGTGGATTTGTATGATATTTTGAACAATTTACAATCATGTAAGTGATAATTAGCGTACGGATATTGTAATAAAATATCTAAAACAATTATTTTAGAAGGAGGAAACACTTCAACTCACAGGTTTTTTTTTTAATATTTCCAATTGATAAGCTTATGGGATAATGATATCCAGAGAGGAAACATACCAAATTCATTCTCTGTTTAAGCTAAATTGGAAGTGAAGTCTGTCTAATTGTCATAAACATATACAGAAAAGTATAAATGTAAAAATAATAAATCTAGTTAATAATAATTTGGTGGCAATGTTAAGCCTTTGACCTTAATTTTTTGTGTTGGAAATAATTTTATTTTAAGATAAATATCCTAAAAATAATTTCTGAAACTTTCAGTGCAATAGTTATTCAGGCTGTAGTGTAACTAAATCTCTCTTTTTAACAATCTGAGTTTTCAAAAGTTTTTCTCACTCAACAGTCAGATGTTAAATGCAAGGACTTGTTGGTCTCTCACTGTCTCCTGGGGAGAGGTGGGGGAGGGTCTGAGGAAAAGGCAGACAAGAGAGGAGAGCTGGGTTCAGGTGGCTGCCTGCTGGCCTGATGGACAAAGGATCGAACAACAGCAGCATCGTTTTTTATACTCTTGCAAAGGCGTGGGACATGGGGTTATCTAGTGTCCAATGACTGAAAATCTCTAGGCTGGATGTTTTCCTCAAGACTGAGGTAGCTCGACTGCTTTAGGCCCTGAAGCCTTGCTCTGCCCTCACACATATGACCAATTTTCAGCTTCAGTTGCTACCAACAGTTAAATTTTTAAATTTTTTGTCAGTTTATTAGTAATGCATATGGGTAGCACATAAGCTCTACCTTCTATTTTCCTGTTTCTCACTCCACACTTTGCTAATCATTTTAAAGCATTTCTTTTTTTTTTTCTTCAAACATGTTCATAGTACATGTCATTCACATTCCTTGTATGCGATTCATACATATGCATAACAAATCCAAAACATTTTTCCTTACCTCTCTCCTTTCCTTTCTTTCTACCTCCTTCATATCTTATCTCCTTAAAAAATGGATGCAGCAAGAGAGTATAATGTTCAGTGAAATAAATCAGACTCACAGTTTAAATATTGCAGTTTCTCTTACTGAGAATCTCACAGTAAAAAAGAAGAGCAAAATAAATTGTAGATAATAAAAGAAGGAAGATAGATCATTTTCAAAGGGTAAAGGGATGAAATATAATTTTGTACTCTTTAAATAAACATTTGAAATTAATGTGAACATAAACCTAATAATATTTATACAAACATACTTCCCACAGTCACAAGTAAATAATATGTTGAATATGCCTAATTCAATGTCTATTTTCTTACTTGGTCACGGAGATTGTTAGCTAGAGATAATATACAATAAAATATGCTTTGCCCACCCAATTTAATGATTAATTACTTTGACTTTGACAGATTTATAGAAGTTATATATGAACTCTAGGACAATTTATAGCTTTTATGAAAAGTTAGTGTTTGAATTGAAATTAATTCCTAAGGATTCATAAGCTTGGTTTTACTTAACATTTTTAAAGTTTTACTACCTTAGCAATCAATAGTATGGCTATTTGGTTATGGCATTTTTCCTGTACAGGTTATGATATCCTAGTGTACTCTGGAATGGTAGCCTCAAAAAATTTCGAGACAGGTGTTTGCGTTAGTTTGCTTCTAATAATTGTAATATGAGTCCTCCAAACTTCAGCATCGCTCATTGAAAAAACTATTAAAACTTTTTTGAAGGGAAGACATTAAGATATTTATCTTTAACTTAATACTTTTTGCCTTACAAAATTTTAAATATAAGTTAATGCTACAATATAAACTTATTCATCTGATATAGATAATGTATAATACTCTAGGCATCTAATTTACACATGTGTATTATAATACAAGTTTTGTTGCTGATGTAAATACTTGGAATCTCTGTGGCAAACCCTAATTTATATTCCACAGATCTGTGGTAGACAAGCATCCAAGGTCAGTAGCTACAATTCCTAGAGAGTCACTGCATATCCTTATTGTACTCATACAAATGTGCATTCTATCATTAAATCTCTGTGCATTCTGCCCAAGCTTCAAGACTGATAATCCCTAGCAGGATGATTTCTGTTTGTTTGTTTTTGTTTTTTTTTAGCAGTTATAGAGATCTAACAGCATAAGATTCCACTGTAGGATATGCAACTTACTTAACCACAACAGAATTTGATATCGGATAATGAACTCAAACTAATTTATCATCCTAAATTTTAAGAGCTACGACTGAGTACCATAGAGAAATTATAGCGCTGCATATTTGGAAGGAAATCCCCACACATCTTTCTGGACTTTCACTCTGATTCTCTGGATGAGATTTTAATCAAACAAATGGGCTTAATGCTAGAAACTGATTCAAGTGCTATAGGGCAAAACCTTTTCTGAACATAATAATAATGAGGAGAGGTGAATGCTGAATAAGAGCATAGCCAACTTCAAAAAGAGCATTTGAAATAAGTATCTATTAATGGTAGTACATGACATTTATTGTGAAAATAAAATGTCCTCGGAATTCTCATATTTCTAGACAAGAATGCATAAATTCTTATATACCAGTGGTAAAAAGACATAAAATATGTTTAAATATGTTTAATTAGCCCATGACCATGACCTTCAGTTTCATTTGTTTAGTTCAAGGGTCCATAGCAGTGGCACAACGGACCTGACTGGAAAGTGCTGTCTTGTACTACAACTGAGCTAGGTTTCCATGTAAAGTTCTTGACAAAGCTGGCCCGAAGATCAGAACAGAATACGCATTGTGCCAATAAACTAGAACTCAAAAGATACCACAGAGTGATGTGAAATCACACGCAGATTATATCATGATGCTCACTAACAGAAAGAAATGCTTGAAGGCAGTCTGTTTAATGCTAATATATTTATATCCCAATCAGATTCACCACAGGTTTTGGGATTTGCAGGCTGCAGTTATTCTTGGGCAGATGATTGGATCTTAAAATATTGGATGAGATTAATGAAGCAGAGCTTCAAAAAATGATGTTAGCCTGCTAAAACTGTCCTGAAAATCAAACATCTCTGATTTTATGGAATTGGACTGTATTGTCCTTAACAAAGCCTATAATGACCCTAACGAATTTTTTATAATTTCATTAATGAGTGAATAAGATAAATATCACGGACAATCATAAGCAATTATATTCCTCCTTCCAAGCATGACTATTTCTTTACTGGAATTATTTCTACCTCATTTTATTTAAAGGTTCTACAGTTAGCTAAAATAGTGATTAAGGTTGTTTCACTCTTTGCCCATTAAAAATGACAAAATTTCAATAATTTGAAATCATAGTTTACTAGGACACTCAAGAATACCTGAAGTCATGCAGCAGAAGGAAGGCAGAGAAAAGTCTGAGGCATTTTGGAGATTCCAAAGGAATTTAGTGTATAGACCTGATATGATCTTTGGCCAGAGTAACAGACAAAGTTAGTAAACTATGACATAATACATGACAGAGTAGTAAATGTTTGATGAGGAAACATCTTAAATTGATATCCAGTTCAAGTTAAGCGGCTTATGTAACATTTCCCAGGATGCTATTGTTCCTAAATGCTAGATGTTCTGTGTAGTTACAATAGACAACGTCAAACTCACATGTACCTTTTTTTATGGTACTAAGGATTGAACTAGATTGACTGTGTGCTTACCAAGTAGGTGCTTATACTGCTGATTTGCATCCTTAGATGTTCTTTTGTAAGACACTTCCCAAAATGTAGACTCTTCTTATAACTCTATGTACTTATAATTTTTATGATAGTCACCTATTACAAAAGAGTCAGATCTATCTTCCTGCCCTCACTTTTCTTAGCACTGTACCTATAGTACCAGGGGAGAGCTCAATTTTTGAGGAGATGCTCTAGCAATTTCTTTTTCAATTCATGCTTAAACTAGTTTAATGCCTTCTTAAGATATGGCACTCAGACACTATTTTATCATATATTATTTTGTAAATTTCTTATTCACAAATTTCAAGAGATGCAGGGGAGATAGCTCAGTAGAATAAGTTCTTGCCTGGCAAGTGCAAGATCCTGAGTTTGATCCCTGGTACCATAAAAAATCACCAGAATGAGATATCCAGTAAGAAGAAGAAAATTTATTATGTATCCAATGAGTGTCAACTGACATGGCATGAAGATTATATTCCTTTATGTCTTCTAAAATTAACTATCTAACCAAACCAGTTCCTCTTTCTTTGCCAGATATTTGAATTATTTTATTTGCATTGATGTGAAATATTTTCACATAATGGTGAATATGTATAAATACTACATAAAAAGTAATGTTCTCTCTGCACATATATGTGTATAATTTATGTATATAATTCTATAATTTATGTAAACTGAAACATTCTATTTTTATGTCCAACTATTTTCTAGGCACTGAAAATCCATTTTGAGTCAGCTTCCAAGATATTTTTATCTTGTGAATCATTTTTAAAAACATTTATTTTAGGCCAGAGAGATAGATCAGCAGACTATGTACCTACCTGGCAAGTGCAAGGGCCTGGGTTCAATCCCCTGTACTACATACACTGTTGATCTTCTGCCAAAGACACTGAAACCCAACGTGGTGGCGCACACCTGTAATCTCAGCACTGAGGAGGCTGAAATATGAGGATCACTATAAGTCCAAGCTGCATAATGAGACCCTGTATCACATAAATAGAGAAAAATATAAATAAGTCTTTTAAAAATGTATTGAATTCTAACAATGTGCTTGTAGATCTATGTATTTTGACATGCCATTGTATCAAGCAAGTAAATTTAGTTTGGATTTCCAATAAATCCGACGTAGTAACATTTCCCAACTTTTACCAACAAAAATGAATTTACACCATTGACTGCAGATTACCAGTGACAAGATTTTTGACTGCAAGTCATTTTTTACTTATTCCCTTATCTCCTCAGTTTTCATTTTAAGTACATTTCAGATGTAGAAAATATGTAGAATAACTTTTTATATCCACAGACTTTTGGTAACTGTCTTACAGCACATTAAAATGATACATTACTATTTACTTATATTTCCAAACTTGTCTGGTTGTACAGGCAGAAAATTAGATTCTCTCCTTTATCTCTACTAACTGGAATACTAAAAAAATATAAAACTTGATATTTCTTATTAAACTCAATCTTAATTTTTAAACTGTTCTCTGTGACTTTACTGTATATCACATGCATTTTTTATTATTACTGACATAATGTTAAGCTGATTTTAATATTCAGTAATCTCTCTTAGATGAAGATATCATACACATCTAGTCCAGGTACTATTCATGGGTATGGTACTTTACTAAATTCAATCCTCATTTAGTAATTCAGTTAGAATTCTTTTTAGACTCTATCTCAATTTCCAGCTCAGTTTGCATCCTATAAGAGAGATCCTTTCTTATATTTGTCTTGCATTATCAAGCTACTTTCATCATAAAACAAAATCTTGTTTGTTTGCTTTTTGGCAGAACTTGAAATTAAAATTAGGACCTTGTGCTTGCCAAAGAGGCATTTATGCTTCTGAGTTATATCCCGGGCCTATAAAATATTTTTTTTTCATTTAGTACAGGGTCTACAGGGTATAGCTACATAGATCTGACTCCTACTAATTCTCCTGTTATCAGCCTCCCAAGAGCTGGGATTACAGACATGCCTTCAGACCTAGTCTCAATCTCCATCTCAGCATGGATTTTTGGATCAAGAAAATACAAAATTTGAAAAAGTATATGAACTTCCTACTTTCTACTTGTCTTTCTTCTATTTTGCTCTTATATATAGTTTCTCATGTAAGAGAAAGCATGTGATATCTTCTTCTTCCTCCTAAGGAACTTTTTGGTTTATACCTTGTACATTGAGTCACTACTTTCAATATAATGATATGTAGTTTATTAGTTACTATTATTTTCTTATTATATTTTAATGAATGTCTGATCTTTAATAAAATAATCAAAATCCATTCAAAGAAAAAAAATTCTCTTGGCCTGCCTTAAAATGCACAGCAATTTCTAACCTCCCTCTCAAATCGCTTGGAAATTTGGAATTAGACTTGATTAAATCATATATGTCAAAATTAATGAAACCCATATCATTTTAATATATTGTGCTAATAAATGCTGTGTCCTGTAAGACTAACAATTTGATACATTTTGTTACTTAAATATTATTCTATCTTGTTATACATACAGAATGAATTGATATTTTGTTCTTCTAGAAAAGCAGTGTCAGCCGTTTTCAGGTCAGGGTGTCACACCCAAATTTAGACACTAATATGAGTTACACTTTTTCCTAAACAAATTATATTGATATTCCCAATTCATAAAGTAGTGATAATGCTGCAATCTAAATTATCATGTAACTAGAATGTGTTATAGCTCATATTCACAGTACTCCTTCCACAAAATGTCATTGTAACTTATGTCATGTAGAAGCTGAACAGTAACTCTTCTTATGTAGTGATTAATTCTGTGTGCTATTAATTGTTCATTTTATCTAAGGGCATGTGGAACGCAAGCACTTTAAAAAGTAAGTTTATTGGTTGACTTTAAAGTTTAAATCACCTGAGAAATCTTTGTCAGTTGTTTATATGAGATAACCTTCCCAGAGATTTTGGATATAACTTGCAGATCACAAGTTATTAAATTTTCTTTCTTCAAAGAAAGTCAAAATTGTGCTTCAATACTGGTAATTATCAGCATTGGATCTGACAGAAATTATTTGACACTTTCATATTGTTCTTCTAAATCACTTCCATGAAAATAATTAGGTCCTTCAGTGAAACTCATGTTCACTTATAAACTGCTTTGTTATACCCTAGTATGATGTCATTTATTCACAGTTATTGCTCTCTCACAATATCTATAAATAAGCAGTGCTTTGGGACAGCCCACAAGTTAATGTATTTCTGTAGAACTTAATAAGAAATTCTCTTGTCATGGTCTCACGGAATCAACAGAGCTCTCATTGGAACCGTGTTAAATATCATCTAAATACAAAGTTTTTCAGATAGTTGACAGTGTTTGTAGAATAATCATTTCTTAGCATACCATATATATATATATATATGTGTGTTTGTGTGTGTGTGTGTGTGTTTGTGTGTGTGTATGCAAATTCAATGCTAAATTTCAGTAAGTATTTATTGAACAATTTGTTTACAAAAATCAATGGTAAATATCAGAAAAATAGACTAAAATAAGACATAAAACAATACCAACAACAGTCAATGAACTTGCAACAATTAAGGAAAATTGTATAAACTATAGTAAAACTCAGAAACTGATGTCTCAACAAATGAATTTTCTCACAGCTTCATGAAAGACAAGTGCTAATTCTCAAAGTCTTTCTTGAAACTAGAAGGTCATAAATGCTGTCAAATTAATTCCTTAAAACAAAACTTTTAAACAAATACTGATATCAGAAATGTATTTAACAAATGCAAAAATGACTACAAACCAATATCCATACTTGTCATAAACACAACTTTTATAAAAGGGATGATTGGAAACAAAATTAAAAAAGCATTCAAAAATGCATGTGAGGAACAGGTCAGTATCATTCTGGAAATATAAGAGTGGTTTAACAAATGTAAACCGAAAAATGTAACACACTACATAAGTCAAAGTAGAGAAAAACTGTATAATTATATCAGTATACTGAGAAAATTCAGTATTCATTCATAATAAAATATTGATGAAAATGTGGGTAGAATTATTTTTTATCAAGCAGATGTCAAAACTACTGCCAAGTCATGCAAATATATAGAAAGTAAAACTATTCTATCTAAAATCAGGCTAAAGAAAGGAGGTATACTCTAATGTATTCTTTGCATTACAGACTTATAATTAAAAAATAGGAGCCCAGAAGCCAGCAGGATCCTTTGAGTCTACTCCACTTCAGCTGGCCACATCCAAAAGGAGCCTCAGATCCCAGCAGGGACCTATGAGTCCACTCCACTTTGGTGGGCTGCACTAGGGAGGAGCTTTGGACTTCAACAACCAACATAGCCCAACAGATCCATTTTGAAAGAACAGTCAAAAAGAGCCAAGGACAGAAGCCAGACACAAGCCAGGCCTAGATAGTTAATTTTGAGTTCAGAAAATTTGGAGCTCACCTGAGTCTCATGATATTGCAGTACAGGTTCTCCTATGTCCTGAGTCTTCGCTGACCTTGAAAGGCTAGGGCCAAAATGTTGACTGGCCTTGTGACTCTTCTATTTCTCCAACTCTGACTTGTGATCTTAGGTTGTTAACCATCCAGAAGAAAAGCTGATTAGTATCCTGCAGCATATGCCATTCACTTTGCCTTATCTGACTCAATTGATTTTACTTGTTGTACATTTCCTTTTGTATTTCTGCTTTTCGTTTGTTATACTAGGGAGACTATACGATATTTACACATGTGTGT
>PVKA01000539.1:101022-195144 GCA_004027165.1 Ctenomys sociabilis | reverse complement strand
TTCACAACACAAGTGGCCTGGCTCCGGATTACCCATTTCAAATTCAATTTGTGGCTTTGCCAAGAGCAGCCGTGTCCCTGGAGCATGTAACCTGATTACTGCCACCCTCCCTGGCCCAGAGAGCCTGGAGTGCATCGTGGCTTCCTCTCCAGGATATGCAGCTGCCAAGCATGGGGCTAGGCCTGCCAGGTGCCTGCTGGGCTTTGGGCCTCAGCTCTGCAAGGCTTACCCAGTGTGGCTCAGGCTCCTGGGGAACAGGATGCCCTCAGCATTTCTCTCCTGGCCATGGATAGACTTTCCTGCTACAAAGCCAATGGTAATGAGAGCTAGAACCAGACTTACCATCAGCCAACTCTATGATAGAAATGCTTCCTTCCACTACAGTGGTTCTGGGGACTGGAGTGCCTGGGAACTTTTTGTTCTTGGAGGATTGAGAGCCTTGTTTGTTACCATCAAGACAGAGGCCTCTGTGTGACCTACTGAGCAAACCAGGCATAAACATACAGGAGCAGATGCTACTGTTTGCTGAGCACCTGCTAGATGCCAAGTCTATGCTAGTTATTAATGTCCATGATCTTCCTGCTACTCAGTGGGTAAGGAACAGGACTAGCCCCTCCTTTGGACTAGAGGACCCAGATACCTGGGAACAGAGAGGCCAGAGCTGGAAGAGGTTCCACATTGAGCTGCAGAGCCCTTGCTGAGCCTGGCCAGTGAAGGAGAGGCCTTCCTAGTGTCCCCACTGGGTAATCCACAGATTCTGAAAATAGTGCCAGGGACTGGGGCAAGAGCTAGAAGATTTGAAGTTTCTTTAAGAGTGATGGAAGTGCTCCAACACTTAGAGCTGTGGTGTATTATTAATAAACACAATGTATTTATTAATAAAACCATTGAGTGGCGCATTTCCAGTGGGTGACCTGTAAGGCGTGGACTTACCACAGGCTGTTGTCGAGCCTTCTTTCAGAGCCCTTCACCTCCCTTACAGCCTGGGATTTCTACCTGCACACTGAACCTGGAAGAAGGGTACAGAAATGTGGAGTCTCACCTGTAGTCTGCCTTCTCAGTGCATGCTGCCCTGTTCTGTGGATCCTGCTGCTCTCAGGATCCAGGGTGGCCTCTTGATTCCTATTCTGGCTGCATCTTTTCCTGGGGGGGCAAGATTCTTGGGGGCTTCATTCTATGCAGTGGATCCTTGAGCAATAGTTCTAGTCTGAGATTCCAGAGGGCCCTACACAGGGCCCCCTCTTTCCTGCTGCCTTCCTGCCCCCATGGTCATCTAGCACTCTTTAACTCTCTTTCTCTCTCTTTTTGTCTTTCTTCCTTTGTACTAGGTATTGATCTAGGGTCATTGAACTGAGCTATATCCTAAGCCCTTTTGTATTTCAAGACAGGGTCTTCCTAAGTCACTAAATTACCCAGGCTGGGCTTGAACTAGCAATCTCCCTGCCTCAGTCTCCTGCAGTGCTGGGGTTACTTGTGCGCCTCCACACCTAGCCTGATGGTCTCACTTTGAGGGCATCTGCACACACCCCTGGAGATGCTCAGGATCGTCCTGCCTGCTCCAGTTCCTGTGTATCATTGCAGACTTTCTGTCATCTTTTTGGCCCTAACTTGTATGACAGAAGGCTGTCTCGTACTACCTGGGAATGGTGAGAGGAAAGAAAACTGGCTAGACCACATTTCTGAAGCAAACGGCTTTAGGGCACTGCTCGGGTGCCTTGAGTTGTGTATGGTGTGTTCTTCCTGGACCACACTCCATGGGGGTGTCTGAGCACCTTTTCTTATTCTTTCTGCCCGATTTGACCTGCCTGGTTCCCAGACTTGTGCCCATGCCAGTGAGGGAATATGCTGCCTTGATGGCAGGCCAGCTCCAGGAGTCCTGGGCCTTGAGGTCCCCCAGAAGGAGTTCTGTACTGGCCTTGAGCCCATTTTGCCCTGGGTGCCTCCTGCCAGCTGGCTAGCCCTTCTTGCTTGCTGCAAAACCATTTAAAGTGCTTGCCTCTTTTGAGTTTAGGGCCCTGCAGGCAGGGGCTGACTGGCCCTCACCTCCTTTCCAGCACCAAGAAGGTGTCTCCAGCAGGCACATGCTTGGGCCATGTGGTGGGACAGTAAGACAGGGGGTTGTCTGCAAGGCAGAGACTCTTGTGGGTCCTCTGCTTGCTCTCTTCCTGCTATCTTTTTCTCATTCAATCTCTCTTCCCTTGGGTCCTAAATCCCCTATCCTTTCTTAGTCTTATCCCAGCTATCCAAGTCTAGGTAAATAAAACTAGACTCAAGAAAAACAAACAAATTAGGAATGTCCCCAGTGCAAAATGAATATAAATAAGTGTGCAAAGACTTCTACTCACCCACTGATTGCTGGCACATTACTCCCCAGACACACTGGCCTAGCTCAGCTCCATGAACGTTAATGATAAATTAAACCTATTAATCACCCCAGGCAGCAGGCTGGCCTGAGCGTGCATGGGGAGGGCAGGCTGCATGGAGGTGGAGCAGCAAGCAGGGAGCAGGGTGCAGTGCTATAATCTGGGGTCACCTTGATTTTCCAAGTGTGTCTTCTTTAAGGTGGTGGGTGTGCCACTGCTCTCCACTTGTTTGCTGTGACCATTCTGGGGAGCCCTGTCTGCAACCCTTCTGCACCCAAAGGTCACATTTCCATGCCTTTGTTGTATGTTGCCCCCTCATCTGCCTCAACTTGGTGTCCATCTTGGCTGCTCTTCTTTTGCGCCTTGACTCAAGCCCCTGTGGGAGACACCAGATCTCTGTGATCTGAAAGGATCTTCTGTGTTGGCTGATTTTCTCCAGCAGGAAACGAAGCTCCTGTGGGTAGGGGAATTAACTTGGCTGAGTTCCTTCCAGTTTCCCTACCCATGAGCCGCACAGGTGGGTACTTGGGAAAGATGTGGTGGACAAATGAATCAGGCATTGTGTGAGAACTGGGGAGAGTGCACACAGTCCCAGGGGGTAGAGGTTGGCAGAGAGATCCCTGTTCTCTGCTTCTTGGGTGTGAAGACAGCATCTGTTGTGAGTAGAATTTGTGGTCCCCAAAGAGTTATGAAGTCCTAACCCCAGTACTTGTGAACAAGACTTTATTTGGAAAGAACATCTTTGCAACTTAATCAAGTGACCCTGAGGTTATACTGGATCAGGGTGCATCCTAACCCAAATACTGGTATCCTTTTAAGAAGAGGAGTGTGAACACACACACACACACACACACACACACACACACACACACACTCACACTCATAGGGTAGATGTCAGGTGAGGATCTGAACAAGATTTGAACAGGGTTTCCACAAGCCAGTGAGTGACAGTCACTGCTGGGGTCACCAGGTGCTGGAAGAGAGAAGGAAGGATTGTCTCCTGGAGACTTCAGAGGGAATATGGGCCTGTGGCCCCTTGATCAGGCTTCTGTCTTCCAGAACTGTAAAGAAGTATAGGCTGATTTTGGCTATCTGACTTATGACCATTTATTGCAGCAGTACCCAGAAACCCAAAGAACATGGCCAAAGTGTCAGGTCAAGGTATGAAAGAAGGAGGTGGGAATCTTTGAGGACTATCCTCAGACCCACTGGCCTGCTACTTTTCTATTTCTGCAAACCATATTACATATGTACAGTAGCATAATAGTGCATATACTTATAATCTCACAGTTTTTGCATATTAGGAGTTACACATGATTTAGCTGGGTCCTCTGCTTCTGTATCCTGTGACCTACAATGAAGGTGTTGGCCAGAGCTGGAGCCTCATTTAAGACTGGGGTTGGTAGGCTTTGCCCTTGCTATGATACAGAATCCTGCTTCTGTTCTAGTTGCTGTTTTCAGATAACTTTAACTTCCTTGCCTTATGAATCTCATCATATTTATCTTGTCAAAGCCAGCAAGGGTGAGACAAGGCCAGGCCTCCAACCAGGTGAATTGGCAATCATCATGCCTTTCCCATGTTTTGTTCACCCAACCAGGAATTGAACTCACTTCAATTGCACTTGCCAGGGAAACACTTATTCCACTGAGCCATCTCCCTGGTCCCCACACAAAGTGTTTCACAAGTCCAGTCTACCCTCGAGGAGAGGGCACAGAGTGACCTCCAGAAGTGGGGTACCATGCGGCTTCAATGTGTGTCTCCATGGCCAGGGTAGAAAAGTCTAGCACTGGCCACCTCTCTGCTGTCTGGTGGATTAGTGTAGTCAAGCAGACCCAGCGGCAATGGCTATGGCAACCAGCATCCCATATCTTGCTGCATCTCTGGCTGTGGGCACTCTGCATCTTGTTGGCTCATCCCGAGCCATAGAAGCACTTGAATTCCAGGGTCTTGATGTTTACTGGGCTGATTGCTTTCTCACACCCTGCTCAGTCCTGCTTAGTCCTCACTGTGTCTCAGAGTTGGAGAATATAATGTGATATAAAACTGGGTTGTGTTTCCACCCTCGAGGCCCAGCATGAGGTTTGACATGAAACAAATGTGCCCATTCCAGCACAGGACTGCCAACTAGAATTGTGCTCTGAGATCCAAGGGCAGGTGCATAAGAGTGAGAGCCACAGGGTAGTGAAGAGAAAGGAGCTGATGTTGGGGGGAAGCAGGGAGAAGCCACGTAAGTGGTATCTAGGCATCATGGCTTGCAGTTGGCTAGACTGTGGCGCTTCCTGGGAGTGGAGAGGAAGCCTGTGTTCTCACCCCACCCTCCCTGCTCCTCCTGCCCTGACTTGTTCAGTGGACCGAGTGTATCCATGGTTATGCTTCAGTGCCAGGGACTCAACACACAGCTGTTGATTAAGTGAGAAAAGAGAGTGAAGGGGAAATGTGGCATGTGGTGGGCTGGAGGCCATGTGTGCAGGCCTTGTTAGGCTCTTTGCGTTACTCAGTGAGCAGCAAGAAGCTGCCCCACTCCTCAGGGGATGACAACATCAGCAGGTGCTTTCCATAGCACCTGTGGATGACAGATTTGAGCACAGGTGGAGCAGGGAGAGCTGGGAGGGACATGCTGGGGAAGGAAGAGGATAGGCCAGGGGTCAGGGCTATTTGTAGAGGGGAACTGATGGGCATTATGGCTATGTCTTGGTTACTTTTCTCTTGTTGCTGAGATGAAATATCCAACGCCCAAATTTAAAGGAGGAAAGGTTTTTTTTTAGCTCACAGTCCATAGAAGTTTTAGCCTTTCTGGCTCCCAGGCAGAGAGGCACATGACAGAGGGCAACAGTTCACTGTGGCAAAAGACAGCAAGAGCAACAAGAGCAGAAAGGGAGGCTCAAGGAGCAAGCCTCTTTCCCTCCCTTGTATGCAGGCTCCTTCCCTAGAGCCATACAGCTCTCACACCCATGAGCCCAGTATTGGACCAGGAATCAATCACAGACTCTAGAAGCTTGTTCCATGATTGCACAAAGCTTTGGGGAGACATCTAGATGCAAACCACTAATATTTATGGAGACATAGTCACCAGAGCTCAGAATGGACATGCGGGTGCCCTGGCTGACTCCTAGAGGCTGAGCTGCAGCCTGTAGGATGACTTTAAAAAAGGTGCTTTCAGTTAATCACTTTGTTTTGAGCAGGTAGTCACATGTGTCAGGGCACAAGTGCTGGCCAAGGTATCAGACACCATGTTTCCAAGCCTTCTGAGCCTTCTGAATTCTGTCACCTCATCTGTATGATGGGCCCCTATCGCTGCTTTGAGGACACTACAAAGACCAAGGGCCGTGACGTGAGCAGAAGCACCCAATATAGGGCCTGGCACAGGTTCTGTGCTACTGAGCCTATTAGCTTCAGTGTCTCCTGCTAGTGGAGTGTGTGGTTCTACTCTATTGTCAGAACAAACCATCCCAGAAACAGGGGCTGTGAGCTTGCTGTTATTACTGGTGCTCACACAGATGTGGGTTTCTGAGTTTGGCTAATCTCAGCTGGCTCAATGGGCAGCTCCTCTATGACAGAAGGTCATGGGCTGGCTGTGCTCCTCAGGCTTCTTGTCCTTCCAGGGCAGGTGGTGTAGGCAGGGCTATTGTGCAGAGGGACAGGAGGAGAAGCAAAAGGACATGGAGTTTCTCACAGCTTGGTCTTGGAGCCAGCACACAGTCACTTCTATCTGGTGACATGGGTCAGAGTGAGTTGGAAGGGGGATCTATACCGCAAGGTCGGGGGGCAGTGAAAGTCCAAGGAGATTCAAGTGCAGCTGTTGCAGTTGAACCTGAGAAGTGGGCAGCAGCTGGCTGTCCTCACTGGTGACTAGTGAGGCACCCTGCAAAGTGCCTGGCATTCAGCCTGGCACACAGCAAGTGACCTCTGAACCCTTGCACCTTTGACCTCTAGGACCAGGTAACTCTTTATGATGAGAGTTGTCCAGAGTATTGTAGAACATTTAGCAGCCTCATGACCTGTACCCACTTGATACCACAGCACACTTAATTATGGCTCCAAAACACCTCCAGATGCTGCCAAATGTCTCCTGGTTGGAACCACTGGTGGGAAGGCCTGTTGGTGCTATTATTTGAATCACTACTTGTTGTGTCATTCACATGACCATTATTTTCCCTTCACTGGGTTTTGGAACTCATTGCTTCCAAAGAAGAGACCTTTTGAAAGAGAAGAGCATTGCAGCGTGACACACAATGGAAACGCCATGAAGTTGGTTTTCTTCCCATTGACTTTAGAGGAATTAGAAAGTTACAAAGGAGTCAGCACAAGCTCTGGCCCCTGGAGGGCTCCCTTGAAGAACAGACAGGCTGCACCTGCCACAGGAAGCAGCAGTAGCTGCACTTTAAACAATAGCACAGGCTGGAAACCAGCGGCGCTGAACCTTGGCTTATGTTGTGGATGTGTGTGGAGCTGGGAGTAGATGCCTCCGTCCAATCTCTTGGCTCCGTGTTCTCTGCAGAGAACTTGGGATCTGCCTTCATCTTGCCTCACTGTGGGGAAGGCTTTCCTCTTCATTTTGTTATTTGTGGGTCTTTCAGCATAAAAGCAACACGGAACATGACAGTATTGTTTATTCAATGCCAAACACTGCCAGGAACAATGCTCAGCACTGTGCCAACATCACTGGTTGCTCTCTTCCTTCTCCTTCTGTCACAAACATGTATCACGATCATCAGTAACCTTGTGAGATAAGTTCTAGTTTTATCCTCATTTTGTAGGCAAAGAAGTTGAGGATCAAGGAGGAGAAGCACAGCTATAGCTGTACAGTTAGTAAGCAATGCAACCAAGATTCAAACCCAAGTCATTCTGATACTAGAATTGAGTGTTCTCCCCACCAGGTGATGTTTTATCAAGGGAATCTAGCCTGAGTCCCTAAAGGTGTTTGCATTTCATGGTGGGAGAGACAGGAAAACTGAACTGAGTTGTTACTCCACAACTGTGCAGAGCACATCCCGAATGAAGTGTGTAAAGCACCAGGTATTAAAGTTTATGAGTCTATTAATCTACGGCTTTGGAGGAATTAAAGTTTCATATTGATGATAAACCTTCCCTAATAAAATGTATGGGAAGCAGGAATAAAGCTCTGATTTCATGGGAGCCCAAATTACTTAAGTAGTTGTGTGCAAGATGGGTGTGTGCAGTGCCATGGGGGGAGGGATACATGGTGTTTGGTGGATGGTGCTTTGGTGAAGTTGGTTTTGCGCCTGCTGAGTGGTGGAGATACATTGATGGACATGATATGGTGGGTCCTAGGATAAGCATGGGCATGTGAGAGGCTGGGTGACAGGCCTGAGCGCAGCATATCCAGGGGTGCTGGAGAGGAGACAAAGGGATTTCTTGGTGGTTTTGTGCCATGGTGGCAGGCCCTAGCCCTGGTAACTGAGTCCTCATAGTCCATTTCTTGCCCTACCTCCTTCCTCTCTCATTTTCCTTAGGTGGGGAGAGATCTCATACATGCAACGAGCAGTAATGTGTTGGCTTAAATCAGTCCTGGGTTATAATCCTAACATTGTCATTTAAGATCTCTGGGACCTTGGTCAATTACTTAATTTCTATAGATCATTTTCATTTGTGTTTTTAGTTTTGTTAATAAACCATTTGTTTTAGAATGGGTTTAGATTAACAGAAAAGTTGCTAAAATGAAACTTCACTCTTATCTGTTCTACCCAGGCTTTATTTTACTGCCAGCATTTTCCTTGACTATTGGACCTTTGTGGAAGCTGAAGTACCAGTACCAAGGCATTAGTGTGAGCTCCAGCCCATCCTTTATTAGAAGTTCCTGAGTTCCTGCCTCATGTGGACATGCCAGTCTATTAGTGACTTCTTGCCCAGTGAAATAAACTGCTTCCACCCTGGTGGCTGAGAACATCAAATTATCTTTAGGTCTATAGGACCTGGGGGCTCCTGCTGGCATGACTAGGGTACCTGGAGGTCAAGTGGATGCTGGCTGATTTCAGACAACCTCTGTTGGAACAGAACAGCCATGCATCTTGGATCTGCCCCAGGCCTCTCCTCCTTGTCCCAGGACAAGTAGGCTGGCCTGTGTGTGTCCTCCTGGTGTTGACAGAGAGTGAGAGAAGTAGGAATGTGCAAAGTCTTCTTAGCAGAGTCTTGGAGGTGCACCATTGTATCTGCTGCCTCCTTCTGGACAAAGCCAGTCATTATGCAGGTAAATGCCAAGGAAAGGGCAAGAAGACCTTGCCTGTTCAATGAGGAGCCAAGCCATGAGGCAGAGGGTACAGGGTGGGTAGCGAAGGCTGGTGAATTAGGGTCATTCAGGTATCAGTCTGACAGAGACTTCCCATGGGAATGATAACAGTAATGGAGATGAAGAAGAGGTGATTTTGTTGTGTCTCTCAGCAGGAAGTAGATGCTATCAGCTCTGTGAGGACATAGGAGTAGTTTTGGCACCTCTTCTGGCAGTGGTTGGCACCTTGGGGGGCCTTACTTAGGATGACCCCTCTCAGAAGAGGTAGTGGGGTGGTGGGATCCAGTCCATGGAAGAAAGTCAACTGGAAGGTAACCTGTGGGGTTTGCTTAGCATAGGAGCTTAGACCCCCCCAGGGCTCTTCTGTCTCACTGAACTCCTCCTTCGACAAACTGGCTCCCCAGGCACTAAAATCAAATCAACAGCTCCTACGTTTGCAAAACAGAGACTGCTTTAATTGAGATATTGGAAGATATATTTTTTTAATTTCTGCCTAATGGAAAATCTTTATGCTTGATCAATTCAGATCTGTTTGAAGCAGTCACCGCTATAAATGAAGTTCATCTGAGGTTATTCATGTTAAAAATCAATACCCAGTAGTCTGGGGAAGTGTGGCAAGCTCTGCTACATGAACCTCTGGAAAGTATCCAGGCAGAGGGCTGGTGGTGTGCTTGCTGCTTCATGAAGCTTGCCCCCACTGCAGGTCAGTCTTCAAAGATGTCGGGGGCTACTCTTAGGATTCCTTGTGTGGCTGCTCAGGTGTGGTGTCAAGCGCATTTTTATGCATTGTCACACTTAATCCACACAATAGCCCAGTGAGGCAGGTAGTCTATTAACATTTCAACTCCAATTTTCAACTCTATTGATGAAGCAGTTGAGATGCAGGATAGGGTCACCAAACTGGTGATTGGCAGAGTCAGAATTTGAGCCCAGGAGCTTCGTCGCACTCTCACCACCCTTTCAAGGCAGCTGCCACTAGTTGAGTGAGTGGTCCTGCACTTGCTGAGTGTGATTAGCAGAAAGCACTGACTAAGCTGGAGGCCTTTTGAGTCCAGTGTCTTATCCGAGGACAGAAATCAGATCAACCTATCATGCATCACACACTATTTCCCATCACTTCCTATGACCCACATGACTCTGTCTCCCATCACTTCCTGTATCCCACATTACTTCTGGTCTCCCAATACTTCCCATTTCCCATGTTATTTCCTGTCTCCCATCACTCTCTCTCATCACTTTTTATCTTTCACCCCTGCCTTGCTGTCAACTTTGGATACATTTCCTGACTACTCTGAGTCCTGACTCCTGTATTGTTTAATATGTATAATAATGCCTACATTTTATAGTAATAATGAGAGTTAAGTATGATCAGATGAGTGAACCACTTAGTTTTTATTTTCAGAGAAGGCACTCCGTGAATCTTGATTTGTCCCTTGACTCTCCTCCTTTTTGGCTCTTATCCTCAAAAGTTTCCTAGGCAAGTTGAGGTATGACAATGCCTGGGAAACATTTTAGAAGACCTCCAGTGGGTGCACCGATGTAGAAAAGAAGGTAATGAGCATGGGGAATATGCTCTGTAGTCTCTAGGAACCGAAGCCCACTCAGCTGCAAGTCTGAGGACTCTGTTCAGATGCTGCAGGTGCATTTCACACTAGGTTGCTGGGGCCTGGAGCTGGGATCAGGAAGAATGGGCGGCCCTGGTCCCAGGCTCTGCTGAGGGGCCGTGTGGCCTGCCATTAAGCTTCTGCCCAGTTGCTGCATCTCGATGTGCCATGGTTTCCTCTGCCCACTCACCTGTCCATAGCCAGCTAGTGATAGTGTCTCTAAATGGGGCCTTTGCTTGGAGTCTGCAGCAGTCTTCAGTTTACATTTCAAACTGTTGACTCAATTTATCAATATACTGATTTTCAATCCCAGAAGACAGCCTGATTGGCTAATGGCTGTGCAGTTGTCTAGCCCTGGTCCAATCAGACATGAAAGATGGCCCTACCTTTGCAAGCAGTTGCGCAGGCTAAGTTTTCTAGGAGGTGCAACTGGGGAGATAATGCCTGTCATCTTCAATCTGCTGGATTCTTGCAGACTCATTAAGGGAATAAGATGAACCGGATCAGAAATAGATCAAAACAAGCTGTCCTTTCCTTGCTCACTTCTTCTGGCTTCACCGAGCAGTTCAGACCCAAGGGCTTGAGAGCTGGGGAAGCTGTGCTGCCTTTCTTAGACTTGACTGCTACAGACATGGTGGCTTTGAATGGGAAGAGATTTCTCAAGGATCCTCAGTGTTGACTTAAGTTATTTGAGATTAACATTAAGCTTTGCATTATTTAAGCAGTTTTTTTTAAAACAGTATAGCCATAAACCTACCTATAAATACCTTATGCTTCTTGTTTTTATAGAGCTGCAGACAAACTTATAAATTAAATACCAACAGGCCTACAAAACCAATAAAATCCAAGCAGGCAACATTAATTGAATGTGACAGTTGATGTTCTTTTCACTGAGACTCTGTCGCTCCTTGTAAAAGTGCTGACTTTACTGACTGCTAGGTGGAGCCCCTTTGAGTTAGAGGGGCCTGGATGAGCACATGTCCTGTGAGAATCTATTTTCTCTCTGCAAAAGGACTGTTTTTAAATCCTCATGATTGACCTTCATCAATGATATGCTAGGATTGCCTCAGCTCAGGATAAATCAGGTTTCATTGCTTGGGCTCAGGGACAGTATGAACACAGCTATGAGTGCTTGGACACCAGCAGGACAAAGTCATCATGAAGGTCCTTCAGGTGTACTGGTCAGTTTCTTGTCATTGGGACAAAAAGCCTGATGTCTGTAACTTAAATGAAGACAGATTTATCTTGGCTCATGGTTTCCAAAGGCTTTTGTCCCTGGTGGGCTCACTTCAAGGCAGGAATGGCATGGTAGGGGGGCATGGTGAGGCAGAGCTGCTAGAGCCATGGCAGCCAGTGAGCAGAAGGAAAACAGGAGGGCCAGAGCAGAAGAGACAGGCACACCAGAGTCATGCCTTCAGGGACCCCTGCAGCCCTACACCCTACCTCCTAACAGCTCATTCAGCTGGAAGCCCAATTAGTGGATCAACCTGCTGATGCACACAGAGCCCCATGCTCCAAACACCTTCCCAAAATCTACATTTGAACACATGAGATTTTAGGGAAGAATTTGATTGATTTATTTACTTTGAAAGTTTTTTGAGACAGGGTCTCACTTTATAGTGCAATCTGGCCTTGAATTCATTGCAATCCTCCTGCCTCAGCCTCTCCAATGCTAGAATTACAGGCGTGTGCCACCATGCTCAGCTAGGGGGGAATTTTATATCTAAATTGGAACACCAGATGACTCTGAAAAATGCATATTTGGAATAGTGTGCTTTCAAAAGTAAAATTTAAGAAGAGTTTAAAACACACAAGAAACTCACAAACCCACAGAGAACTAGCTGTCCATGCTGCAAGTTCCAGAAAGATGTGAGTTGAGGTTCAGGTTGTAAGGTTCTGCAGAGACAGTCCCAGGACCTGCCTGTGAAGCTCAGGTCCTACTCTGCACTTAGTGCATTTACTATGGGTCACAGATGATGGAGAACCTCACATTGCCCTGGAAACCACAAGTTCAAGATCATGGCTGTGGTGGACTGACCTGGGGCGTCTCTTCCACCCCTAATACCTGAGAATATGGCTGTATTTGAAGACAGGGCCTTTAAAGAGGTAATGCAGTTACCTTAATTGCATTGAATGTAATTTCACTTTGCAGTGAGGTCATTGGAGTGAGCCGTACTTCTCCCTGATATCCTTCTCAGAGGACAGGTTAGCGCATGCGCACACACACACACACACACACACACACACACACACAGAGCCCTGGAGGACACAGGGAGAAGAGGTGCACTGCAAGCTGAGAAGAGAGGTCCTGAGGAAACTGACCATGTTGATCTGGGTCTTAGACTCCAGCCTGTAGAACCAGGAAGAATTAAACCTCCACGTTGTGGTCTGGCTTTTTGTGACCAGGTTCTGATGCAAGGATGATGGTTCCCAAGCCTTGGGACAGCAGCTTTACTGTCCTGGTTATGAGCCATGTTCTCCCTTCTTGTCCCCTTTGGGAAGGCAGAATGTTGGGAAAAAGGATGGATGCAGGCTGTAGAGCTCCCCAAGGCGATGCAGACCCTTGGGGCAGCACAAGGAAGGAGGCGTGCTGCCTCCATCTGGCCCCGATGAACATCACACAGTGAGTGGTCCAGAGCCCCCAACTCTACAACCATCCCGGCCTGAGATGGGGCAGCTGGCCCTTCAGTGCACTGCTCCTGTGAGCATGGATGGTTCTGGCACCTCCTGAATGGTACCAATCACAGCTTAAAGCATTGCAGTTGAGAAAGTGCCAGTCTCTCACTGCCAGCCTCCCAGGAAGCTATGATGACACACTCAGGGAGAACCTGTTTAAGGAGAGCTGAATGTTCAATGGGCTCTCGCTGAGGACTGGATAAGAGTCAGGCTTTCCTGCTGCCCAACAGTCAGGCTCTGTACCCAAAAAAGTGTGCTGACCCCTGGTGGTGTCACGCAGAGACTCACACTCTGGAGCTTCTCTCCTCTCCTGCAATACACTGCTGCCCTCTCAGGTCATGTACTGTCTTTCCTGGGATACTTCACAATGTTCTCGGGAGGACCAGCCTCCATGTCCCTTCTTTGGTGGGAGCCTTGCCTTGCCTGGGTATCCCGGCCGATCTGGAGGTTCGCTAACCTTGCAGTGGCACTAAAGGGAGAGATGGATGTTTGAACATCAGTAAAGCTGCTCCACACAAGTTTGCTTGCGTTCAGCGCCACCTTTTTGTTTCCAGTAGGTTTTATTCCTCCTTCTTCCCCAGACCCTTCACACACAGTCCCACCTGCTGGCACGATCATTTCTTCTCTTCCTGGCTAAATCCTACTCATCAGTCTGCCTCAGCCCCTGCGCCCCTTGCCTCACTTCTGGCCTCTCTCTTCCATCACCCTGCGGGGTGCGTTTCTATTAAGAGCCATTCTTAGTTATGATTTAAAATCATTCCTGTAATCACACAATGAATGCCTGTCTTCCACAACAAAGTCGAGCACTGAGTAGCACAAGAAATTTGCCATCTTGCTTAGTGCTGGTGTCCAATTGGGGGGGGCGGCGGGGACTGAATGAGCAGAGAGAGGGCTGGGGTATTTCCCTCTGGTGAGCAGACATGAGGAGTAATAACCACAGTGACATTCATTACGTGCTTCTCAGAGTTTCCCGCCACTATTTCACTAACTCTGCAGGGTGGGTGCTGTCAGCACTCTGATCTCACAGTGGGGGAGATGGCCACAGAGAGGGGGAGTGTCTTTCTTAAGGGCACATGGGATGGGCAGACTCAAAGGCACGTGGATAGCGCACACCCAGCGCCTGTGCCCAGCCCAGCAGTCCCCTCTCACAGAGCTCTGCATCCACCAACTTTATAAATGTTCATTTACAACTTCCTTTAGCTGCACAGGCCTCTGTCTCTCGAGAGTAGATTTTCCTGTCTCTTTCCCCTTGATGCACATGTGTTGATTTTATAATTATATTTTCAAGAGAAAGCTTTATTAGTTTCCAGGGTCCCCATGCCCCGGGAGCAACCTTAAATAACAATAACTGTTTCTGCTTCCTTTTATGGAGCTCAGAGAAGCTAGGCAGAACACAGAGCTGCTCGAGTGCAGAGTCTGCAGCTGCTCCCTGTGTTGTCTTTCCTCTCCTGGGATGAGCCTGTGCTTTCCTTGCAAAGTGCAGGGACAGGGCCCGTTGTGAGAAGCAGGCTGGGGCTCCAGGACTGTGCTCCAGATAAGGCTGCTGGTGGCCCAGGTGGGGGCCAGAACCGTTGGGCTGTGTGGCCCTGGGGTCCTTGCCAGCCTCTCTGAGACTTGTTTCAGAGGCCTGGATCTGCTCCGCACTTCTCCCATCCCCTTGGCTGAGACCTCTGCTGGGCTGGCTGGTTCTCAGGGTTCTTGGTGAGCTTGGGGATTCTGGCATGTGTCGTTACATCCATCTTGTCAACAGTGCAGACTTCAGAGCAGCCTAATTCCCCTCCTATGTAGTTTTGGAGCCTCTGGCTGTTGTGGTGGGGCAGTCAAGTCCTTTGCTCATACCTATACCACCTGATTCTGTAACTTGGCTTTAAAGGGGGCACAAGCCTGTTGAACCAAATGCTCAGAACAAGGAGGACGATCCCCCAATCAAGAGGATGGAGGTGAAAGAGGCCCAGAAGTGTCTTCTTAGCACTCATTGCTGTTATCATTGTTATTGCTATTGGCAACACTTTTTTCCTTGGGTCCCTGGCTGATCATGTGGCCATGTGTGTATTGAACAGATGGCTCATTGTTCACCAGACCTGCTTCCCTTTTGCTTGTCCAAAGCTGGGTGTCAGTTCTGCTCCTAGCCTGATAGCTGGAAACAGTCCTGGGACCATGGTCACCTGCTAGGTGGACTAGGATGGAGCTCCCACAGTCCTCCCTGTGGTGTGTCCCCTATACTCTTCCCTGCTGCAGGGTCAAACAGATGAACAGGTGCTCTTGGGCTCCATGCTGAGGCCAGACAGAGAAAGGACATGAGGAGACAGAGCCCGGATCCTGAGTGGTTGCTGCACCCCAGTTCAGGAAGGTTGCTTGGGATTTTATGTGAGCAAGACATACTTGTTTATTATGTTTGAGCCGCTCTCTGGGCCTGTTTATTACAGCAGCTGATGTAGCCACTAACATGCACAGAACTGTCCTCACCATCTTGTCCCAGTAGAGACGGCATCAGTGTGATCCTCAGGGCTGTGCCTGAGCAGCCCATAGGGTACAAGGGGGCTGTGGGAGTGTCGGGGCCACCCAGCCTCTCTTGACCCTTCTGGAGCCTACACTGTGCATCCCGGAGAGCTGTGTGAGGTCTTCAAGTGATGCCCCATCACGTGGGCATTTGGATTTTGTCTTTGGTGCCTCAGTTAACCAAATAGGGAATGCCAGGAAAATATTAGGTATGGCTGTAATTATAAGCCACAGTGGCTCTCCAGGGAGCATCCACAGTGATCGCTATCTTTATGAGAAACTGTATTCCCTGGAATTGCTGGCAAGGACATTCAACAGTCCCATGCAGAGTCTCACAGCACCCTCACCTTCATTACCTATTGCTAATGGATGCTGAGCTTCCAAACACCTATTTACTGCATGAATTTAATCATCCTGAAGGACTAATTTCTGATTAAACAGATACTTTTGAAGTTTCTCTGTGCCATCTCCATGCTAAAGGTTGTGCTCACAGGCTTGTGGCTCTCTGCTGCTGATGTTGCATGAGTGCCAGTGCAGGAGTGTCCCAGCTGTCCTCAGGACTGTGTTTCTGAAGCTGCAGAGTTGATGGGTTTTCCTTGGGAAGAGTGGAAGGTACAGATCCCTGGCCCCACGCCAGATTTAGGTTGGGTATATGGAATGAATCTATGTCCCTCCGTGCCTCCCTCCCTGACTCCCTCTCTCCCGCCCTCCGTCTCTCCCTCCCTCCCTCCTTCCCTCCCTCCATCTGAAGTACTGGATTTTTTTTTGTGACCAGCTCATCCCACCCTAGGGGTGGAGCTGACAACTTATGTGGTGCCCAGGATTGAACCACGGTCCCTGCATGCTTGCCTAAGCAGGCACTTTAGACTGCGAGATAGCCAGCACTGCAGTACTGGATACTGAACCCATAGCCTTCATGCCGAGTTATATCCCCAGTGCTATATTTATTTTGAGACAAGATCTTGCTAAATTGCTCAGTCTGGGCTTGGACTTGCAATGCTTCTGCCCTGCCTCCTCATAGTGCTGGGATTACTGGCACATGCTACTGTGTCCTGCTTGGAATGAGAATATCTGAGAAGCACACACAAGTGGTTCCTGTATCTCCTGAAGATTTATTGCAGTTTCCTGGTGCCCCGCTCTGGGGCTCCTTCTGAGAGCAGCACAAACTGAGATGCTGCATTAGATATTAGAAGAGATGATGTCAGAGGTCAAAGCTCTCTGTAGTCTTGAGCATTCATTGCCATCTCTTTAACCCTATTTTGTCTCTTCTCTGCCTGATCCCTAATTATCTACCTTTCTTACCACACCTCAAACTTGTGCCCATCAGGCTGTGCATAGCAGAGTACCTGCTGACCCCTTTCCTCTCTTCCCTTCTCTTGCTTGCGCTGAGACACCTTCCTCTCTTATAACCCCCTGGAGGATCCTCCTCCTTGTTGCACTTTGTGTGGACAGAAGACTTTCTAGGCATGAAGCTTGCATACCAAGCCCTTTCTGGGTTTCACTAGTTCCATCTGTACACTGGGGATGATCATTACTCACCTGTCCAAAGTGTGTGAGCTCATTATGGGTTGAATCAAGTGACCCCCAATTTGCATGCGGAAGTTTTAACCTTCAGTAGTTCAAGATGTTAGGACATAAGATTGTTCAGATGTTAAGATGAGGCCATAGCAAAATAGCACAGACTCTGACACAGTACAGTCAGTGACCCATAAAAGGGAGGATTAGACTGGAGATACCAAGTGATTGGAATTATGCCACCACCAGTCAGGAAGTCCCCCAAATGGCAGCAGATACACAGCAATCCACAATAGCTGGATGACAGGCAAGGGATGGTTCTTTCCTCAGAAAGAGCTGTGAGATGCAGACACCTGGATTTCAGACTTTGAGACTCCAGAATGGGAGATGGTAAACTCTGTTAGGATCCTGTATGTGGCCTTTGCCATTGCAGCCCTAGGGGATTCACGGACCCTTTGGGCCTAAGAATAGTGATTCCTGAGCCCAGTTGTGAAGTCTGTTCTCATCAGCCTGAGGGATTGGCTCTGACCACACAGTAAGGAGCAGTATGCACCCCCGTTTCCCACTTAGTGACTGATTTCACTTTGCCTGGCACTTGTCCCAGCTCCTGGTTGGCCCTGTGGGGTGAGCATCCAGAATCCAATTTTAAATGTACAGAATTCAGGTTCAAAGATGTTCATTGTCTTGCCCTAGATCAAGCAGGTATGGAGTGAGGGAGACAGCAGGGAACTAGTAACATGATCTAGGGTGTGGATACACTCATTGCCCTCCAAAGAGCCCCCAATCTACTATGAATTCCATAGCAATAGGTTTTACCTCCCACAGCAGAGCTTTTTAATATTTATTTATTTATTTAGTGTAGGGTCTTGCTGAGCAGCTTGGGCTTAAAGTGATCCTCCTGCCTCAGCTTCCCCAGTACTGGGATTATAGGCATGCACCACACACACCTGTTATCGGTGGCCAGCACAGTGTGCCCAGTATGACATGTGGTACTGGGAATCGAACCTGGGCCCTTGTGCTTACCAGGTAAGTGCTTAGACCACCAAGCTATCTCCTTAGCTCTCACGGAGGAGTTTTAATTTGCACACTCTTGAGTTTTGGTTAGAAAACTATGTTATGGGGGTACAGCAGGAGCTGGCCTGTGCAGTATGGTGATGTTTGTAGAAACCCTGGCCTCTACCCCCTCCTGCCAATAGTGCTCAACCACCCGCTATCCATTCTCAGATGTGATAAAAAATGTCTCCAAGTATTACCAGTGTCCTATGAAGACAAAATTGTCTCCAGTTGGAAACCACTGATGCAAATGTCCCTTTTAAAACCACTGGTCAGGTGACCAGCAGAAGGGCTTTTGGGGGTGTAGGATATTTCAAGGCTGTCCCTGTGCCTCACACACACTATCTGAGGGCAGAGCTGTTTGCTGCACTCTGCTGCCAGAGGGGAAGGTAAATGAAAGAGTGTCTATCTTGTGGGGCACTCCTATTGGTAAAGCTGAGCACAGTGTGAGGACTGACAATGAAGGATGGGAGTCCATGGCCGGGTGTGGTTCCCATTTGTTCCTGGGAACAAATGTGGTAGATCTTTATGTTTGGGTGAGCAGTGTTGGGTCCTCACAGATAACTAGCAATGGGGAGATAAAGATGTTGATTTATTTAGCTTATAGTATAATTTCTTTTTTGAGCCCCCTTGAACATGGGACAGTGATAAAGGGATTTAAGAACTGTGTTGGGATCTTGATTTTGTTGCATCCTGGCTGGGTGGTCTTGGACACATGCCCAGTATCTCTAGGTCACATCTGCAGAATAGCACTAGTGATGCCTGCTATCTTTAACAACTAAAATGTCCACCCCAAGGCCTCATGTGCTCTGAGGGGGGCTTTTGGAAGGTGATTGGGTTGTGGAAGTTCTATGCCTATCGGTGGATTAGTCCACTGAGTTCATAGCTGACTGTAATGTTAGGAGGTATGGCCTGGCTGGAAGATGTGGCTTGCCGGGGGACATGACAAAGAAGGGAATGTTCTTGTCCTGGTCTCCTCCCTGGTCCCTTTGTTTTCTGGTCACCATAGGATGAGCTGCTCTCCTCCACTATGCCCTTCCACCAGGCCATTTCTCCCTTGCAGCCAGCTGATTTTGGACTGAACCCACTGGAACCATGAGCCAAATCTCTTCTCTGAGTTGAGGGTGTTGAGTATTCTGCCTCAGCACTGGGAGAGTTACCAGTTCCACACTTAGCATGCCTTACGCAGCTGTCATGAGGACCAAGTGAGTCCGTCTAGTAAAAACACTTAAAGTAGTGCCCGCTATACAACATGAGCTCATTAGACATGTCACACTCACAATGCCCCATTTTTGGTGCTGGATCTGAGTTCCACAGATAAGAAACATGAATTTTGTATCTTTTTGGTATTTCTTAATCCCAGCATCAAAGACATAGGCTTCAGATCCTTCTAAGCTGCCCTGGGCCTTGTGGGAGATAAAGCAGCTCCCCCTGGCTTCTGTCCCTTCAGTTTTAGGAGCACCTCTTCCTCTGGTTGCAACAGAGATGTGTTTGGATATCTTCAGACATTCCCAGTGGACAAAGTGGGCCCTAGATGGAATCATAAGCTCTAGATAGCATGCTTTGGGGGGCCTTTCTGCTCACTATGTAAGCACCTTTGTCCTGTACAGTCCTTGGCAACAGGCTCAGAAGCTTGAGGCACCTCAATGTTCAGAACTTGCCTTGTGTGCGGGGGGTGGGGGGGTTAGATGAATGGGCTGCATCCAGGCCAGGGCTTCAGGGCACAGAATGGTCACAGTAGTCTTTGAATTCTCAGGATGCACCACAGAGTGGGGTTTGGATTTGTT
This sequence comes from Ctenomys sociabilis, assembly GCA_004027165.1. Taxonomy (NCBI): domain Eukaryota; kingdom Metazoa; phylum Chordata; class Mammalia; order Rodentia; family Ctenomyidae; genus Ctenomys; species Ctenomys sociabilis. The sequence goes on along the minus strand of PVKA01000539.1, from coordinate 175,399 downwards.
AAATATATCAATGGACTGTTGCAACGGTCTTGTCTTAAAATCCCCACAACCGTCTACATTTTCTGCTGCTATACTCTGTACTTGCTGGCTCAGCCCCAGGCCCAGGTTTAAGCCCTTTATCAAAGTGTCTTCACCCAGAAATCCTGCACCATCCATGTGCTTCTGAATGGGGCCACCCTGAGGTGGTGGGTGAAGGCTGAATTGTGGAGTCTGTGTAGCGCCTTCTCCGCCTCTCACTGTATAGTTCCTCTTCTTTTTCCATCTAGAGACCCTCCTGCAGACAGTCTGAAGTAGAGATCTCAAAGCAGTGATTTTATTTATTATTTATTATTATTTTTATTCTTTGCAGTATAGGGATTCAACCCAGAGGTATCAAACTGAGCCATATTACCAGCCCTATTTATTTTATTTTTTTAAAAATTTTGTGCAGGATATCACTGAGTGGTTGAGTTGTCCAAACTTGGCTCAAATTTGTAACCCTCCTGCCTCAGCCATTGGGAGTTCTCGGATTACAGGTGTGCACAACCATGCCTGGCAAGGCGGGAATTTTAAATGCTTTCCGAATCCTTAGAGTGCTGCAGAAGACTATGTATCAGATAAATTATACTCTCCTATGGCTTAAGATGTCAGGTTGCAATGAGTTTATGAGACTATGTATTGGAAGGAACTTCATATTAGTAGTTTCAGAAATTTTCTTGTGTTGGTTCTAAAAGTGCAGCAGAGGTGAACAGAGCCAGAGGAAGTGGTGTCCTCACAGCAGGAAGGAGCAGGGACTTGAGAGAAAGAAGGCTCCTGGGAGGTTTGCGGATGATCTTTTTTTGTGGCTAGGGCTGGAGATGGAGTATTGCCAAGAAGTTCATGGGTCCCTTTCCCAATACCCAGGCTGAAACAAGAAGCAGAACAGTCAAGTGGTGACCTCAAGAGACTGGAGGATGGGGTAAGGGACGTTGATAGGGCTTGTCATGTCTGCTGAGCATTCCCATTGGAGTGCACTCTAGGAAATGTACAGTCTAGGTGGTGGTGAAGAGACCTATCCTTCAAAGTGGGAGGTTCTAGTCCCAGGTAGCAGGTGATGAGCCGCATGCAGACCGAGAGCAGCTCCTGTCTGAAATGAGAGTTTCTGTTGGTGGCCTGTGTGTCTCTGTGTTACCAGAGGTGTGTAGAGCATTTAAAGTTGAATCAGACTCCAAGGCAATGTCAGGGACTTGGCTTATGTCCCTCCTGTGGGCCCTGTAGCCTTTGCAGCATAGATGAAGTATTGTCAAATCCTGATGAAGATTGATTTTAAAATAAGTGGATTCTCAAAGTTCCTAATTCTGGAAATCAATTAGATTAATCAGCCTCGTAAAATGACTGTGTGGAATGTGTTTCAAGGTTACTGGGGGAATTCCAGAGCCATTGGAGTGCTCAGCTTGTTAAGTGCAACATGGGCTATGCTGTTGGGAAGTTTGCTATGGCATACAATATGGCTTTGAGATAGAGCTTGGTGACATTCTCCTGAGTGAGTGGTCAGGACATTCCAGGGGAATAGGAATTGCTGAGATGGTGATAAGAAGCCCATATAGCCAGAGGCCATGTAATCAGGATCAGTGTCTTCAAGTTATGCCACCGAACTGATCCTGGCATGGTATAGTCACCATTCTGCCACTGCCACCTACCACATACTTTCAGTGTTGTGCTGTGGTTCTCAGTTTGCAATCCAGGGATAGAATTGGTGAACTGACTGCTGAAGCCCTATTATTCACCTGTGCCATAGCTGCAAGGTAGGCTGGAAAGAAGTACGTGGTGGGAGTGGTGAGCTTTGTCACCTGCCAGCTCACATAGAGCAAGGGACTTGTTAAGCACAAATGGGATACAGAAGCTGGGTGGCTGCAATCATAGATTTTCAGTGCTTTAGAAAGGACATTCATTCATTCGCTCAGAGCTCTTTGTGGGCTCACTATGATTAAGTTCTCGAGAAGACAGATATAATTACCCTTATAAAGCTTACATACGATGGGGGAGCGACACCAAGAATGCAATTGCCAGTGGTGTCTTAATCACTGTTTGTCTTTGTCTACTTAAACAGTTAATTAAAATTAAATAAAATCAAACATCTAGTTCTTAGTCACATACTCATATTTCAAGTGCCAAATAGCCACTTGTAGGTAATGGTGACTAGATTGGATGACATCAATTCAAATTCCAAAATCTCATCTAAGTCTCACCAGGTTATCTAAATTTTCTGAATTGTGCACACGGGGTGCTTAATGATCTGTCCTGGGCACAGTGAGTTTCCAGCTGTGGATATATGAATCCTGAGAAGCAAGCTACCTGCCCCTGAAGTGCAGCATTGGATAACATGGGATGATGGTCACAGGCATTCTGATTCAAAAATAGATGGAAACAAAGGGGAAATAAAGATCATCAGGGTCAAATGATTTATACATCTAGACACAAATTTCCCTAGTCTATGAACCTGAGTCAATAAAGTCCAAAAAGTACAATAGATCCTGTTAAAGGGAAAGAAGCTGCGAAAAGGGAAGGGATGAAGGAAAGGAGAAAAGGAGGAAGGAAGGGAAAATATATGTATACAAAGGACAGCTTGGAAAACTGTACTTCTGAATTTTACCAGTCTATTGAAAGGAATAGATAATATTTAAATTTATTTTTTTCTTCTTTTCAATGTTTTTGACTGATTTTGCATCCTCGTATCTGGTCATCTGAACAACTACTTTGAAGACTACAATATGTAATGTAACAACCATTATTGAATTCCTATCATTTTATTTAGTGAAATTCTGTATCATTTCTAATGTATTTCTTATTCTCTTTAAAAATAGATGAGTAAAATAAATTTGAGAGCGCCGAATCCTAACCACTAGACCACCAGGGAGGCTATAAATTTGAATAGGAAAAAACCTCTTATAAAGTTCCAAATGCTAGAAATGACCCTTTATTTAGCAGCTCGGTTCTGCTCTGTCGGTGCCTGGCTCTTCTTTCTGGACTCTTGGCCCGGCAGGCGGCACCATCTTTCCTTTTCCATGAATAGTAGCTTGTGGGGGCATGTGTTTTGTTACATAATAGTTTTGTTTGTTTCTTGACTTGAATTTTGGAATGTCAAGTGTCTTCTTCTGCTCTGTATCCTCTTTTTCATTTTTTCCAACTTGGCATTATTTCCTCTTGTATCTTTCCCAAGAAGTATGTGGGTCTATCATGTATGTCCTTAGGATCTCCTACCTTAGATAACAGACTCATGCGCAGATATTTCTAAGAAAATCCTGGAGTTTTGGCAACTGCTCAGAAGTGAAGGGGCCATGGGCCTCACCTGTAGTCTCCACAAAGAATGCTTTTGGTGACAAAATATTCTATTTTTTAAATATTTTTATTTATTTTAATGAGAAAAAAGATAAAATAACAATGAAACAGTTTCAAAACAGGTTTAATAGGATAGGTACAATAATTAATACATTGCATATTATCTTTGTAGTAGTTATTCAGAGGACAAGATGAAGACATGATATTTTGTCTAAACAATATTAGTACAAACCTTTCTTCTTAGTGAACTAAGAGAAAGTAGCTATATATCTATCCTATCTTGTGTGTGTGTGTATATATATATTTATTTATTTATTTATTTATTTATTTATTTATTTCACCACAAAGTAGTCCTTTATTTATATCTCCCTTTTTGTTTTGTTTAGTCAGAGATGAGTGTTCCACTGCAGTTAGAGAAGCTGTATTTGAAGAGGTCTTTAAAGGACCTTTTCATAATTGATGTCAGTCCAAAGATCTAGGTACTTGCATTCAGCAAAATAACCCAATATAGTCCAATGGTCCATAATAGTAGTGAGTTATTAGCACAACTGGCAGTTGTCCAAAGTTGTTGACTTGAGCCTTTTATAGCACATCATATTAATTTAGCTTTACTTTTGATTCCTTGTGGCTACAGTGTTCTGCAGGATGGTTAATACTAAGTTAAAGAAGACCGATATAATTAAAAATGTAACCTTTGCTCTCTGACAAGGTCAGTCAAATCCCCTCAGGATTTACCCTGGAACCATGTACAGCCCCTTGTGGATCTTTTGTCAGTGTCAGTCACCTGGATGAGTCACAGCCAGTGCTTAATCACTTTGCTCCCTGTGAAAGCCTGGGAGAATTTTTTCTCTCTCCTTGACTCTCCTTAGGCACACTCTACATTGTGAGTCACTTTCCTCTGTGGCTCCGTAATCTCCTTGATCAGAAGATTTGGGGCAACCCTCAGCTACAGGATAGGTGACCAAATATTCTAAAAGTTTGCTCTTTGTGAAGAGTCAGCACCAGGTTGTATGACCACACCCTTGGCCTACTGGAGAAAACTTTTCCAGCAGCAAATATTTTAATTTTTAGCATCTCTTGTCATCTTGGAAGGCTAAAAAGTTCCCAAGTTCATCAAGCCCTGGTTCCTTTTTCATTGAATAGTTTATTCTTCCCTTGATTTCTTTCCTCTTATCTTAACCTTAACCACCAAGTGAAACATAGGTTGTTCCTTCAGCACTTTGGTTGGAAATCTCCTCTGCTGTAAGCCTGAGTCTAGCTTCATGAATAACGCTTTTTCACATACTGCTAAACTCTATGCCCCATGGGGAGCAAGATCATCTTCACTCTAATATCTGTCTGTCTGTCTGTCTGTCTGTCTGTCTGTCTGTCTGTCTGTCTGTCTGTCTATCTATCTATCTATCTATCTATCTATCTATCTAATCTTTTATTTATTTGTGTATTTGGTACAAGGTCTCACTATGCAGCTTGAACTCATAGTGATATTCTATCTCAGCTTCCCCAGCGCTGGGTACAATTGTGTGCCACCATGCAAGGTGGAACAGCTTAGCACACTCAGGGTTTTGGGGTCAGCATGGCATGTGGTACCAGGGATCAAACCTGGGTGCTTGCGAGGCAGGTGCCTAGACTGCTGAGCTATCTCCTCTGCCTTCACTCTAGTTTTGAATAACGTATTCTCCACTTCCCCCTGAATACTCAATGGCAATGAGTATTCAGTCCTGAATGTCTCATACACAGTCCTCACATTTCTCCTGACCTCCTCTTCATTGTATTTTCAGAATCCTCTAAGGAAATTTGATCTTTTTTTGAATAGTACTTCTCACTCCCTGTCTGTCTGTTCTGTCTATCTATCTAATCTTTTATTTATTTGTGTATTTGGTACAAAGTCTCACTATGCAGCTTGAACTCATAGTGATATTCTATCTCAGCTTCCCCAGTGCTGGGGGAGGCTGCAACCATTTTTATGTCTATATTTAATGTTTAGACTGTCAGTCTCTTCAAGGCAATCAAGTTCTTCTATTGTGCTTTCCAAATCTTCCTGTGCTCTGACCATTGTCCACTTCTACAATCTTGTTCTAATTTTTAAGCATATGTAGTAGCAGGTCCTCAAAAGTTTAGTAGGCTTCTGTTGCTGCTCTGAGAAAGTACTGTGAACATAGGGGTTCAGAACAGACACAGCTGTGGATGAAGGTCTGGCTTTAGTTGGTAAGGTGTATGCAGGAGTCACACTGCAAGTCGGGATGGCCTGGGTGGAAAAGGTGATCTCTTTATTCCTTCCGTAAGTGGCTGGCAGAATCTAGTTTCTTGTGGCAGGACCAAGGGATCTGTCTTCCTGATGGCTGTCCTGTGATTGTAGAAGCTGTTGCACTCCTTGGCTTGTATCCCCTCCCTCCAGCATCAAAGCAAGCAATTAAATACTTCTGTGAGATGTCTCTTTGTCTCTTCTCTGACCCATTTGGGGAAGTGATCTCTGCTTTGAAGGTCTCATAATTGGATTGGCTCACTTGGATAATCCAAGATGATCCCATCTCAAGCTCTGTGTCCTTAATCTTCAAAGCCATTTTGCCATGCAGTTTCTGGAGATTAAGATGTGGACATATTTTGCAACACAACATTATTTATCCTACAACAAGGATTAGGAAGAGTTTTCCTGCAGGCAGGAGGACCTGTAACTTTCAGATAGTTGGGTCAGGGTAAGAGTCAAAGACACTGAGAATTCCTTCATATCCCTGGTGGTGCACCTTGGGATCCTGGGCCAGCCAGACCCTGGCTTCCCAGGCACAAAGCTGTGGCTGACTGGAGCAAAGGAGACACCAGTTCCTGAGAGCCTGTGCTCCTGTGGGCCACGTGGAGGGGTGGGGATAGAGACTGAGAGTCTGGACTTGTGACAGATGTGGATTCAGATGTCATTTCCTCCAGTTGACACTGAGCCTTTGGTTTCTTTGAGCCTTGTTTTTTTAACCTTTAAAGCAAAGATAATGAAGATATTACCATCCAAGGAAGTAGTTAGAAAAGGATTCACCACCCGTCTCAAAAAAAAAAACAAAAAAAAAAAACAAAAAACAAAACAAAACAAAACTGTACAAAGTCCTTACTCCCTTGTCTACTACACTCACGGCTTCAGGGGGAACATTGAGAAGTGAGGTTGGGAGATATACCCTGAGTTTTCAAGTGTTCCTGAGGACCATGAACGTCTGCCTTGTGGGCTTTCTCATGCCTGGCCAGGAGCTCCTAATCCTCAGACCCTGTGGCTCCCGGTGCTTGGCTCAGGAGAGGTGGGGGAAGTGGAGGGGTGGGCTGCAGGGGCCAAGTAGGGCCCCACGGCTGTGGAAAAACACCACAACTCTTAGAAATCTGGGCTTCATCCCCAGGAGGGAGAGAGAGAGAGTTAGAAAATGTGTGTGAGCATTCTTTTTGCCTATTGTTTGCTTTTAAGCCAAAGAAGTGCTGGAAACAGTTGACTAGTGAGTATGAAGAGATGATAAAGTTTTTTTCTCACCCCTATTATGTTATTTTGTTGAGAAATAAGAAAAAAGAAACTAAATTCAAACTTTGAATTCAACTTAGCTATATTTTTAAGCATTATGATCTTGGAAACTTGGATTGCAATGGGGAAAAAATGACAAGGAATCTTTAAAATGACTTTATTTTGGTCACAAGGGAGCTAGGAACTTAACATTTAAGAAGTAAACAGTGTTTTATGCTTGTTTCAAGGAGGGTTTTGGCTCTGACAGGGTAAAATTATTTTTGATTGGAAAAAGTACATTTTAGCATTTAACCAAGATCAAAGTAGCACATTACTTTACAGACTTTTTTTTCCCCTGTTCTCATTTCTGCCAATCTTTTTTGGACAGAAGGTCGTTCTTTTTCTACAGCTAGGAGACAGATAAAGATGGAGAAATCAAAGAGCTGAACAGCAGGACAAAAGAAGACACCCTTTTCTAAAAACATCAAAAAGCTGTGGGGTCTTATACACCAGGTGGCACTGCTAAAATACCAGTTTGTTTACAGCCTAGAGAAAAGAATTTTCTAAACTGTTGATGCCAGCCTACAGGCTGGTTGTAGCTCTGCTCTGAAGAAGGGAGGTGGAAGAGTCTATGTACATGTAAAGTTGGGGGAAAATGTGGTGCAAATAACTTAAAAACAGCTTTATTAGCACCACGAAACCTCTCAGGGGTGACAGATATCAGAAAGGCCAAGAGTGAGAGGAAGTAGCTAAAATACCTCAAACCTATTTGACCATAGCTGGCCTCGTGTTTCTCCAGTTATGGCTCAGGAAATACCAGCACCAGAATCACAGAAAAAGTTTGTAAAAATGTGGACTTCTGGGTCAGATTGTAGAATTTTTACACAAGAGCCTCTGGGGAAAAGAATATCTGGAGTTGAAGAGCTTTGTCCCTGAAGCACGGTCCCTGGATTGGTCACGCTGGTGTCACCTGAGAATTTGTGAGAGATACTGCCTCGGTTACTTTTCTCTCATTGCTGGGACAAAAATACCAGGCCCCCCAAATTAAGGAAGGAAAACTTTATGCAGCCCTTGGTGTATGGAGGTTTCAGCCCCTAATCAGCTGGCTCCAGGGCATGCCACCAGCATGGCACAGGGGTGACACAGTTCAAGGTCTCAGAAGCAGCAAAAGTACAAAGGAGGATAGCAAGCTCCCTTTCTCCCTTATACTGTAAGCAGGCTAGCACCTCCTAGGTGGGTGTGTGCAGCACTCCCCCACTCACACCATCTTGGGCCTTCCTCTTGCATAGAAAGGGGATGTTTACAAAGTGAGGACCCTGGCTCCCTGTGGAGTTGCTAGTTAAACTAGTAAACTTCTCAAGTTGACTCGATGTATCAACCAAGCTCGCAAGCTTTTTTTTCCAGTACTAGAGCTTGAATGCAGAGAGCTTGGATGAGCCACATTTCTGGCCACTTTGATTTTTTATATTGAGACAGGGTCTCACTAAGTTGCTGAATTGATCAAGGTGAGCTCAAGCTTCCTCCTGCCTCAGGCTCCCAGAGTGTTGAGATTATGGGCAGGCTCCACCTATACCAGCATTTTTAGGAAGACATTTAGGAAATTGGTATATGCTTTAAAAAATTCAGTTTATTGGTGCAATTTAGATCTACCTAACGATCACATTCATCATAGGGAACTTGCACCTGTACATGATATGTCTCAATTCCTCTTTTTTCCCATTCTCCTCCCTTCCTTTCAACTTCTCTTCTCCTCTATATTTACAAAGTTTGTTTTCATTTTATTGTCCTCCCCAAGTTCCCCTTTCCTTTTGAACAATTTCTGTCTCTTTCACAATATCTATTGTACATTTTGGTCTTATTTATCCTAGAGGTCCCATTTGACCCATCTATTTTATTTCTTGATATCTTCCCCAAGGAATTAAGAGCATCATACCACAGTGATATATGCTTACCTAAGTGTGTAGAAGCACAATTTTCAGTAGCTAAACCTTGGAAACAACCCAAATGGCCATCAACTCATTAATAGGTACAAAAGATGCTGTTTTATTATTCAATAGAATACTACTCAGTCATAAAGAAGGATAAACTTGAGACATTTATAGCTAAATGAGGATGAGCCTTGAGCCCATACTCTTAAGTGAAATAAATCAGACAACAAGAAGTATTGTATTGTCTCTCTGGTGAGAGAAACTGAAAATATAAATAAGAGCTAGAATGTATAATAGATGTTGTGAAATAGGAAGAAGTATTCTTTTAAAGTATGAACCAGTAGGTTAGGAAATAAGGCATTTAATTTTACTTTGCTTCTTGATCTATTTTTATGCCTTGATCTAATTAGGTATTTTGAAAAACAAAACTAAATGAGAAGCTGTATTTTTGTTACAATCCTAACTGAAGGGACAGGTGCTATAACCTCTATCTTGGTTGACCTCCTTGTGGAAAGAGCTGTTCTTCTGATCAGGAACTTACTAAAGGCTATTACTATTCGGTTGCCATCAGAATAAGTATTGACAGAAATTTCAAACTTTCTGAGGAAAGGGCTGGTTTTGTTCCAGACCTGTGGATGTGACTGGGATGCTGGGTGTGCATCTTCTGCTGAGAGACATCAATCTTACAGGGCTTAGCTCTGCCACTTTCCAAGCATCCTGTCCATGGTTTGTAGTGATCTCAACTTAATACCTCAGTACTGCTTTTGCTGAATACAGCTACCTTGCAACCAATCTAGGAAAATGATGAAAGGATAGCTTTTAAGTGGATGAAAAGACCACCCCATGTATCTTCTGTCATTTATACATGCATTGACTTTTAACAAGAAAAGCCAAAGCTGGAATGCTAATTTTATAAATTTTCAAGTAAGTAGGCCATAATTATGCTTTATTTCTTCGTAGGCTCTGTGATACAATATTTTACCATCCACGTTAATCAGTAAGGTAGGACCCTGCTTAGTGACCCAACCAGGGAACAAAATCCAGCAACTAAAAGTGATTTCAAGAGCCTCTGGAAAGTGGTGGAGGGACCAGTGCTCACTGGGATAAGTCTGAGGTCCATTCCATAGCTACAGCAACCTCATAGCAGATTGCAGGTGGACTTCGCAAGAGCCTTGGTGTTAGCAAGAATCACAGGGGGAAGGTTGTCCCCAAGTGCTGAACCCCATCTCTGGACAGTGGTTAAAATAAAAACAGCAAGCAAACCAGAAACTCACTGTGCCTAGGGAAGAGGGCTGCTCTAAATGAAGCCATGTGAAGACATTCTTGGATCACACAAAAGCTACTAGAAACCCTTGGCACAGGTTTGCTCTTAAAAAATGGTAAAGGGGAAAGGAAAATAGAACCAAAGAGGAAATGGTCAATCTGCACCCAAGTGCAGTGAATGCCAGAGAAGATCACCATGTGCATAATATCCAAGGTCTTTTGTCATTATTGAAGTTACACAAAACGATGGGTTGTTTAAAGAAACACAATGACAGTGTGGTGCTATGAATATATTATGGTTTGTGTCTAGTAGTCGCCCCAAAGCCTCATGCAATCATCGGGTAGACTTCTACACTTGGTTATTAATTCATGATCCAGTGCTGGGATTATGGGTGTGAGCACTGCATGTAGTCTGGGACAGATAGACTAAACACAACATGCAGGGGACAGACTTGCTCTCTGTAGTTATTATTGACTGCTCCCATTTGCTCTTGCTCTTGCTCTTTGTTGCTGCCATGAATGACTGCACTCTGTGCCATGTGCCACTCTGCCTTAGAGCCAGCTGAGTATGGACTGAAAGCTTCACTGACGGTGACTAAACGAACTTTTCCTTCCTTCACTTTGGATGTTGGGTATTTTGTCTCAGCAACAAGAGCAGAGTAACCGAGACAATATATGACCACAATAACACAGGAGCCAGGAAGAAAAATGGAAAGATCTGTGTGTGAAGTTCTTATGATGCACAGGAAAGCAATGGGCTGTCACCAGGGAGTGGGCTGCGATGAAGGAGGCTTCTAGCAACCTGAAATCAACCACAAAAGTTAAAAAAAAAAAACATCGGAGTCACAGCTAATAGTCCAACCATCAAGGTAAGATGGAATTTGTAAGGTCCTTTCCTCTGGCAAGAAAGAGAAGTGGGAGAAAAATAAAGAAATCCTTTATTGTACGGGTGATGTGGTGTCCTAGCAGGTGCTCCTTGAGGAAGGCATGGTGCAGGTGTTGGAAAAACAAGAGGGAGTTTGCGCTTAACCAGGTGAGAGAACAGGAAATCAATCTGGGAGCAGCTCCTCCCTGGTTCTGGGATCTACTTGCTTCTGTTCCGCCATGATAACCTGGCCCTCCATTGCATGGGTGCAGACTGAGGAGTATTAAAAATAATCCCCCAAAAGAAAAAAGAAGACCCAAATATATAAGAAGGCTTAAAATGTAACAAGTAAAAAACTAACTGACATGCTTCAAAGTTAACTGTACTAATACAATAGATAAAATGACTAGAACATCTCAATTAAAAGGTGCATTGTCAGATTAGATTTAAGAAACAATTCTGGGCCATGTGCTTATATAAAAAACACATTTGAAATACTAATGTACAAATAGTTGGAAGAAAAAAGGACCAAGAGACACCAAAGCCAGCCTGGTGGCACATCCTGAATTCCCAGTGTTCTAGGGGGCTGAGGCAAGAAGTCACCAGTTTGAGCCCAGTCTGGGAAGCTTAGTGTCTGAAAATTAAAAAAAAAACAAATAATAACAAGGGCTGGAGGACATAGTTTAGTATGAAGACCCTGGGATGCTGTCCCTAATACCTGAAGAGAAAGAGACCCTGTGTTAACAATAACCAGAGAAAAGCTGAAGTGTTCTAACTAACATCAAGCAAAATAGATGTTGAAGCAACAGCTTTCAATGGGCATCAAACAGGCCTTTTCAAAATGGCCAGGGGCCTTCATCGACTAGACAAAGCAGAAATAATTGCAAGGAAAACAAGTCAAATCTGGAATTATAGTTGAATATGTCAATGCACTTCTTGCAGTGATTGTTATAAAGAAAGTGTGTATTCTTTTTAAGTGGTGTATCCAGAACATTTGCCAACATAAATTACATTCTGGGACCAAATACTGGTCTCAATAACTTTAGAAGAACTCAGATCCAAGGAAGGGTGTTAGGCAGTCACAATAGAATTAAATTAGTATCAAGCCAGAAGGAACTTGGGAAAATCCCCAGGCTTTTGGAAAATAACATATTCTGTGTAACCCATGAGTGAAAAGGAAATCTAAAAGATATTAGAAATTATTTGAATTGGATGGAAATGAAAACACTGCATCAAGATGTGGGGGACTGCTAAAGCGTGAAATTTATAGCACTAATTAGACAAGAGGAAAGTTCTGTTTCACTGCAAGAAACCAGAAAGAAAAGAGCAAATTTAATTTAAAGTAAGTAGGGAAAAACAGATTACAGTGAAAGTCACTGAAATGGAAAACAGAAAAACAATAGAGTAATATAAATGAAACCAGTAATATGGAGATCAATAAGTAGAGGAGCTTCTAGCCATATTGATCAGGACAAAAAAGCAGTATCTAATATCGAACATATCATTATATGAGGATTTTTTTTTTTTTTTTTTTGTCTTTTTGAGACAGTGTCTCACTATGCAGTTCAGGCTGGCCTTAAGCTCACTTTGTAGCTCAGGCTGGTCTCGAACTCACAACAATCCTCCTGCCTCAGCCTCCCGAGTGCTGGGATTATAGGCATGCGCCACCATGCCTGGCTTATATGAAGAATTTAACATGAGGACATATCTATTCTTAAAAATATAAGGGGTCTTAGGCACAACTTTATGCAATTGAAAAAATAAATTCCTTGAAAGATACAACTTATTAAAATTCATTCCAGAAGAACTAAGGAACAAAGCATTTCTATTGTTAAATTTATGTTAAAAATGTTCCCATAAAAGAAAATACAGGGTCATATGATTTCTTAATAAATTTCTACACAAAGTATTCCACAAAATTAGAGCAAGAAATGGCAGTTAATTTATTTTGTGAGGCAGACATTGCTGTCATACTGAAACCTGACAGAGAAATCATGCAAAATAAACAAACAAAAACCGAAAAAACAAACTCACCCAGAGATAAATATCCCTTATGAATGTAGATGAAAATATTCTGAACAAAGTTTAGCAAACCAAATCCAACAGTATATAAAACAGGTAATATATCATGGTCAAAGGTGGTTTATGCTAGACTGGCTTGATATCTAAAAAATCAATCAACCCATGTAACTCATCATATTAAGAAGCAAAAAATTAAAAAAAATACAGTTATCTCCATGGATCCAGAAAAACTATTTATCAGAACTTAAAATTCATATGTGGGGGCTGGGGAGATAGCTTAGTAGGATAGGCGCTTCCCTGGCATGTGCAAGGGCCTGAGTTTAATCCCTGGTTCTGCAGAGAAAAAAAGGGGGGGGGGAGAAAAAGAAAATCCATATGTGATTGAAAAAAGCTAACAAAGAAGTAGTAGAAAAGATCTTCAACCTGGCAAAAATATGTAAGAAAATCTTGATGGCACTGTTAACCAGAAAGAATCTGCTTTCCCTTTAAGATGAAAAAGTAGACAAGGGTGTCAGTTCCTGCCACTCCTGTTCAAAACTAGAGTGGAATACGTTACTGTATGAATAGAAGAGACATAAATAAAACCTAGATTGGAAAGGGAGAAATAAATCTCTATTTTCAGATTGACAAGATGATCTTTGTGAAAACCCAAGGAGTTCTAAAAAACAATTTGGAGCAAATAAGTGAGTTTAGTGAGATGGCAGGCTAACAAGATCATTATAGAAAAAGCAGCTGTATTTCTATATACTAGCAATGGATGGCTGAACATTGAAATGAAAACATCACCCTCACTATTAACACGCAAGAGTATGGAATACTTAAGCATGAGGTACAATATGGAATGATAAAAAATACGGTGAATGTTAAATAAATATTTATTAGGATAAAAGATACACTGCTATCAATTTCCCTCAGAATGTCCTCCATGGCTTTAAACACATTTATCCTGTCATTCTTGCCACTTTCTGAAGCAGTTCTTGAAGCCTTCATTCATGAGTGTTTTAAAGGGAGTGGAACTATTTTGAGGAAGTTTCTTTCATAATTAAAACATTTTAATATAAGTGTTCACCAAAGTTTGTTCATTACATTATACTGAAAACCCTAAAATATTAATGAGGTAAAGTAGTGGAGAACTAAATAAATGGAGAGGGGCTTATGAATCAAAAATAGTGATATCGGTAAGGTGTCAGTTACCTCTTCTCTACAAGTTTGGTACACTGCCAGTACAATCTCAACAAGGTTATTATTTTTTTTTTGGGGGGGAGTAGAAATTAACTTGCTGATTCTAAAATGTATATGGACAAAGAAAGGCCCAGAATAGCCAAAACAACTTTGAAAGAAGAACAGTGTTAGAGGGCTAGCAATGTCTGACTTTGAGATTTATTATAAAGCCGTAACTGGGGGCCAGGGAGATAGCTCAGTGGAATAAGTGCTTGCCTGGCAAATGCAAGGTCCTGAGTTTGATCCCTAGTGCCACCAAAAAACCCCCACAACTGACAAGGTTGTTGATATCAAGATAAGTATTTGGATAATTGGGCTAGTAAAGAGAGTCCATGGAGGAAAATAGTTTTTTTTTTTTTTTATCAGATGGTGCTCGAACAATTGAATATCCATATACAAACACCTAGATTCATCTATACCTGTAGCATATCAAAAGTTAATTGAAAATGTATCATGTGTACAATCACATGTATATATGCAATCTAAATATACAGCTTTGCAGGTGTGGTAGATTAACAACTGCTGAAATAAGTTAGCTTGGTGCTGGATATGGTGGGCCCGCCAGAGGGCTGTTGCCAACAGCACAACAAGAAGACTTGGAGAAGAAGAGGTATTGTTAGGGGGCTGTGGGCCTCTTGGGCTGTTGACTCTCCTGGAGGAGACTGTCATGCTGGCTTTCCCGATATGAACTCAGCTGTTAATCATCAGAAGAGGTTGGGACTTTGTTGTTGCTGAGGATGCCTGAGGCCTACTTTGGGGAAGCTCTGCTCCTTACTTTGGGTGCTACTTCCCGGCTCCAGTTCAGATCCCTCAGCCTGCTGGCACAGATCCTTCACCCTACTGGCTCAGAATTTCTAGCTTCTACCACTAACCTTTGGGCCTCACCAGTGCAGATGCATGGGAGACATTGTGGGTTCTAGGCCTCTGGTTGGACTAGTAGAAGGCATTGGTATGGGCTCTATGTTTTCAGCTGGACTTGAGCAGGACATTGTTCTTGCATCTAGGCCCTCAGTTGGATTCTTTTGATTTTTGGTGTGTAGACAGATTTCCTGCACTCTTTTGTACTAAACTCTTTGGGTAACCATTTTAAAGTAACCCTATAAATTATGTGTCCTGTGTTAAATTGCTCCCATTGCAAACTCCCAGACTACAACAGTAGGAGACATACTAGAAAAAAAATCGGAGTGACTTCGGGGTTAGGCAAAGATTCCATAGATGTGTCATTAAAAAAACAAGATCCACTTAAGCTGATTAAATTTGGTTAAAATTAAAAGTTCTGCTCTTGGAAAAGCACTGTCAAGAGAATGACAAGGCACAGACCGGGAAACAATATTTGTAAAGTACACACCTAATAAAGAATTCACATTCAAGAATATGTAGTTCTCAAAACTCATTAATAAGCCATCTACAATAATATATTTGAATAGATACTTCATCAAATTATCCTATTATCTATCTATCATCTATCTATCTGTCATCTATCAATCATCTATTTATCTATCTGTCATATATATATATATATATATATATATATATATATATATATATATATATTGGATATCATATATCTATCCAACATAGATTTCACATATCTATCCAACATATATGGAAAACGATCACATGAAAAGAGGTTGAGCATAATCAGTCATTGAAATCCTAGTAGGTACCAATGTACATCTGTGAGAGTAGATGTAACTAAAAATACTGACCACTGCTGGTGCCAGGAAGGTTGGGGAGGGCCATAAACACTCATGGTCCCTGATGGGAATGTCAGATGGTTATACTCACCTGGCAGAGCAGTTTAGCAGTTTATCAACTGGCTGAATGTCATCTAGCCATTTAACTCCTGGGTATTTACCCACAACAAAGGAACACAGATACCCAAATAAATACAGACACAGGAATGTCCATAGTGATTTTAATTGTATTAGCTCCAAAATGGAAACAACCCAGTGCCCGGCAGCAGGCGAATGGAGTACTCGGTTTGCAACACTGCCTGATTGGCTGCTGTAGACTTCTCTTCAGCCATGAAAAGGAATAGACTATTTAACATGTGACAACACAGAGGTATCTAAAAAAGCTTTGTGGGGCCAGGGAGATAGCTCAGTAGAATAAGAGCTTGCCCGGCAAGGGCCTGAGTTCAATCCCTGGTTCCACCAAAAAAAAAAAAAAAAAAAAAAAAGGCTTTGTGCTGAATCAAAGATGTCAGATACAGAAGGGTAATTAGTATATGTTATTATGTATATGAACTTGAAAAATACAAACTGATCTATGATGACAGAAAGTAGATCATTAATTACCTGGGGGCTAGGGGTGGTGATGGGACAGGGTGAGAGGGAGATACTGAAAAGGAACAGGAGGACACTTGGGGGGCAATGATATTTTACTGTATTTGTGTGTGTATGTGTGTGTAACTGGGGACTGAATACAGGCCTTTCACTGAGCTACATCCCCAGCCTTTTAATTTTTTGTTTTGAGACGTGGTCTTACTAAGTCATAAGTTTTCAAGGATGGACTCAAACTTGCACGTTTCCTGCCTCAGCCTCCCAGAGTGTTGGGGATACAGGTGTGCACCATCACACCTGGCTTATTTTACTGCTTTGAATGAGGCAAAGCTCAGTGATATCTGTACATGCCGTGACCCCCTAGGCTGTGCATTGATTGCCTGATTAAAGCTCCTAGAGACAACACCAGGTATAGCACACTGGAATCGCTGAGGAAGGAGAAGATGGAAGGGCCCCAGGGTGCTTTTAGCAGAGGAAGGACCCTCTCCTCTAAGCTTTTTGGTGTTTCTGAAAGTCATCCTTTGCTACGAGTGAAGGGAGGGTGAGCTCCTTTGGCATGGGCTGGAAATAGCTCATGCTGACCACAAATTAGTGGAAGGTAGAAGGGTACCCTCAGGGAGGAAGCCAGGGCTCACCAGTGAAGTCCCCAGGGGTGCATCTCACTGGCTTTCCCTCTGGCACATGGCATGGGTGGTTGTCTCTGCCTGGATGCTGTAAGCAAATGGAAACTCTTGGGAAGGAACTGAAAGGCGGCCTTTCTGGTCCTGCGCCTCTGCCCACTGTCCTGCTCTCAGAGTTTGATGCTTCAGGATCAGCTTTCGCATCTATTCGATCCCTACCCTAGGAACAAAACCAGCTTCCTCGGTTGTAGGATCCCCAGTCAGTGAGGTCTGATGGGTGACATTGATCAGGAGGCATTTTACTGCATCAGAGTTTTCCTGACTGCTTATGTGCACTCAGGGATACTTCGGGGGAAGAAGATGTCTTAGGCAGCAAGATACTTAGGCAGATGTAATAAAGAGGAGAGACAGTGCTACTGTAAGGTGACATTTATATTCCTGAAATGAGTGTTATGTGGAACAGTGCAATAAAACCAGATGGGAGAAACGAGTCTGGACACAGCATTCAAAGCCATCAGTGAGGCATTCAGAAAGCCTACCAAGAACAGTAGTAGTTTTACACTTGTGTGCAGGTCTGTGCCCGCAGGAAGGTGCCTGAACATTTTGCATATTTCTAAGTACCTCAGCTCAGCTGGTTACAGCTCTCTGCGCTGATCTAGTGTTTCTCACAGGTGAAATCATGCGTGAGGAAATGCAAACCATGTCACGCTCAGCTTGTTTCCCAATACACTGGTTTTACTCAAACAAATTCCCATTTTCAAAACAAGCGTTATTGTAGAAATGATTGTACACTTTGAAGGGAGTGTTGGTGGGAGTCGGGGTTGAGCGGGACTGAGCTGTAGGAGCTCAAAGACTGCCCTGTGGCACCTGCCCTTCCATCTGCAACCGTGAACTAAGCAAAAGCCCGTGAACCCACTGGTCCTTGTCCTCCCCACTGGTGTTGCTATATAGAAAGACCTGGAGGAGTGGTTATTCTGGTGGCTGCTCTCACGTGGCTTAGACTCTAATAATGGTCCTATTGGTTCCATTTGTGAACTGGGAGGGCAGAGGTCACCCAGAGGAAGTGTGAGAAAGGGCATTGCCATCTGGTTCTGTTGATCCCAAACTGAGACAGCTGTGTAGACATGTGATTCCCAGGTGTTTGTTATTCTAGACATGTTACATTAAAACAAGTAGAATCAATGACATGATCTTACCTCGCTAGCCAACAGCTTGTCATTGGTTTGTGGAGTGCCCACTGTATATATCAGGTACTGTTTTTGGATATGGTAGCAAATGAAGCACACAAACATTCCTGTCCCTTTGCTGTGTAGTTTGCATTCTGGTGGGAAAGTCAGACAAATGATGTGTTATTTTTTCCCCAATAAGGCTACAGGAATGAACACATCAGTAAGAACAATAAAAACTCATGATTTCATTTCAAAAAAAGAATGAAGTCACCATGATTTCCAAAGGGCATTCTTATGTTATGCGCATGGGGCTGATACAATCTCCAAATGAAGTGCTGGCCTTTTGAGAAAGTGGTGCCTGTGCATCAATTATTGGAAACCACAGCTGGAGAGAAAGGGAAGGTCAAGCCATGAGGAGGAATAGAAGGACAGTGTCCTGTTTCCAACCAGGGGCTCACGACCACCGGGTTCTTCTTGGACACTGTAGGCATTGGGGACCGTGTGGAACCACCTGGGATTATGTTCTGCTCCTAAAATTCCTGCCCTCTGCTCATTACTTTCTGGGAGCTTTTCTTCAGCCCTGGCCTCAGTTTCCCCTCTAACCTCTTGAAAGTCGAGAGTGGTTTTCTTCTCATTTGGACACGTGTGCTGCTTCTCTGTCCCTCAGCGTGAACATTCAGTGCTGTTCTTGCCGCAGTGTCTTGGGGCTTCGGCAGCTGGCAGGGCAGCTGGCTTCCCTGAGTGGGTGTGGGCAGGGTGGATGCAGGGCCTGGAGCCTCCTCAGCTGCTGGCATGCTGAGTAGCATTCAGCCGTTGGTGATGGCAAATGGCAGCACAGTTCACAGGAGCCCCACTTATCACCCCCAGTTGAAGCAGTGAAGCAAGGGAAAGGTTCATTCATCTCATTACATTTAGGAACAGATTAAAAATATTGTCCTGAATGTATCCTACTTTGAGACCATATTCTGCACCACACCGTCCCTGCTTTCTAGCAGTTGGCTTTGAGCACAGTGATTAAATGTCTGTTTCAGGGGCCCCTGAGACTGGTTTCCAATTGCAGGCATGTGCCACCACACCCAGTTTCAGTGGGCAGCATGGCATGCCTAGGGTCCTGGGTCCTTGTGCTTGCAAGGCAGGCACGTAGACCACTAAGCTATCTATTTTCTTTATCCATGTATCTATGGACAGACAGGTAGGCTATTTGTAGAGCTTAGGTATTGTGATTTGCCCTACTACAAACCCAAGCGTGCAGGTATTGCTAGAGGGTGATATTTTTAATACTTTCAGGAATATATCCATGAGTGGTAGAGGTGGGTCAAATAGTATTTCTAATTTTAGTGTTCTTTTTTAAACATGTATTTAGTACAGGGTCTACAGGGTCTCACTACACAGATCAGAGTTAGAGCAATCCTCCTGTTTTCAGCCTCCTAAGTGCTGAGATTATAGGTGCATGCCAGCAAGCCCAGACTCAGTCACTGTCTTGGCATGCTCCAGAGATGGGGCCAGCATGGCATACCAGGGATTGGATAATTTTAGTGCTCTGAGGCATCTCCATACTGACTTTCATAGCGGGTTGTACTAAACTACATCCCCACCAACAAGGTAGGAGGACATTTTTCCCTCCACATCCTTGCCAGCATTCATTGTGTTTTGTATTTTTGATGATAGCCATGCTGACTGGAGGGGGATGGAATCTCAGTGTAATTTTGGCTTGCATTTCCTTAATGGCTAAGGTTGTTGAATTTTTTTTTTAATATATTTCTTGGTCATTTATAGTCTTTTTACAGGTCCTCTGTTCAATTCACTTGCCCATTTATTGGTTGAGCTTTTTTTTGTGTTTTTTTTTCTGTGTATTTTGATATGAATTCTATCTCAAAAATATAATTAGCAAATAATTTACTCCTTTCCTGTAGCTGTCTTTTCACTAGGTTGGTTACTTCCTTGGGTGTGCATAAGCTTTTTAATTTGATGCAGTCCCATTTGTTGATTCTCCATTTTATTCCATGTGCTATTATTTCTTGGCATATGGCCAGACATATAGATCAATGGAATAGAACAGAAGACACAGAAAAAAAAACATGTATCTATAGCCTCTTGAGTTTTGGCAACCCTTTGCCAGGAGGAAAGATGGCCTCTTTAATAAATGATGTTGGGAAAACTGGATAGTCACATGCAGAAGATTGAAAGTGGATCCCTGTCTCTCATTATACCAAGAGAAGATCAAAATAGACTAAAGGCCCTGATATAAGCCCAACAACTGTCTGGGGAGATAGCTCAGTGGTCTAAGCACCTGCCTGACAAGTGCAAGCACCTGCGTTCAATCCCCAGTACCACATGCCATGCCATACCAGCCTGGAAATTGGGCGTGGTGGTACACACTTGTAATGGCAGTGTTGAGGAGGCTGAGATAGGAGGACCACTATGAGGCCGAGTTTCATAGCAAGACCCTGTGCCAAATATATACACAAATAAAATATTTTTTAAAAATAAAAACCCCAACAACTTTGCAACTGCTGTAAGAAAACAGAGGGGAAAGACTTGAAGCCAAAACCGCAGGTAAAGAGTATGAAATACCAATTGTAACTGGGTTTCATTGTTGCATATGTATGCATGGCTCTGTGACAGACATATCAGGGATGTTTGGACAATTGACACACTAAAGCTATGCCTCTAATACTCAGTATTCTCTTACCATCCACCCTACCCACAGTAATGACATAAAAGAATACAACCTAAAATGTAATTGCACACAAAGTTTCTAAAAATGGTGTATAGTTCTATAAAAGTACATGTTAAAATAAAAATCATTTTCAAAAGTGGTTCTAAAGCAGCTGGGTGTGGTGGCGCATGCCTGTAATCCCAGCACTTGGGAGGCTGAGGCAGGAGGATTGTTGTGAGTTCGAGACCAGCCTGAGCTACAAAGTGAGCTTAAGGCCAGCCTGAACTACATAGTGAGACCCTGTCTCAAAAAGACAGAAAAAAAAAAAAGTGGTTCTAAAATGTTAAAAATAGGGCTGCCCAGAGAGCTCTGCTTAGACCGTAGCTCTGCTTTAGGATTAAAGTGCCTACTTAGGCAGACCCAGGGGCTGGGGGTTCAATACCTGGCTGCAGTGCTGGCCTTGCCCCAGGTTGGGCCGAGATGACGATTGAGACTGGGCATGGTGGCGCGCGCCTGTAACCCCAGGGCTTGGGAGGCTGAAAAACATGAAGGATCATTATGAGTCCAATATGTGTAGTGAGACCCTATAAACCCTGTGCTAAATACATTAAAAATAAATAAATAAATAAATGAATAAAATGTTAAAAGTTATCTATCAAAATAAATGGAAAAATATGTCATCAAAGATTATATATGGAAATTTTAATAAGATTGAGCATTGTATCTTTGAATATCATAAAATTTGAATATCATTACATACTTTCATAATAAAACAATTCATTACTTTCAGCTTTATTTGCTTGTTTGTTTTTTTGAGGTCTTACTATGTAGTCCAAGCTGGCCATAAACTAGGTGCATAACCCAGGCTGGCCTGTGATTCATGTTAATCCTTGTTCTTCAGCCTCCTGAGTATAGAGATTACAGGCAAATACCACCTCATCTGGATTCATCTTAGCATTGTGGGGCTCTGGTACAGGGTCAGGGGACTTTTGTCTGGGTCTAGAAACCTCCCTCTATGGATGCAAGTGGCTTCCCCTCAAGAGACTGGATTTGTTGGAGAGGATGTGAGAGCTACTGTAAGCCTGGGATTTGCCTTCTATTGTGTCAGACTCCCTGGGGTCAGGTCAGCCCCTTTATGTGCTGCCTTTGAACTGAGCTTCACCTGCAAGTCAGTAGACCTCCCCCCTCCCCCCATTGGTGTAAGCTGTGTGTCCCTGGCAACTTCAGTATTTTGTCAAAGTGAGGCTCCTACAGTCTAGGAGGAAGCATGCCAGTGATGTGTGAGTGATCAGGTATTTCCTCAGTGGACAGACAGATGGATATATTAGGAGAAAATACAAATCTCTGAAATCACTTTGGATCTAATCTCTCAAGGTGACTTCTGATCCTGAAGTTTCTGGGATCTCTATCCCTGTGAGGAAAATCCCAGAGCAGATGAAGATTTGTAGTGAAGACCAAGTTCCGGCTTAGCTGGTGTGGGTTTGTATGGAGAGCTGTCCTGACCCAGAGGCTCTTCTCTGGGACCATTCCTCTTTCAGTCTCAGGTCCCTATGGGAAAGAATGCACACAGTGGTACAAGGAACATGAAGTTGGTCTGCTCCGTGGATATGATGGGGCTGGGAAGATGCCCCTGACCACCAGGACACCCTGGCAGACCAACTTCCTGCCCTGTGCTGGCCTGTTCATCTCCTTTCTGCTGCCCAGTGGGTGGATGAGCCAGGGTATGCCAGTTCCCCTGGCTGTAGCCTGAGTGTGAGGAGGTGGAGGCAATTTTACACAAATTACAGAGGGGTCAAAATTTTTTTATATGAAACAATCACTTTAATTCTTTACCCATTTTATTAGATAAAGATTGGGATGCTCTTGACTGAGTGTGGACAGGTTCCTTTCCATGTATTCTGCAATTATGACTTATGACTTATGCATAAGCCAGGGTGCTAGAGTTTATACTGAGGAAACAAAAGCACATGCACATTAGTTAAAGAACACATTTCCTCTTGTGATTGCACAGGTAGAGTCTGCAGAGAGATCGGGGGGGGGGGCAAATTAATGCAGGGTTTGCTTTGCCCAAAGAGTAATTCCAAGCTGCAATCTACAGAGAGCTTATCAAAGGGATCTTGGGGTAACTGGTGACATTCATGATGTTGGTGGGGGCTGGCTCCCCTGCCTGGTAGCTGCGGAAATTGAGCTGTCAGAGGAGGAAGATGAAATGCTACTTTGTTCTGTGGCTCGCATTCCCAGAGGCAATGTTTCCAGGTCATTTGACATTAGTTCAGAGAATGGGAAAGTATTTATCTTGCTTTTTCTCTCTCTTTTTTTAAATATAAAAAATATATATTCTCTACTTGTTGGTAAGTAGGAAGTGACAGCTTCTCAGGACGGCTGTGTGTGCGCGCTGTGGGGGCGTTAGCAGGGAAGATGACAGAACTCAGACAGAATGCTGGTGCTGTCCCCTCAGGAGAATTGTCTCCCCAGGCACCTCACACGGCACTGTTTTCTACAGTGTTTATCGGAATATCAGATGTGCAGGGCTCCAAAGAAAAATGCACAAGAAAAACAAAATGTCCTGTGGCCAAATAAGACAAACACTGTGTACTATATTTCCCCCTCTTATAGCATATATTAGTAGTTTTTAAAGGCTCCAAAAATTCTTGCAGGCCAAACCTTAATACAAACTTTGTCACAGCTAGAATATGCCCAAATTAATTTGAATTTTTGAAAAGTGTTCTTAATCCCATCTGGTGTCCCTTTAGAGACCAGAGCTGGGAGACCTAGTGGGGCCTTATGTGGCCTCACGAAGCTCGTGAATGGATAAAAGTGGGGGATGTGCAGGCTGGGTTGCCCATTGCTAGGACAAAGTAGCTGATGTGCACAGCTTAAAGGAGAAAAGTTCATTTGTCTCACGGTCTCAGTCTGTGACTGAGTGCCTCCAACGCAGAAGGTCATGGCAGAGGGTGTGGTGGAATCAGGTTGCCTAATTCATGGCCAAGGAGCAGGTTGGAAAAAGGCAGAGAGGGTGGAGCAGGGGCCAGATATAGTCCCTAAGGTTTCGTGTCTGTGACCCTCCACAGGCCTCACCTCCTCAATCACTTCCTGAGCTATAAGCTTGTGAGGGGCTTACCCACTGATAAGGTGAGTTCTCTAATAACCTAATGACTTCCCCAAGGCTTTCTCCATCCCAGCAAGCTGACAGTCAGGCTTAACTGGTGCAGGTAAACAAGTTAACAATGCGTAATTATATTGCAGTATGTGGTACAAGGAAGCAAGCCTGTGAGAAATAGTGTCAGAAGTAGATCTGATGGAGGACAGGCAGGGCCACTCAAGGAGACAAACTTCAGGTGAAGATCAAAGCCTGAGAAGGAGGCAGGCAGTTGTGTTTAGTATGGGGGGAGAGAGGGAGAGAGAGAGAGAGAGAGAGAGAGAGAGAGAGAGAGAGAGAGAGAGAGAGAGAGAGAGAGAGAGAGAGGAGAGATAACATGTGCAAAGGCTCAGAGGCATCATGCTATTAAATTCTGAGAAGGCCTGGGACAGAGTAGATTCGGAATAGCTGCCTGTCCTGTTAAGAGGAGCCTGCATGTGGCATTTATGAAAGGTCTGTCTTGGGCACTGTCTATTGCTGACATCAACTCAAACTTATGTGGGTAGGACCTAGACTACCTTTGCCTCCTTCTCAGTGCAAAGGGCTGTGCTTATGGCTCCTTGGCTCCAGCCCTAAGTGTCTGTGGAAGTATATGGGTTGGACCCATTCAAAGTGTGGCAATTAAAGTGCAGAGGTGTTTGGACTCTGCAGCAGGAGTTCTCAGACACCCATGTGTACACAACACTCTGGGAGAGCTTGCTAAATCAAGGTTTGGGCCTCACCCTCTGGGCCAGGAGTCTGGAAGTCTTGGGCTGCATGTGCAACACAGGCCAAGAGGGCCCCTGAGGGTGACCCCAGGGGCCATGCACTTTGTGAAAGCTTTTCAAACTATTAGCACTTATGCTTGGTATGGCCCCTAACTGGTTGGTGTTGGTCACCAGGTCCCCAAGGTGATCCATGCTTCTGACATATGTTCAGTCTGGGGATCTGCTGGAGGTAAAAGGGGTAAAGAAAACTGCACAGAGCTTCTGGCTGCTTGGCAGCTACCCTCTGGTTCTTGGCTTGCCGAAGCATGGTCTATATATGTTTTGATTTATAAATTCTACTAGGTACATCTTAAGGACCATAGTAAACTTTGATTTAGAAACCATTCCTTTCAGACTCTGGAGCAGCTGCAGCCTCCATAGCTGAAGTATGGCAGTGGCTGGGGTAATAAATCAGGAAATGGACTTATTTATGTGCTCTTAAAACTCAAAGACCAAGGCCACCAAGTTGCTGCAGGTCAGTGAGCCCGCAGTAGCAGATGGGGCATGGCTGTGTGGTCATAGTGCCCTGTGATCCTTCCTGGGGTGTGCCCTTGGCCATGGTCCTGGAGTCCCCTTCCCAGAAAGTTGTTCAGTCATTTTTCTCCTTTTCTTGCTCAGAATGGAACTAAACTTTCTGAATCTGTTCCTTCACCTTGCTACTATTCTCTTTTTTTAACCTTGAAAATTCCTGAGGATATCCACTCCTGGTGGGCTCTAGGGATACAGCCATACACAGCCCCTCGCTGTGGCTTCCAGGATCCTATGGATGACCTGCCTGTCTCTCCAGGCACTGTTCTGACCTCAGCTTCCAAACCAGGTCATTGTGGCTCATCCCTCCACTGGTGACTATCTTAATGGATCTCATTTTGTCTGGGTGACTGCTTGTTGATTATCCATGTCTGCCTGACTAGAGTAAAAGCCAAGGAGTTTAGCAACCTTGTCTGCTTCGCACAGCAAGGGCTGCTGTGGTTCAAGGAGCTAGAACATTGTCTCAGTGTCCGCATGTCTTCACCACCCACATAGCACACTCCACTTCCCTTGCTGTTGGCACCTGTCCCACGGTCTCTGTTTTTCTAGGCACATTTTGCCCAGAGTGTACATGTCCATCAACTCTGTTTCATGTGACTTCCTCTGGAAAAGGTGACCCAAATTGCATGATAGTGGCTTGTCTATTTGTTCTATTTCTGTGTAGGCTGGGAGCTCCAGGAGGCAGGGGCCTGGATTCCCACTTGTCTTGTAATCTTAGGGTCACTCCCCCTGAGTTCCACATAGCCCCTGCTTTGGGTGGTGTGCAGTAAATATGTATTAAGTTAGCTATTTTTCATTTTCTGTCTTTCTTATCTCATTTTTTATCCACTGATCTCAAGAGCAGTGTGTGTGTGTGTGTGTGTGTGTGTGCGCGCGCGCGCACATGCGTGTGCATGCGTGATACTAGGGGGTGAACCTAGGGCCTTTGCACTGAGCTATGTCCTCACTCCTTTTTTATTCTTATTTTGAGACAGGATCTTGGTAAGTCACTACATTGCCGTAGCTGGTCTTGATCTTGTGATCCTCTTGCCTCTGTCTCGTGGTGTGCTGGGACTAGAGATGTGTGCACCACTCTGGCTGGTTAGTGTCTTCAGTTACTTTGGTTTGCTGCAGTTTGAGTCCTGGCTTATCAGTGGACTGGACAACCTCCAAGCTTGCTCTCCAGGCCTTGTCTTGCTTGCCTTCCCTGTGACATGTGACACCAGTAGCCAGACTTCCTCAGTGCTCTTTTGTAATTGCAGCCAGGGTGCTCTGGTCTCACTATGACAAGCGTTGTCACACAGAGGCATTGTGGCTGGCCGACAGCTGTCACAGGCTATCTGGCAGGAGGCCTGGGTAATGGCAAGACTCAACCGCATAAAGGTCTCATATTAATCTGAGGATTTATATATGCCCAAGTCCCTTCTGGTAGCTCTGTCCTCCTTCCAGCACCATTCTGGACTACCTAATTTCTTAGTGATAGTCAGTAGAGATGGCTTGCTCCCTGGTCCATCTGCCTGAGTGACACTGATGTTCCTAAGAATACAGGATCCTCTGCACCCAGGTACAAAGTTCATTTTTTGGAGGGAAATAGTTATTGATTCCAACAAAGTCCTCATTTGGATAGAGGTCATTAGGTATTCATATACCTGGGTAATAAAAAGGGGAGCTTTATTTAACTTTTTCCTTTATAAACTCAAAAATTCTGAAGTCTCTCTTTTGAAATCAGAGACAAGGAAACAGACATGGTCCTCCTTTCCTGCCTTCTACACATTCCTGACAGCAGATCTTGTTTAACAGAAGTATTCTAATGTAATATTTGGGAAATGAAAGTATAAAAGAATGTTGTTATGCAAATGTGAGGACATGTCAGACATCAGGGAATGGGGGACACCTTAAGACTTGCAATTCAACTCTGTTTTAACATTAGACTTTTGTTGCTTATTATTACCAATAATGTTCCTGATACTCTTTGCCCTAGGAATTCTCTAAATTCTCTTTTCTTTGAGGTTCCCAGTCCTTTACCCTGGACCACTGCTTCCTTCAGTGCAGAGCTGAAGTTACTTGTTAATCCAGAGATATTTTAGTAGAGACCTGGTTTCTTTTACAACTTAAGTCTAGGATTATGACCCTAGAATTAATGAGAAATTTTCTTCTAAATGCATCATGTACATTGAAAAATGGAGTCAACTCAGTATTATTCTTTCTATCATCTGTTCATTTTTGCACTAGTTAACTCAATCATCAAATATGGTGTTGGAGATTTGAGAAGTATGGGAAAAAGACTTTTTACTGGCTTTTATGTCTGGGGTGAGAAGCTCTGAGATCGTAGCACTTATTTTGTGTGTAGCTCAAAGGCAGAGTTCTTCCCGAGCTGATGGCAAGGTTAGAATGACCTCTCAGCATTCAGGAGAAAGATTTGATGGAACAGATTTATTTCCGTTCCATTCAAGTTTATTTCTGAGGACACCATCCGTGGTAAAGTGTGGTAATTGGAAGTCTGCTGTGACATGTCAAGTCAGACCTGAGCCTCCAGCAATTCTACTTAAGAGTCAGACAGCTGCTGGAGAAAGCTGCCTTTTTCCTGGACACTGGAGTTGGGAGGGTCAGGCCTCAGTGGAAGGACCTCCTGGTTCTGTCACTTTTGGTTATGCATTAGATCAGGGCTCTGATGGAAGATGCAGGTGCCAGGGCTTCCATAACACACCAGGAAGACACAGAGCCCATTTTTCAGAGGCAGAATCAGGCAGGGAGGAAGGAAAAGGACCAGAGGAATACAGGAAAACATCAGGGTTGGTCTTGAAACTTACCTGGATCATACGTTCCCCCAACCTGGCTTCATTTTTCTACATAATGGGGTTCCTCAGTCTTGTAGCTTAGTGGCGTCTCATCAGAAGAATATCTGTCCCTAGTTCCCTGTCCAGGAAGGGAGATGTCTTACCAGGGTAATAGTACCCCAAAGGTGTAGGAGAACTAGGCTGGATTCCTAAGCCAATCAGGCAGTGCCAGGTATCCTTAATGTTCTGAAGGTGGAGTCATTGGTCCAGGAGGCAGCTGGTCACCTTTCCCTGCTCTTGTATAGGTGCCCTTCTGTCCTGTAAAATGACAGCTTTATGAAGATGGTATATATATATATATATATATATATATATATATATATATATTTCACTCATTAAGAGTCTACATTTAGTGCATCCTAGTGTGTCACAGAGTGTGTAGCCGTACATATTGTCCATCCTAGAACATGCCCCTTGCTCCAGAAGAAACTGCATTATCTCTTAGTTGTTACTTCCTACATGAGTCTCTTTTCTTTCATTGATACAAAATACCCCAGGTCTGCAACTGCAAGGAAAAAAAGGTTTATTTCTGCTTAGGACTTTCAGAGGGTTTAGTCTTTTGTTGGTTGGCTCCAAGGAAGAGACTACATGGCTGAGGTACACAGTGGAGGAAAGGTGACATTCATCTCTCCGCAGGCAGCAACAGTCCTTTCCAGGTCATGCCGCTAGCAACCACTTCCACTCAGGCCCCATCTCCTACCGGCAAACATGTTCAGCTGCTGGACTCATGAGTAGATGAACCCACTGATTGGTGTGCACCCCATGATCCAAGCGTCCTCCCAAGCCCCACCTCTTCGTGCATGACACTTTAGGGGGCATCCTAGATAGAAGTTGTGATACCTCCTATTTCTTTTCACTGTCTTTCCTAACCCTTGGCAAAAACTACTCTGCTTTCTGTTTCTTACCACTTAAAAGTTTGTTCACCTTTTAGCCTGTCACTGAGACTGGACAATCAGCTGGTGAGAAACTACATCAGTTTTACCCACCACACTGAGTCCTTAAGATACAGTTGTTAAAAATAAGAGACTCTTTTCCCCCTCTTCACCTGTCACTTGCGGTTCCTTTGTAATATTCCTGGACCTTTCCCTAGATTTATCCTTCTTGGCCTATCTCATTTATTTGTTAATAAGGAATTGCTGTATTTTTTAAAGTTTTATTTTTTTAATTGCTGTATAATGCACACATTTGTGAAGTAGAATGTAATGTTTCAGTTATTTGTGTGACATGCATATGTTTATTCTTGGGGACCAAGAAATACCTGCATTCAATGGCAGAGGCTTTCCCCAGTATCTTTGGTTGCTAAGGAAATGTCTTCTTGTTCTAGGGTTAGTTCATTCTCTAGCTTCTCTGCCACGAGAGGCAGTTTTCAGCCCACTGAAAAAAGGGGTGCCTGAACTTATACTCTTCTAGGAAAACTCTTATAGGAAAATTTTATTATTTATAGCCATAGGAAAACTTGTTAAAAGTTTAGAGCTTTACATAAGGGACAGATGGCAGGGCAAGCTTACCAGGGGACATGGGTATCCAGACCTCCAGTCCTCTCTGGCTGGTATGCATTCACCCTGGCTAGGCATCTGGGTGAGGAAACAGAGACACATGCCTTCCTGGTGAGATACCACTGGATTAGACCATGACTTTGGTAGCTACAGCAGTTTTTATATGAATGGACTCTGGTTTCTGCAGGGTAAGGGGTAGCACTAGAAAGAGCCCATATCTATTCATGCTTCCTTTAGGATGTAGAAAAATCACTCTGCTTGTCAGCAATGTGCAAGAAATAGTGTTGATGTCAGGAAAACTGGATCTTGACAGTCCCTACTGTGACTACAACAATTTTGTGGATTATCCAGGTAACCAGGCTTGGAATAGGTAGTCTTTACCTCTTTCTCACTTTCTGCTGAGCTACTCTAGACTATGCTGAAATTCAAAAGGAAAGCTGGTGTGCACAGACTTCTCTGCACTGGTACCTGCACTAGGATTTCATGATCTCTTACTGTTATGGTAGAGTAAGATCAACGGCCTGGAGTGTCCGTCATGACCATCGTGAGATGCTTGCCGACAGCCACTCCACTTGAGAATGGCTTTAAGTGGACACAGAAGAAGGAACATCTCTTAGAATGGAGGGATCTTGATCCAGCCAAGCCTCTTCTTTCTCTTCAGTGCCTCTGGCTTTTCCTTGAGGGTGAACATGTTTACTTGTTTGGACTGGCTGT
This sequence comes from Ctenomys sociabilis, assembly GCA_004027165.1. NCBI lineage: Eukaryota > Metazoa > Chordata > Mammalia > Rodentia > Ctenomyidae > Ctenomys > Ctenomys sociabilis. Next base: position 145,165 of record PVKA01000539.1, on the reverse strand, counting down.
TGTCAACTGCTCAGTTACATCCACGCACCTGGATGATAGACAGTAGGTATGTACCCACACAGAAGCTCATTTGCAAATGGTGGCACAAAGTCTGACACACATGATCTGCGAGGTCTGGGATGGAGTTGACTTTGGGTGCAGTAGTCGAAGATAACGATATGAGGGAGACTTCAATGTGTGGTGCCCGCCTCCTCTAAGTGTTATATTTTGGGGAGACTGATTTCCTGATATTCACTGCTTAGGTTATCCTTAGAGTTTGCCAGAGATCGTAGAAAAGCCAGAATAAAAAATAAGGTCAGCAGCAATAAGGATAAACCACCTGGATGGTTTTAGACAGCTCTGACATGGTTTATTTTTTGTCAAGCAGTAGAGAGACACTTGCAAATGAGCCACAAGACAATTCGCCAGCAGACACACCACATCTCCTAACTACTTTCCTGTGTATTTAATCAAATAGCCCGTAATAAATTAGCAGAGATTCATTTGGACACCAAACACCAAGTTGTTCTCCTAAGTGACCGGGATTGATTTCCACATGTCGCAATTCATCAGAATGAAGTGGCTCCACTGGCTGCGAGTCCAAACACCCTCTCACATTTCTGCTCACCCTTCCATTTAACCAGCAAACAGCATTCAGTTTTCTGCCTTGGATGGCAAAGCACCCAATTAGTTGGGCTGAAAATGCCAAACACAGGCTCTCAGATGGATTGACTTTCCAGAACAGAATGGGCTTTGGAACAAGTGGGAGCCATACCCAGGAAAGGAAGGTGGGGCATCCAGCTGCACCCCACATCCTCCACCTTGTAGGTGTGGGTCACACACAGCTTGGGCTGCAGTGCTGGGGAGCAGTTGTGTGTTATAGCACGTCAGGCTCAGACTGCGTGTGGTTGGCTTCCAGGTGTGGCAAGTCTTTGCAAGGCACTGGCTCCCTCAGTCTCATGCATTCCCACTCTGCAGACTGGGGAGACCAAGCGGCCCAAGGGTGGCCGTCACTCCTCTGTAGTCACATGGTGAGGCGGGGCTGGGAGCACTCTCCAGGACTGAGCTTTGCATAAAGAACGAGGCTAATTTATTTTTTTTTTTTGTATACTACTAGGGACAGAACTGAGGGCTTTTGTACTGAGCTATATCCCCAGCTCTTTTTCAATTTTTAAATTTTGAGGCAAGACCTTGCTAAGTCACTTAGTTGCCCAGCTGGAATTGAACTCGTAATCCTTCTGCCTCCATCTCCCATAGTGCTTGGATCATAGACATGTGCCATCACACTTAGCTGGGAATGGGGACTATTTTCTATTATTCATGGGAGGCAGGGAAGTCCCTGGTGGCCCTGCACTGGGATGTCCAAGTGAGCAGCCAAAGGCCTTCTGCACAGGTTTAGATGAAATCATGGACTTCACCACCAAGGCCATCATGCCCAGTGTGATTGCACTCTGACGGTCACCATTGTTGTTCCCTTCCTCACCATCCTCACCATCATTATCTCTATCATCGCTGCAGCGATCACATCCACATCTCCAATTTTGGTCATTTCAGTGTTGCCTCTAATAGCCGAGGTTGTGGTACCAGGGATTTATCCTAGTTCAGCGATGGTGAACCTTGTTTGACTTAGACACTCAGTATCCAAACTACAATCCCAAACCTACGTATGTAGCACAAAGTGCCAATGTTGCAATTAAACCTGAATGCTGAGGTTTGGTTTAGGAAAGAGAACTATTAATGACGCAGACAGAGGGGGCTTTGCGTACCCACGGTGGCATGGTTGCCATAGGTTCATCACCACTGTCCTGTTAGTCCTCCCAGTCCTCTTCTTAGATGAGTGGGGTTATGACCCAGGGCTTATTCTCCAGGAAACTGAGGCATAGAGAAGCTGTGCAACTTTCTTAAAGTTTCACAGCTGGTCAGTGGGAGGGTTAAGATTAGAATCCAGCTTCCTCTTTCATTTTGCTGTGAAAAAGCAGCTGATTTTCCCTGCATTCTGTCACCAGCAGCTAGCCTCTTCTTTGGTATAACATAGATCTGATCTTGTCATTGTCTAGCTTATAGACCTTCCCTGGGTGCTCATTGGTCAATAAGGACATCTCAGAGTTACATTCATATGCTCTTATTCCTGTCTTATTGGGCTCCCATCTCTGTGCTTTAACCAGTTGTCCCCTTAGCAGGTCTAACTGCCCCTTGTGATGTTATCTTTTTCTCTCTGAGCCCTTTCTCTTGCTTAATGCTGGCAAGGTAGCAAGACATCTATAACTGGGCATCTTGTGGTCTGCCAGTATTCCCATTGAAACCATCTCAGTCTTCTTCCTTCCTGTGTCTTACTGGTCAGTGCATCATCAGGGTTGGTGGAAACCAGCAGGTGTTGGCCTACAGGGTGTAGGATCTAAGCAAAGGCAGGCAGGGATGTGAGGTGTTTGGGCTTGTGTGTTGGGTAAGCTGGATCCTCCGCAGGGACCTCTGTACCCACACTGGCATGGGCTTCCTCTTCTTTCTTCCCTTCTTCCTCCTCCTCTTCCACACTCCTCTTGAGTCTTTGCCTTTGCTCCATGATGGTGCTGACAACTGAGATGCAAAGCCAGCTCCACCACCAAATGCTCTCTGGATTTGGAAAATCGTGACAGCTCTCCTTCCTGTGTCCTCCTGGAAGGAGGTTGGATCCCCTTTCTTGAACTGGTTCAGCCAGTGGTGGTCTCTGAAGGAAGAGCATGCCCAGTGTGGGGTCCTCAGAGTTAGCAGACAGGCTTTGAAGACAGACTCAATTTTCACCTGGTACTGACCGCCTCTCACCCCAGGCCAGTTGCTTGTGTGGGCTGCTTCTCAGATTGCTTGTCTGTGTGATGGAGGGACCAGTGCTGTCTTCAGAAGCTTTAAGGAGAGACTAGTGACAAGTGGAACAGTCTTTGAGCACCTGCTACATTCTGGACCCTGTGCTAGAAACCAGTTCATCCTCTTACTGAATTCCTGTAAATAACTCTGCAAGGCCGATACTTTCCATTTCCCTTTCCCAGACCAGGAAACTGAGATTTAAGACATAAACTCCCTGAGCTCAACTGAATAGTGGAGCAGAGAGTCTGGCCCAAAGCCCCTTCTCCTAACTGCCTGGCATGTTACACCCCTCTCTTTGTTCTTCCTTAAGCCACCCTGCCACAGGATGAGAAGGAAGGATTTTTCTGTTCCACTGTGTGGGGTTTATCCTATTCTGTTATCTACATAAGAGGAACCTAATAAAAGAAAAATACATAATGTCACTCATTGCAGATAGCATAAAGATTAAAATCCCGTAGTGCTAGAGGGAAACTCAGCAGTTAAGTGGAATTTCCACATTAGGAGTGAGGTTTAAACTTTATCATCCTCTTCATAGCATCAGTGCGCAGTGACATTCACAGAACAGAGATAGAGATGCAACTCATGGTCACACCTGGGGGCTCCCTCACCTGCCAGACAATGTGGCCAGTCACGGAAAAGCTTTTAATTTTTGGTTGGGCCTGTACCTGTTTTCTCTCCTCTAGTTCATGTACAGGCGGGGTTGTGTATCAATAACATGGTAGATTTGATCCAGAAGGCCTGGGTTGGCATCTTGTCTTTGTTACATGTTACCTGGGTGCCCTGCACCTCTGTTTATTCCTTTGTAAAATGGGGACAGTGATCATACCAATCTCTTAGGGCTGTTATGAGACTTAGACACAAGATACATGTTAAGTCCTTAGAATAATGCCTGGCCCTGGAGGTCCCCAGTGATAGCAGCTATGGGACCATTCTGGGAGCAGATCACTGGTCCCCCAGGCTGTTGCTTCTGGATGTACTAATGGTGGGCATAACAGCTTTGCATGTCCTTGTTTATTAATACTATGCACCTTTAAGACAATAAGAGAGTAATTAAAGTTCCAACACTGAGAGGAAGATGTCAGGCTGCAGGCTGTTGGCATCACTGCCCATTTTATTTTCTTCTCAAATAACACTGGGTGACACCAGTTGCCACATGCACTGTTGTGAACCAGTGTCTGGGTTCTCATCTCCACTGGTCATTCTTCCGACAACTGTTCCCTGTGTCTGCTCAGCGAGGATCCTGCCTGTCCTCTCAGCCTCTGTGGAACTACCCCTATGTCTGCATTCATGGCTGAAACCAAAGCTTTGCAAGCCATGTGTCCTGCAGCAGTGTCCGGCCCATCTCCTACTGTCACAGCTGAGATACTGGACACTTCGCTGTCTGGCCATCAGGTGAGCCACCTCCATTCTTGGTTGTGGATGCCACTGAGCAGAACATGGAAGGCCTCATGCAGTGGCTCAGCTTCAGGGTTCCTGCTACTATCAGGAACGTGTGGCTGAGTCCACAGGGGCTTGGGACCCTAGGATCCTTTATTCCTCCATCTTCTGTGGACTCTTGGGCCACCTGTCCACTTTTATGCTTCAGCAGTGTTTACTGAGCACATGCTGCACTCTTGATGATGTTTCAGGCTGTGGACTTACTGCAGTGGATAGTTGGCTATTTCTGACCCTACTTATGGTATCCTCCATGGCAGGACCCCTCCATCCTGCCTGTGAATAGTGGAGTTGGCCGACCTTTGCTGGTGGGCATTGTACAGTGTATTTCAGCAACTCTGGTCTATATTTGCTAGATGCCAGTGGCACCTGTCCCCCATTTGGGACAACCACATTCTCCCCAAATACTGCCAGTTGGCCCCTGAGGGTCAGGATTCCCCAGTGGGTCCCAGTTGTTCTGTTCAGAGAAATGAAATGACCTGGAAAATAAATGATGAAGAGAAACTAGGCAAGGGATGATGGGAGCCCCTGATAGATATGCCCAGCCACTTTGCAAAGGGAACTTGAGCACAGCCCATAAGAGATGTCTCTGTGGACATCTGGACCAGAGAAGAAAGGCCAGCCATAAACGAGCAGGTGTGTGTTTGAAATGGACTGAACAAGGTTTGGACAAGGTTTGATCACAGAGAGGCCAGCACATGGCCATTCCAGCTTTTCTTCTTAGGAGAAAGGGAGGTCCTGAAGGATGCTCAGCTTTGTATGGCAATTGGACAAGGGACGGCACAGGGAGGAGATTACATTATTGGCATAACAATGGTGGTCCAGAGCAGTGCTGTGGAGATGGAGATGATGATAAAAAGATTCTGGTTATGTTCTAAGGATTGAGCTGGTGGAACATACAGTGGATTGGGGATGTGGTGAGAGAGGAAGAAGGGAATTTGGGATGGTGTGGAGGCCTGGCTTTGAGCAGGATAGGAAGCATCAGCATTTCCCTGACAACATAGGCAGTGTGGATATGCTGGCCTTCTATCTACCTCGGGTGGGATGGTGAAGGCCCCAAAGGTGGCTCCTCTCCAGCTCTCTTGTGGCTGCTTTGGCCTGAGTTATTCCACCCTGACTCCTACTTGCATGGCGATTGGGGCTTTGGGAGGCTTGTGAAGATGCAGCTTCCCAGGTATCAAATATGCTGAAACCACATCGTTGATTACACAACTTAGGGAAAGTATAGAGCTGTGAGCTCCAGGTGAGACAGAGGGACACTGCTAATGGTAAAGGCTTCAGACCCTAGGGGATGCACGTGGAATACATTTTAGTTGCTCAGAGAGGAGAATTCTTTGCTTGGCTTTCAGCCTGTTGTTAATCTTTCCACTTCCGTGGTCAGGTGCCCCAGGGTCCTCTCTGTGAAACGGGCCTGCCCCCTCCAGATCTTCCTCTTTGCCCAGCCTTGTTTTGTCCCTGATGTCATCTTCCTGATGAGCTCTTGGGGTCTTAAGTGGCTGCTCCTGACTGATTGACTGAGTTATCTCTACACCGGGAAGATTTATGTGCAAGAAGGGTAGAATTTTCCTAGCTGTATGGAACCTCTGAGCACAATGAGCTTGTCTATTTCTTTCTTTTTTTTTTTTTTCCAAGGAAGACAACTAATGCTTGGAAAGAGAAGTAGTTTCATAGTTGCATAGCCAGCAGTAATGCTGCCGCTGATGCCTTTCTGGAAAATACAAGCTCTATTGGTGTGGTGTGGGCGTCTGGATCCGTCCTGCTGTGAAACAGGGCTTTCTCTTGCACAGCAGCTGGGCATCCACATCTCGGTCACCACTCTTCATCCCTGAGTGCTTTGTGCAGAACGCCTCCGCTTTCTGAGCCCAGCGTGCATCACTGAGCTCCATTTTAGGGAAACATGGGGTCCTCAGGTCAATTCGTGAAAGTTGTCATTTCATCTCCTCACTGTAAGAAAAAACTAGACCATTAGGAGACACCTTGCGAAGCTTCAGGCTGGTGGGAGGGAGGCAGAGGCACCGCTGCAGTGCCTGGAGCCAGGCTTTCCAGCTCCTGCGGATTAATAAACACTGCGATAAAAGGGTTCTGGCCCCATCCCCAGACTAACCAGGTAACAAATGGATACTTCAGTAACTCTGTGATAATGAGAGCTCCTCGCTTTGTGGTCTTGCAGGCTCTGTTGGGAGATCACACATTGGGATTATTGTGTTATCATGGAAGCATATCTGGTTTATGAAAGTGACATATTTTGTCTCAATTATGAAGCTTGTGTTATCCCCCAAACACCCTTAATTGCTCTCTCTGAATAGTCTGTTTCTTAATTTTAATCATGAGAAGTCAGGTAGGGGGGAAATGAATGTGTTTACGAGAGAGTAATTCATCATAATCACTGTCATTATCATTGCCATCAGCACCGTCACTGTCACCAGCAGCAGTAGTAGCACAGTGGTCTCTTATCTCCTTCCTGTGCCCCGTGTCAAGGATCATCCCAGCAGCTCTGTGGCAGGCAGGTCTGGTGGCTGTCACTCTAGGGAAGGTACATACACTTGGAGCTCAGGAAAGGGACCTTCCTTGCCCAATGTCATTGAACTCTTAAAATCATACTCTCTGGGCTCATGGCCATCGGCACCTACAGGGTGCGACTGAAAAATAGGATGAATGTTTAAATTCAAAAATTATTACCATCAGAGGTGCGTTGCCATTAATCCTCAAGGTACCCCCTCTCACTTCAGACCGACTTACTTGCTGTTCTTGCCACTTTCTGAAGCAGCCCCGGCAGTCCTCTTCCTGAGTGTTCTTAGTTGCACTGTTGCTGCTGCCGCCGTGTCCTGAATCAATTCTAAATGTTTACCTTTCATGGTCGTTTTGATCTTGGGGAGAGCCAGAAGTTGCACAGTGCTAGACCTATTGAATAAGGTAGATGAAGACACATAGTAATGTTCTTACAAACCTGTCTTCCCTTGGGGGCACTTGGCATCAGTGTTCATGTATTTTTGGTCGCACTATGTGAAGACAGTCATGAAAGTGGACTTCCTAGAGCCAGGCGTGGTGGCGCATGCCTGTAATCCCAGCACTCGGGAGGCTGAGGCAGGAGGATTGTTGTGAGTTCGAGACCAGCCTGAGCTACAAAGTGAGCTTAAAGCCAGCCTGAACTGCATAGCGAGACCCTGTCTCAAAAAGACAAAAAAAAAAAAAAAAAAAAAAAAAAAAAAAAAAAAAAAAAAAAAAAGAAAGTGGACTTCCAGAACTGCCTCTGAAAGTGGCAAGAATGATGGGATGATTGTGTTCAGTGCAAAGGGGGTGTGTTTTGAGGGAAGTTAATGGCTAACAAATCTTTAAAGTTTAAACATTTACTGTATATTTTGATCACCCTGTATACCCTTGCCTGGTGTGCGTGGAGCACGACTGCACTCCAGGCCAAGGGAGGCTCAGCCACCTGTCCTGGAGATCAAGCTGGCAAAGCACGTGGAGCAGGAAGAGGCCCACATGGTGTGGACCTAACCCAAGTCATCAATCAAACTCCATGGGCCTGGTTGGGCTGGTGCCTCCCTGTGAAGCAGGAAGAGACACTGCCATCTCTGCTTGGCATATGATGCGACCTCATCTTGGGCTGGAACTACTGCCCAGAAAATCTTGTGCCAAGATGCTCAATTTTATTTCATTTGAAAAGAATAATAGCATTACATGCCGACTGCTGCACAAGGGTCGCCAAGGTTTGCGTTCTGAGCAGGTCATCCATTCCTTCTGTTAGGGGACCTGAAGCAATTTTTTGAGGAAGTTTTATATTTCATGATTCTTCTACCTTCTCCCTTTTCTCCTTTCCTCCCTCCTCGCTTCTCTTTCTGTTGATCCTGAAGTTCATATCCACCAAGAAAAGAAGTGAAAAATGTCAAAGCCGGTAGTCCTCACCCACCTATGCATGAAAGTAGCTAATTTTTTTTTCATATGTCAGTGTTACAAGTTGCTTAAGTGGATAGTGATGATTTCCATGACTCCTGTGAAGATGTGCACCCTGGCTGTGTTTCCCCAAAGATCCAGATGGGCTTTAGCATTCCCAGGAGCCAGGAGACCTGCCAAAGTCAATTCTGCATTGGTTTTATAGCCACTGCACCCCTGCCAGCTCCTTTATCTCCTGGTCCTTCTTGCTTTTCCATGACGGAAAGCACTCACAAAAGCCTGTTTCTTTCAGTCCACCTTCTGTATGGAGGGGGCAGTCAGATGCCCTGTTCAAGGAGGAAGCAGAGTTCAGATATTTAGATATCACGGGAAGTGAGAAGCTGGAGTGTCTGAGGGCTGTAGAACTAAATAAATACAGGGAAGAGATTTTCCAGGGCTCTTATCGATTGGATGCTGAGGAGTTATTAAGTTCCAAGAGTGGCTTATTACTGCGCTTGGGCCAGGATTAAAGCAGAGCTAAGCTGTGAATATTCATCTGGCGCCATTTGCCCTTCCACCCCAGCTCTCCCCTGTCTGGTCCCTCCCTACTGCACCGCCAGGTTGTCTGACACAAGATGCATCAAGACTTTGTCCAGTCTGCTTTCTCTTTCTTAGCTGAACACCCTCAGCATGCTCCCTGAAGGGTGTCTTATCAAATCACACATTCCCCTATGGAGGGAAGAGTATTTTCTCCATGAAAAAAAGCAGTGTGAGGGTTGGGGGAGGATGGGGTGGCAAGCTGACTCAAGGGGGTCCTGAGCTAATGAGAACCCCATTGAGCTGATTTTTCCTGTAGTTGACAGCTTCTCCACTTTGTGCTGGATTTGGGGAGGTTCTTCTTTCAGATTGGGGGCTTATGGTGACACAAGCCTGTTGTAACTTTGTTGTGGCTTCATCAGCCAGTGGTCAGTGGGGGATGTGGTGGCTTCTTTGTGTTTATGCCATGACTACTCCAAAGGCCTGCCCTCCCTTCATCCTCCAGCTGGGGCAACCTGTGCACTGATGTCAGTACAAGCCCCAGGGAGAAGGAGCCCCACATATTGGTAATCACCATCACTTGGTTCCAGGTTTGCAGTGCCGAGGGCTGGGGTACTTTGGAATGTGTTTCTGGACATCAGAAAGGCAGCATGGCAGCTGGACTGTATGTTACGCGCGCGTGCACTCACACACACACACACACACACACACACACACACACACACATGCTCAGCTGCAGTAATATTCCTGCAAGAATTTACATGGAATGGGATACAAAACATTAGGCTGCTGACACATTCCTTAGTTTAAAAATATTTTGAATGTTGGAGGTTTCTTTTGATTCAACTTAATCTAAAGAACCTTATGTCAGAAAAGGGAGAGGAGGTCAATGCCAGATTTAAGAGCAAACGTTCAATGCCTGGTGTGGTGGTGGGCACCTATAGCCCTAGAATTCAGGTGGCTGAGGCAGGAGGATCATTTGAGCTTAGGAGTGTGAGGTCACCCTGGCCAACACAGCTAATGTGCACAATGCTACAGGGTCATGAAAGCAAATAAAACCTCCTGTGGTTACAGGTCTGGGAGTGTAGCTCAGTGTTAGAAGGTTTGCCTGGCATGTACAAGGACCTGGGATCCATGTGCAGCAGTGAAAAGTTTCGGTTTGGAGGGAAGTTTTGGGTTTTGTGATTTCTAGTCAGCTCCCCAGCCCCTTCACTGCTGTGCTGCTTTGTGATCCAGTTTGCTGTGTGAGAGGGAGATGCCAAGGACAGACAGTGGAAGAGATGTGTCCAGCTCTTGTCTCTTTCCTTCATCCCAAGAAGAAGGACTGCAGGTCCTCAGCCCCGCCAGGAAAACCCCACGCAGGCTGACATTTAGCAGTTTATTGGCTGGAATGAGAGATCTATCAGTTTCAGAGCTTGAGAAGCCCAAGGGGGAGAGCAGGTACTCCCTGCAAACGCCACAGTAACGGAGACCAGCATAGGAGGAGGACGACGCCTGCCTTGTTGTTTTATTAATTTAGTGCTGACAGCTGCTGGTGCTGAGACCTTCGCAGTTCTCAGCAGAAATTAAACAAATCCTCAGGATCCCCTCTGTGAAGTACTGATGATAAGCCGAGTAGGCGATGAAGGTTAAATGCAGGTAACGGTCTCCACATGTGAGCTTGTCTCTGTCCCCTTACCCTAAGTGCCAGGTGCATGACACAGCTGCAGCCCTCATTCCCATTCTCCACTGAGGTCAGAACCTGGGCCTATTACCTTCTCCTCCTCATGGGCTTCCGTAGAGACACCCAGCTGCTCCTGTAGAAACTCTTGAGCCACCCCGGCCACCCTGCTTCCTCCCTCCATGCCTCCTACTCCCCCAGCCCCAGGAAATCCACCTCCTGAACCTTTCCCTCTTCCTTACCTCCTCTACCTTCCTCAGCATCCTTGGCTCCCCTGTGATGTTCCTTCCATCTGCTCCTGCACCCCTGAAGTCTAAAGCCTCTGTCTGGCTGTTTCCTTAACTCTTCTTGTTTCCATACCTCAGAATGCCCCTTGGCTGGCGTGGGGGCAACTCTGGGCCTTTGTGGGTGCTGCCCTGGCAGCACTAACCCCATCTCTCTCATCTTTCTTAGGGAAGATGTTAGGTCTCATAACCAAGAAAGGTCTCAGCACTGGAGCTTTTTCTTTCTTGCTAATTAGCAGGTGATGATTTCCCAATTAATTTCTTAGTTTCTTGCTCCACATCTCCAGAAATGAGCCTGGACCACCCACTGGTAAGTCTGGGCACAGGAGGGTTCCAGCAGCAGGTGATGGGTAGAGTTGGGCTTGAAGAATGCTGACTGGCATGGCACATGCCCCATCCAGCCCCAGCCCTCAGGGTACTCCTTGGGGATGGTGTTTGGGGTCCCGCCCATGGGCCGCTGCTGAGGGCAAGATGGACACGTTGTCTTTGGTGGCATGAGCCCATCCTGGCAGGGGCTCCTACATGTTGCACTCAGACAGTGAGCTGGTAGGATGGTTTTCCCACCTCGGGTGTCCAGACTCAGGAGCAATGAGCAGGTGGCAGCTTGTGGTACAGTTACGACCCATCTTCATGAACTTGTTCTTAGTCCTGCCTGGTGGCTTTTATCTACAGGCATCCAGAGATGGCCAGCAGTTTTCCAGATCAGGTCCATGAGGTTCCCAGGTCAGGCCCATAAGGGCACCTCCTTTCCCTGCACTTTGTGCGAGCCTAAGTCATCTTCATGAGTAACTGCTTATTCATGCAGCACATGTATTGAGCATCTGCTGTATTCTTTGAGTTCAGTGCTAATGTCAGTGTGCCCCATGGGCTAGGCATACAGGTCAGTGGGTGAGGCTGTTGTCCACTGTATGGTTATACAGTCATGAATGCAAACAAGGACAAGTTTTAGGAGACACATCCAGAGCTAATGTGCATAATACTACAAAATTGTGTCTCAAGGTTTTGCTTGTTCTTTCCTAGAGAAGAGCATCGGGGTAGGCTTCCTGGAGGAGGTGATGTTTGGGTCCCAATTTTAAGAATGTGTCAGGATTCACTGGCAGAATAGTCTCCTGGGCTGGGGTAACACTTGTGCAAGGATCTGAGAAGAAAGAGCTTATTGCTGAGGCTTGTGGGACACAGAATGGAGGGCAGAGGTGAATAGGAGGTGGTGAAGTGAGTGCAGGCCATGTGCAAGGTGTTACCAGCCTGGGTGAGGAGTTTGGATGTTAGGGACAGAGTGGTTGAGTGCCGTGAGCTTCCAGAGAGGATCAGCGGGGAGGCTGAGATGTCACGGAAGCTGAGAGCAGAGGGAGCAGCCCCTGGTGTGCATGACTGCAAGGCGCAGGTGGGCCTGCACTGGGGCTGCAGGGTCCACATGCACAGCCAGGCTTGTACTCCTGGAGGACAGGCAGCCCGGGTCCTGCAGGTGGCTGATCTCATGGGAGCTTCAGCTTGAGAGAATCCCGTTCCCTTGGGTGCAACACAAGGGGTGGGCCAGGCCCTTGTGGTGCGGCAGGGATAGGTACGGTGTCACAGCACAATGTGTTTGGGTCTAGCTTTCCACAACGGGGTGCCTTGCCAGGCCCTGAGTCATCAACATGTGTTATGACACGCACAAAAAGCTGGGAGCCAACCAGTGAAGTAAAGTGACCCCCTGAGCTTACTGGATCACAGGGCAGGGCTGAGATTGGAACCCAGAACTGCAGAACCTTGCTTCCACTTCTGCACCCCATTGTATCGCAGGTGGGCTGGGTCTGGGGGTTTCTGGAAGGGGTAGCTATATTTCAACCTTAGACACAAAGGAAAGAACATGAGCAATGGACTCTGCCTTGGCCCCACTGCGTGTCCTCAGGAAGTTTGTTTACCTACTTGGGGCTACAACTGCAAGATGAGCTCACATCCATGATAATGCTAATTTTATGTTTTTGAGCCTTTGGGTGCCATGCTGCATTCTCAGGCTTTTTACACATTCACACACTGACCCTCACAGTGGCCCTTCTTCTGGGATAGGTGCTGTTATTACCCCCATTGTGAGGGATGGGACACTTGAGTCACAGAGAGGTTACAGTATGTGGCCAAGGTCACACAGCTAGGGAGAGCTCAAGTTTTGTGTTAAACTCAAGAAACCTGGCTCTTTTAGATCAAATGACATGGCTCAAACACAGACTGTGACACCAAGTATCACATGGCATGGTTTTGGAACATCCATTAGAGTTACGGAGCAGCTCTGACCCTCTGTTCTCCATAAAATGAGATCACAGCAGCTGCAGTTATTGGCCCTTAATGACCATCCCAATTAGCAGCCAACAAGAATGAAGTCTGTTCTCCATTTCACACATGGGGAGGTCAAGGCTGTGGGTCACATACCTGCTGAAAGGTGAGCCAGCTTCCCTCTATCTCTGCAGCCACCATCTGAACCCAGGGCTCACATTAGTCAGCTAGAGATGTGCTCTTTCTCTGGCTTGGCTTTCTTTCTAGGTATGACCCAGGTGTTCCTGGTTCCATTGAGCTGGGTCTAGCCCATGCTCCTGTAATCCACCTGCCTAGTACCCCATGACCCACCATCCCATTGCTGCATAAATGGCCCAAGTTCATATGAGTTACGGATGGTCTCTCTCACAGGATCCTGTCGCAATTCTGGGCAGATTGGGTAAGAAGCTCTCGTCAGACTTCCTTATTTTAGCATCCTCCCTCATGATTACATGCAGGAAGTATTTATTTAACACTTTGCTTGTTTCCTCAGCAGAAGCGGCCATAATCACAGCGTCTGGTATGTTGACTGCACGCTGTCTTGAACTGTGGGGTCTCCCAGTTGGGAAGTTAGGCTCTGCATCTTGAGAGGTGACCCATACTCTGCTGAGGAGTCTCCCCCAAGCAGCTCAGCTTGTGCTCAAGAGTCAGATTGATGGCTCAAAGCATGGCCATGCAGTGCCATCACCAGGAAAGCTTGATGGGTGACACATTCCCTGGCTTTGCCTCTGGAAAGCTGGCCTGGCAGCCTAGAGAATCACAGCAGATAGAGAATTCAGTTGCACACTGTGTTCTGACCCCTGGAACCTGTGAATCCTGGTTTATGTGGAGATGTAAAGCAGAGTGGAGTTCGTTTTGGCTCCCGGTTCTTGGAACTGAAGTAGAAGAGCTCTGTACTGGCGGGGGCCCCTGCACAGTGCCAGCACACAGTGGGAGGGGTGGGAGGTGGGTGGCTTTACAATTACTCATCCTCACGGAAGTTGGTCCCACCCTGAGCAATGAGAACTCTTCTTCAGGAGATGTACTTGTCTGTTCGCATGGGCTCTGTCCTGTGACTGGATTCTCCCTTCAGCCCAGCCCCAGTGCCTAGCACTGCCCATGAAAAGATTAAGGTCCTCACACATGGACTGTGGCAGGGAGCACAGCCAAACACTGAATAATAAGAACACAAAGCCACATTGGAGACCCTGTGTAGGCCATGCCAGGACCTGGGTTGAGTGCCTTCTGCTGGTCTGTCCTTTCTTCCCAGTGTGGTGGATACTGTTACTACTCATTGCTGTCATTGTCCCTAGGTAAGGAAAGGACAGGTCAAAGACAGTGTGAGCAAGGGTTGGATGGAGATGAGGTACTCTCCAAGGTGACGCTAATGATTGTGCCCTCAGCACTGGCCACGCGACATTGGCTTCCAGCCCTACTGTTGTGCTCAGCTGCCCTTCCCAGGTAAATCCTAAAAAGGAGCAAGAAGAACAAAGCTTGAGTCACAGCCCCTGAGCGATCTGGGTGGAGAGCTTCACAAAGACATGGTGACCTTAGTCCTTTGCTCTGTGTCCCTGACATGACTAAGTTGCTAAGCATAAGTCCTTGTTCAAAAGTGACAGATGACACACAGGGTAGGCGATGGCATTTACAAATCACATCTGACAAAGATTTGCACCTAGAAGATATTAAAAGACTTGGCAAATCCAACCCAATTAAAAGGAGGGCCTGAACAGACATTTCTCCTAAGATACACAAGCTGCCAGCAGACGCACAGAGGGCAGCTCCACCTTCTCAGTCCCTGAGGAACTGCAGATTGGTGTCATGGTGAAGTGTGCCTTCACACACACAGGGTGGCTGGAACCACAAAGCCAGGAAACAACAAGGGCTGCAGAGGATGCTGAGAAACCAGAGCCTTCAATCATGGTTGGTGGGGGCACCAAGAGATGCGGCCACTTTGGAAATGACAGGTTTTAGATGGTGGCGGTGCTGGTGGCTCAGCAGAAATAGTGGGCGGGAAAGCCTTTATTAACTGTAGATATATGGAGAGGACCAAGGGCAGAGGGATGGGCAGATCCTCTGAGCTGAGACAGGGAGCCTGAGACTTTATGGACTTTTGGACTTTTGCCATGGGTGGAGTTTGAGGGGCAGGTTTAGTGACATAACAAGGAGCTGATTGGTGGCTCCCTTGTGTGGGCAGGAAAGGTCAAAGGAAGTTGTCCCCAGGGCTGGAGTGGGGGAGGAGGAGAAAGTGGTCATTGGGAAGGTAAGCTGTTGTTTTAAGGGCTTCAGTCATATCAGATGACCACCATAATAATTCAACAATTCATACGAGGGCCAGAACCTATCAGGAAACAAACAGACAGCTCCGACACGGCTAAGCAAAAAGTAACATGTGACTCAGGTATTCTCCTGGGTGTGTCCGCAAGAGAAATGACAGGAGTCCACATAAAAACTTGGACATGAATGCTTGTCACAACAGCCAGAAGGGGGATAGGAGCCACACGCCCATCAGCAGGAGAGTGGGTAAACACAAGGTGTTCTGTTTACACGGTGGTATGCTCTTCAGCCACAATAAAGATGGAGCGCTGGTGTGTGCTGCAGTGGGGATGAGCCTGCACCACCTGGTGCTTATGGAGAGCCCGGCGTGGCCGTTCTCAGGCTGCAGCATTCCTCCATTCACAGGAAAAGCCAGAGCCACAGGGACAGCAGGTGGATGGTTTCCCCTGGCTGGGGGAGTGGCACTGGGGGATGGAGGGATGGGGTTTCTTCATGGAGTGATGAAATGGTTTTAAAAATGTGATGATGGTTGCTTCTCTTTGGGAACATACCCAACATGATGTGGTTATACATGGGGAAATGTGCAGCATGTGAATCAGGTCCCAACTCATTTTAAGAAGTGACTGGAGACTGGCACAAAGCTGAGTCCCCTTTTTGCCCATTGTCTGGTGGTAGGGGCATGCATTGTAGCACATAGTAGGTGCGGTTAATGCAACCTGCCTGTTTGCTTCCTGCCCAGGCGTTTGGCTGCGCCCCATGTCAGCCTTCTCTGATGAGGTCTGTTTGTGTCCTCATCAACAAATGACCTTTTCAGGGACAGTGGCTGATACTCTGCAGACAAAGGGACAGAAGCTAGACAGAAGCCCATGTCTGTAGCAGATGAACTTTTGGATGTGAGTGGGGACTGGATGTGTGGAGAGAAAGTGGGGCCCGGGCCTTTGTTGAAGCCACTGTAACACAAGCAAACTGCATTCTGGTGTTGGTGTCAGTGACACTAAAGCAGGGCAGGGGTGTGATAGGTGAAGTGGCAGGGCAAGGTTGGTGGTTGGACAGCACTTGGGGCCATGAGGCTGGCTTTTGCAGAAGCAGAGAGAGGAGCAGAAAATGGCTTGGGGCTGCGTGTATGTGATGGCTCTGTGGACACTTGGACTGTGTGGGTGTCACTGGGACACTTACCATTCCATGAGGCTACGCTGTGGGTATGGAAGGGTAGGGAGGACTGTCTCCAGAGGGACAGGTCCTAGACATAGGCTTTGAGGTTCCCTGTTGTTGGCCAGGTCACCGCATGGCCAACTCCCTGGCTAGTGTGAGGTTGCTGAGGGAGGGGACACGAGTGAGCCACAGAGACCCCTCTGTGTGCTCGCAGAATCTGTAGGAGAAGGGCTGCTTGTGCCATGGTTGTGGTTACTGCTGTGGGCTCTGGTCCCCAGGTTCTGCCATTCTGATCCAGCAAACCTGAGTGAAGTTTACAGAAACAAGTTGTGCTGTGACTTCCGTCCTCATCTTCCAGGGGGAGCCTGTGAGTGCAGAGCCCCACCGGTGTGGGTCACAGGGGCCCAGAGGCAGTGAGCACCCAGAGTCTGTCCCTTTGCTACAGTGCTCCCCTCTTTGTGGGTGTGGTGTGTCAGTCAGGGTCAGCTCTGCATTGCTACAGCTAATGGCCTGAATAGGCTGACCTCATACAGTGGAAGGACTCATTCATTCAGACTCGGTGCAGTGAGGGAAGACTGCGGGTATGGTGTGAAGTTGGTTGTGGTCTTGGAGCACCTTGTGTTGGTAGAGGGCAGTGGAGAGAGAGCAAGAGTATGACAGCCTGGGGCAGACAGGGAGGGTGGGGCCACCCAGGCTCAGAGCAGTCCTGGGGAGAGCCATTGGAGATGCAGAAGGCCACCTTCCGCAATCCTGAAGCCATCTCCAGGGACCTGGGGACTTGCTAGGAGGCCCCACCTCCCAAAGGTTCCCATCTGCCAACAGTGCTCCTCTCTGTGGTGCCACCTCAAGGACCAGTCCTTTAACCACATGGTCCCTTGGGGGGACATAAACTGTCCTCAGGCCACAGCATGAGGCTTAACTACATAGAAGTGCCTGGTTCTACAAGATGTCTGGCCTTTGGCAAAATCCACAGCGGTCTGGGTGAATGGTCCTGTAATATTGCCTGACCTTCACTTTATTTTACATAGTTTTACAGATACAGATATTGGGGCTCTGAGAGGGTGTCTTATTCCCTGGAGTCCACAGCTGTCTGGCCAGATCAGACCCAGAACCCATTGTGCCTGACTCCTCCTGACACACAGAGGCTCTCTTTGCTGAATCCTATGAATCTTTCATCCCCAACTTAAACTTGGGGCCACTGAGTGGTTCCCCCAGCGCTATCCTAAGTGTCGCGAGCAGACCAGGCTTGCGGGGCGGCCCCCTGATGCTATGGACGACAGTGTAGTGTTTCAGAGGAGCCTGCGTGTAACAGAAAAGGGCAGCAGGTGTTATTTGGGCTAAATTGACCTTGAAATTGATTTCTTTATTTTATGACTTACTGAGAGGAGATTAATACTTTTTTTTCCTGCAGTCTGAAACAATTTACATGGTAATAGAAGGCATAGTCAGTCAAATAAATTGCTGGAAGTGGTAGTGTTCCAAGGGAAAAAGTACGGAGCTTATGCACATTGATTTCTTTGCCCTAGGGAGAAGCAGAGATTTTAACATCTGGGAATAGGGAGCTAAATTTTATCTCACATTTTAAAAGCAGAGGACTGAAGAGCTTCAGCTGACATTTATGTGGAGTTTCTGAGTCGGGGGAGACAGGGAAAGTCTGAGCGTCATGCTGAGGGGGCCTGGCGTCCTCTGGTCAGCTTGACTTGGGAGGCTGGGATGGGGACCCAGGTGACACGGGGTCTCGGGGAGCTGACTGCCTTGAAGCTGGGCATGTGCAGAGAAGAAGGTGGCAGCAGACAGGGAACATGATGTCTAACCTCTGAAGAGCATGTTGAGGAAGCCTGGGACTGCACACCGTGCTTCCAGGTGTCTAGGCTTTGTCTGCATCAGATGAAACTTCTTTACGTCAGATTGACTCGATTCGCTGAATTGGTGGCATCTGCATGGTGTGTGGGGATGGCTTCTGAGGCTGTATCCATCTCAGCAACACAATGCAGTAACTGACTAGTGCTGCCTGCCCTGGGAACACGCCAGGAAAAGTAGCCTGTGTGCCACCGGTTTACAGTTCCTGGCACAACTACTAAGACATGGCCCTCAGTGCCAGCGTTTCTTCACTAATGCCACATTGGCAGGACTCTTGCTAGGCCTCGAAAGTTATTGTAAATATTATTTGCCACATTAGGCAAGCTAATTTTTTTTTGGTAGTAAATGTCAAAATTGAATCTCTACCTAGTGGCTGATGTTGACATGTGTTTTTTCCTTTACGTTATTTTCAAAATTAAATGAAATGCAGAATAACATGGTTGGTCATTTTCAATGCATACCCAGAGTACAAAATTAAAAAGAAAGAAGAGTGGAATTAGTTTCTCTCCTCCCTCTGACACACAGCTGCCTCTTCCCATGCTGACCGTTTTTATTACACCTGTCTTCGCTTTGTCTCAGTCTCACGGAGACTTCATTGCGCAAACTCGGAATGCATGTGTGCTTCAAACAGCGAGTAGATGGGTGGTTCTGTAGCTACCGCTCTACATGTCCCTGGGCCCACACTCATGCCCTGCAGTTCTGCCTCATTAAAGTTTTCTGAAGTTGTCTGCATTTTTTGGCCTTAGTATAACACACTTGTGTTGTTGCCAAGGTTTTGTACTGGCACAAAAATTTTCACCATGTGACATGGAGTTTCTTTAGTGTTTTGTGCTTGTCTTTCATTTTGACTTTGGTGTTTCTCTCATGGATTTGGGAAGATTCTTTGCAAATGAAGAAAATTACTACTCTGTTCATCAGGCTGTAATTATTTTTCATTTACTTTTCTTTCTCATACTTGATGGTGGCATGTTTCATGTATGACATTTTGTATATGCAAAAACTTATCTTTTGTTTTAATACTTCAGATTTGGGGAGTTAAAAATCAGAAGCATCTTATCTACTACTCTCAGTTTATGATTTAGGTCTAAAAGTTCACCAGAGGGCTTCATGTGTTCCCAGGTGGCTTTTAGAAAGTAAATAGACAATGGGGGAGATACAGTCATGAGTGGATTAATCGATTCATAAACTCATAGCTGAGTGCCTGCTTAGAGATGGGTCATGGAGGTGTGAACTGAGGGGGCATGCCCTTCTCCTGGGCTGCCCTCTCTCCCTCCTGCCGTGGGCTGGATGGCTTTCCTTCTCCATGCCCCTCCACCATGACCTTTTTGCCTTAGAGCAAGCCAGCCATGCATGGACTTATCCTACTAAAACTGTGAACTGTAATAAACCCCTCTCTTTAAGTTGTAAGAATCAGATAACTTGTCCCAGTCGGGGGAAAAAGTGACAAAGGCACACATATTTGGTTGTGTTATGTCATCCAGTAAGACCCAAATTAAGGAGATATTTTAATTTTTTGCTTCAGAGAATACACACTGAGCTCTGTAGGGGGAGGATAGTCTGAGACCATCTGAGGGCCTAGATGGCACTCCCCAGAGGTACTCTTTTGCATTCAGTCTTCCCAGGTACAGCGTCAATTCCATGTGGCCAGATAGGACTAGGGTAGCCTGGTGCCCTTTAGGGCTCCTGACCCCCTCTGTCTCTTGTAGCTTTGGTTCCCATATCTCTTCCTATCTCCAACCCTGGAAACCTCCACAGGTGCCTGAACACACACCTCTGCTCATTGATGAGATGTCCATAGCCAGCTGTGGCCTGAGCTTGGAACTTTTCCCCATCTTAGGCCAGGTTTCACTCACTGCATGCTGGGAACTCATTATGCCCCTCCCCATATGTTTAACCCATGCCCTCTGTCCAGGCACAGGGACTTTGGCTACAGTGTCAGTCTTCTGATAATCTGAAGGAAGCATGGATCCTTTTAAGGTCAATGCTGTACAAAGTGTAATACATTCTCCTGCTTCTCTTCACTTTTCTGTGAGCCCTACACACACACACACACACACACACGAACACGCACATGCACATGCATGCACATGAACACATACAAACAGAAGGCAGGGTATGAGAAAGTGGGACTTGAGGGAACAGGAGGAAGCAGGATCCAGGTTCCTTACTGGCTTAGGATTATAGTTTAGGATCTAAGAAGGAGACCACATCTTTTTCTCCTCCTCACAAATTGCCACAGGGTTTATCAGTTCAATGCATCAGACATGGGGATTCATTGTGTGGATTCAGGGAGAAAACCGAGACTTTTTGGTGCCACCCAGGTATCCATTGCCTCTTCCTTCTGAGAGATGTCTCTGCTGCTTCATTCTGCTAAGTGTGGCTTGGAATGAGGGAGCATGTGTTTGTCACTGTTTCCAAGGTGAGGGGGGAGCTCTGGGGTGTTAGCACTGCTGGCTGCTGTGTGCAGGACAACACAGGGATCCTGCTAAGCAGGAGCCAAAGGTAGGCAGGCACAGGCCCAGGCACAGGGCCTGGGGAAGCCAGGAGGGGAGCAGGGGGCTGGGGAGTTTGGGGTGCAGGCTCGTTCCCTCTGAACCAGGGCTCCCATGACTTTTTAAGGTGAGGTGGAACATGGTGTGCAGAGAGTGGCTGCCAGGTACCACCCTGTGACCTCTGCATTTGGGCTCAGGCCATGAGATGGGCAACAGTTTTGGCTTCCTTGTTACAGCTTTCCCCATGACCAGTATCTAGTGGGGAACTACAGAAAAGGAAGGGACGAGAAGTGAGGGCTTCTACACTAAGTCCAGAACTGTCCACAGATCCAAGACTTCAGTGCTTGTAGGGGGTCTGAGCAGTGTCTGCGGGTGGCCTAGAAAGCCTATGGACACTGCTCTCCATTCTCATCGCTGGGTATCTTGTTGTGTCCTGTTGTCTGCCAGTCTCCCTTTTCCTCTTGTGTGTCAATGTGGACACATATGTATGTACATATGTCTCTCTTTTTGCTCAGGTTTATGGGTGAGTCCTGGTCACAGCATGGTGATTTTCAGCTAATGAAGATTTGGGGATTCAGGCCCTGGTGGTACTTTTTAGACCGGAACATGTTCCAAAGCACTAGCCAGTGACCACCTTTAACATGCTGTGACCCATGGAGCAAGGATGAAGTAATCAGAGGAAGACCGCCTGAATGGCAGTTAATACCTGGGTTTTCAGCAGGCATGCTTGGGTCTATGCCTTTCCCCAGCCAGCTGGACACCTTGGACCAATTCTTCAGCCTCTCTGTTGTTTCTCCCTCCCATCTCGTGGAGCTGAAGTTAAGACCTGCCCTCCTGAGAGAAAAAGGGAGAGGGTGCTTACAGAGCACCTAGCAACTGCTGCTGCAGGTGCTGTGTCTAACAGGACAGCTGGGTGTGGCTACAAAGGTCACCTGTGTCTTTCAGATGGGCTAGAACATCCACCCCAAGGGAGAAAACGACATCTGCACTGCCTGATAGAGATGTCAGGAGAATCAGGGATGCAATAATTTCCTAGTAGCTACATTAAAAAGTAACAAAGAAACTGTTGAAATTAATTGTAATAATAAATTTTCTTCTATATAGTCATAATATATTTATATTTGTAAAACATAACAGTATATTTTTATATATTATTAAGTATCATTCTAAGTATATAATTGATCTAAAACTATTAATGAGATGTTAATATTAATGAGATTCTTACATTCCTTTGCTTCATAGTATCTTCAAAATCTAGCGTGTGTTTTACTCACAGAACACATTTCCACTGAGTCTAGCCAATGGCCATCAGAGGTCCCTGGGCTGGGCAGTGGAAGTCCCAACCCTGAAGCGGATGGGCAGAAACCCAGGACAGCATGGAAAACCAGAGAGGGACATTAAGCAGTTATTCTAAATCAGGTTACTTCTTCAGCCTAGTGGCCCAACTTTCTTATGTGTGTTTGTTTTTTCAGGATTGCAACTCAGAAGCTCCAGCCCTCCAGCCCAGTGCCGAGAGCAGCTCCCAGGACCCCGTAAGTAGAAGCAGTGTAGTCCAGTGGAGTGGGTTTAGAAATGACTTCAGCACCTTTCAGCCTCCTTGGACTGAGGTATCAGTCACTGGGAATATTTCCCCCCCTTAAATATGAAGCAGTTTTTATTGGGAGAAGCCCAGCAACTCATTTTGAGGGGGATGAAATTGCCCAAGCATCTGCACAACCTCCATCAGGGCCATGTCCTGAGCCTGTGCGCCAGAACAGGAAAGCTGCATGCAGCCCTTGGAGAAGGGCCAGGTCCAGCTGCAGATCACTCCTGGGGTGATGGAGAGTGCTGGCACCATAGGCAGGGCCCTTCCTTGCTGCTTTGAGGGCTCCAGGTTGCAGGGGAAAAAGATACAAGTTAGTATCACTGGATGTTTGCCGTGGGAATGGCAGCCTGCTCCTGAGTGCCTGGCAGCCTTGTGCCACAGAGTTGCACTTGGTGTCCTTAGGTCACATGACCATGGAGGATGCCAGAGACAGGTTCCTGTGTGTCCCTCTATGGACACAGTGACCAGGAAGACCCTTCACTGAGGGGCTTCCCATCCATACATGTCCTCTCAGGTGTGCAGCTCCTGAGCCCCCTGAGCTACTTCTCTTGGTGCTGTCTGGCTCTGGTATCATTTCAAGGAGCCACAGATGTTATTATGGTTTTTATTCAAAGCTATGCATCTGGTTTCATGGTTCCCTTTGCAACATAACAAGCAATACTGGATTTCCATTGATGGTGGCAGTATGAGATTGCCTTTGAAGATATTTCCTAACTAATTTATTTTCCTAATTAATTTTAAAAAATGGGTTGACTTACAGAAAAAAATGGCATGGAAATAACAATAATGTACCCAGTATGAGATACTGTAATAGCAATAAAGACTAAGAATGAATCTCCTTCCCAAAGGTCATTTGCTTTGTCTTGGGTATGTTCACTGGAGCACTGTGCATTTGAGTGCATTGTGTTGATATTTTGTGCCAAATGGAATCTCTAATGACCCCTACTTGGCCTCTGTCTCTTCCTCCAAATTACTTTCGAAGTTGGCCTTTGTTACAACCTTCTTGATGGGTCACCTGACCCATCTGTTTATTTGTGGCATCAGGAAGGAGAGGAGAACAAAAGAGGAACAAGAGGAGGAGGAGAAGAGGGGCAGTGAGAGGTGGCAGCCATTTCACACTTTCTTGTCCCACTATGCAGATGAGCAAGTGTCCTGCCTCTGTGCATATGACAACTCTGTGGTCCCATACACAGGTTTGTTTTGTCTTTGCTAAGTTCCTCTAGATCACTAGTCTGGGCTATTAACATTTCCAACTATAGATGACCCTGACTTATGATGGCTCAGACTTTGTGTTGATGTGATGACTTAGTGAAATTTAGGGGCCCAAGTCACCTTAGGTCACAGGGACTCCTCAAGACAAACATGCCAAGTCACTCTAGATCAGGCACATCAGGGTGGTCTGGCTGTAGATGCCTGGTATCAGCCCCTCTGGAGGAGCAGAGCAGTGTCCCAAGGTCACATAGCTGGGCTCACCGACCAGAGAGCTCAAGAGTCTAGCAATGCCACCCAAGTCTATAGCATACTTTCCCCACTTGGTGATGGAAGACAATGTGCACAGCAGGACCTGTGGTATTAACTCTCTCTGTCATGTATAGAATATCCTGGACTTCAAAGTCATTTTGGCCTTGTGGTTCTGAGACTGGCTTACATGGAAGCCTTGGCTCAGGCCCTGAATGAGCAGTCCACTCAGCTGTTGTTGGGAGGCCTTGGTCCCCACCCTGGTGACTGCTGCGCAGAGCTTTGGGTGTCCTCCTGACATGATAGATGGGTCTACTGGGGTGGGAATCTAGGAGGACACAGGGCTGAGAGCAGAGCAGCCTGGTCCCTGGTCACCCCCTCTGTATCCCTCTGTCACACAGCAGTCCCATTGAGGTGTGGAGGAGACCACACAAGGTTGTGAGTTCCTGGGGTGGGGTTATAGTAATCTTTACCACACTTTTGATAATCTTTAGATAGCTAAGTCCTTTAGCTCTACACTAATTATGAAAAAGAGACACATATCAAACCCATTTAACAGATGGGAAAATGAGACATGAAGCAGATATTGACTTTTTTCCTAAAGAATTTTGAAGTAGCCAGTATGAAAGCTTCCTAGGGCATGCACAGAAGTCCCTTGGTCTATGACAGGGTTAGGTCCAGGTAAATTCATCATGCACTGATGGTGTCATAATTTAAAATGCATTTTGCACAATCAACCTACCAAGGCTGACAGCCTAGCTGTCCTTAACCATCCTTAGAATGCTCATATCAGCCTACAGGTAGCCTGCATCATCTGACAAGAAGCTTCTTTTAGACTAAAGTGTTGGCTGACTGTCTTGTAATTTATCGAATGCTGTACAAAAAGCTTTCGTTTGCATCATTACAAAGTTACAAAAGCCTGGTGAAAGCTGAGCCATCATAATTCAAGGACATCTATAGTTGTAAATGTCAGTGGTCTAGAGCAGGATGCAAGGTGGCCTCTTTTTTCCCAGTGCTGGGAAGAGTCTCTGGATTATTAACTTAGAGTAGGAATTCAGGCCCAGCCCCACCTCAGTCAGGTGGGTGATAAGTTTTGTTAACTGGAATGTAAGAGCCTGTGGGGAGATTCGTGCTCAGCTGAGACTCACCCTGTCTGCTCCGCTGTTCCCAGCCTTGTGTCCCCAGTGCTACTGATCTGGGTCTTGGCTGGAATCCCATAGAATTTGTCACTGGTGGAAAGGGTCATTTTCTTGATTTGTGTTGGTGGCAGCACGAGTTGGCCCAACCATGTCAGAGTGGCAGTTTGCTTTTGTGTCTTGAAATATAAACAATGATCACTCTTTTTATTTAAATATTTTTGGGAGGGTGCTGGGGAGTAAACTCAGGACCTTCACTTTGAGTGACAATATTTTGAGACAGGATCAAGTTAAATTGCTCATTTGCCCAGGCTGAGCTCCAACTTGTAGCTCCTCTGCCTCAGTTTCCCAGATTGCTGGGATTATAGATGTGCCCCATTGTGCTTGGTTTGAAACCTTAAAAAATTTTTTTGTGGGACTAGAGGTTAAACCTGAGGTACTGTGCATGCTAGCCAAAGTCTCTATTTCTGAATGACACCTCTGTCCCCATGTTTGCTCTTTGACCTGAAATCACTCTTCTGACAGATCTCTGAAACTCCACAGCATTCAGAGGGGGTCCAGGAAATTGCAAGAATTTGCACATTGGGGGATGACTTTATGCATGCAAGAAGATGTATTTATGTAGTTACTGAGCAAATGATTGTTGTATGTAGCAAAAATACATTTAAAAAAGATGTACCCTTTATATCCATCAATAAGGGGTGCTTTAAGTAAATTGTGTGTATCCATAAAACCAGATTCCAAGCTGCTGCTAGGGTTTCCTGGTGAGGATTTATGTTTATTGACTTGGAAAGATGCTTGTGACATATTGTTGAGTGGGAACCACAGAATATATCATATGATTCCAATTATGTGCAATTATATTCATAGATCTTTCTCGGAACACAGAAAAGGATGTCAGAAAGGCAGCTGGAAAGTTCAGTTAAGTGGATGGGTTTTACATTTTTCTTCTGGCTCTATTATTTTTATTTTATATATATTTTTTTACAGTGAGCCATTATTTTCCATGGAGATAATAATCATGATAGTATTGGTAACGACTATATTGTAAGATCCAGCAGCAGGTTCTGGGCTATTAAGGAGATTTCCATGGGCTGCTTATGTTGGATGGAAGTCTGGTTCTCAGTTGTCATGGAAATGATGACATGCCTTGTTGGAGTGGATATGAAGATTACCAGACTGAGGTGTGGTTCTTAGCTGCCTGGGGAGGAGACCCAGAGCACCTCAGGCTCAGGCATCCCACCTCTCTCATGCTTTTCCCTATAGGAACAGCCCCTCTATCGTCTGTGATCTCCACCTATCCATGTTGATATGTTTGCCTGAAAGTTTCTGCTGGACATGGTAGGTGCATCTCACTTGCATCCAGAATAAAAGAATCATCATGACGCAGCTAGCATGGCCAGGCACTCGGGATATTGCTGATGTGACTAAGTGCTTCACACGCATTCTCTCTTTAGGGAGTAGACTCTCCCTGCACTCTTGTTCATAAGTGCAGAAGCTGAGATTCAGGATGGTCTCTTGCCCCGCGCCTCACATCACTGGAGAATGGTGCCCATGACTGTGGCACCTGCTGTTCTTGTCCGGCTAATCACAAAGCAGATCTGGCTGATTGCTGTAAGGAGTTGAGCGGAAGGGAAGCCACTTGGCTTTGCGTGGTGACATTGGGGATTTGAGTTTTTGACATGAGGTTGACTGTTGAGTCAGCAGGTGAAGTGAACATCGTGCCTGATGACTTCTTACAAAAGGTCCTGCTGGGAGATCCTTGTTGGATACCAGTTCCTCTGCCTCTTGCTATGTGTAGGGCAACCATGCTGTGCTTGAATGTAGGACTGGGTGGCTAACATATCCTCATCTTAAACTCCACAGTCATTTGCAGTCAGATGTCTACATAGTAAAAGGTCTTTGGAAGGAGATGGCAGCTTGCAGGTTCCCACTCCCTCTGGAGCCTGCCACAGGAAAATTCACCCTGATCCCACAGGAGATGGTACTTACTGGTGTGAAGAACATTATGCCTCCTGCTTTTTCTCTTTGTTGATCATGGTAGAGACTCAGTGTGGTTAAATAGCAAAGCTCTAATTTCTACATTCTGCTTCATTCATATTTTACAACCTCTTTACATTCCTGTAATAGAAATGTACCATATTCCTTTCTCATGGCTGCCTAAGAAGCCACAAGAAACGTGCTAAGACAGCACCATCTGCCACTTTGCAGTTTCCAAGGGTCACAGGCTTGGGAATGGCTAAAGAGTCCTTTGCTTATTGCCTCACAAGGCTAAAGTTGAATGTAGTGGCCAGGGATGGGGTCTTATGGAGAACTTGATGTTTGTTGGAAGAATTCAGTTCCTTGTGATTTGGGGCTGGGAACCTTCAGCATCTAGCAGTGGCCCACAGTCATCTGCATATGGCTGGTCCTCTGGCATGACTATAATCCCAGAACTCTGGGAGATGAGGCAGGATGATCACAAGTTGGAACCCAGCTTGAGAATCTGTAGCTCAGAGGCCTTGCATTCAGTCCTCAGGGATCACACACACACACACACACACACACACACACACACACACACACACACACACACACACACAGAGCAATTTCCTATAGCTTCAGTGCTTGCTAGTGGGACAGAATCTTACATATGCATGTGCTCAGATGCCCATGACTGTGGCAGCTGCTATTCTTGTATGGCTAATCACAAGCCCTGCCCCAGGCGATCAGCATACATGACATGACCCTTGAGTTACTCTAGGGTCCATCCACATAGATCGGGTCCAGAGATGAATGGATCCTTCTCCCTCATGGGCCCTGGTTTGCCCTCTGTTCAGCATCCTCCCACCTCCTCTGTACCAGGCCACTCACTGCAGGGCTCTTTTCTTGCCCCCCCCCCATGGCTGTCTGGATGCTGTAAGTAGTATCCCCCAGGTTGCTTCTGCAGGAGACCCCACAGCAGTCAGAGAAGCAAATGAATATTTAATAGAATGCTGCCACCTTTTGGAATTTAGCAAAAGTGATCTGTGCTGGAGATGAAGCTTCTGTTCACTTCTATCCATGCCTGTGCTTTCACGCCCACGCCTGCAGCCTTTATTCTGCTAAGAACTGACTAAGGTTTGATGGCAGATTCAGGAATGAGAAAAAAAAAAAAAAAAGAAACCATGAAAAACTAAGCCTGATTCTTCTGCAGGCAGATCTGCTTGTCATTTCTGCTCTGGTTTGTAATTGCTGGGAATCCTGGAAGGTCTGTTTCCTGTTTCATACGCCAAGAGCAGCAGAATGTAGCAGCAAGTTGTGGTACACAGGACTGGATTTCATCCCTGCTTCTGCCACCAACTCTCCAAGGACTGCGGCTTCTTCATCTGTAAAATGAAGGTCTCCCAGGCTCTTTCAGCTCTCAGATCTCTGTCCCAGGTGTGGCAATCAGGTGACATTATTTGTAGACATCAGTGAGATAGAAGTAAGGAAAGGATCCCACGGTGGTCTCAGGTCAGAAGCAGAAGGGAGGGGGTACCATGGATTAGTGATATCTGCCCCAAGGGCAGGAGAGGAAAGTGGCAACACAGACCCTTGCCCGGGTATCACTTGGAGAACTAGAGCAGCCATGGTAGGGTCCTGAATAGCCCATCCCTGCTGCTTCCTTTGCTGGGTATTCCAGCAACCACTGCCCTCCTGCCCCCTGGTCTCTGTTCATCCCTTTTCTACTGTCTGTCTGAAGTCAGCAGAGCTTGTCTTTCTTCCTCTGGGCTGTCCCTGGCTGACCTCATCTGACTGTCCAGTCTTGGTTGCTGATTACAGCTCTCCTTGGGGTACCCTTCAGCCACCTTAGGTGGCCCCTGGTATGGCCTTGGCTCCTTCCTGCAGCCTCCACCTGGCCTGTGCCTCAGCTCCAGCCCTGTTGTTCCCATGTCTCCTAACATAGGAGACTGTGCTCAGCTTACCCCTCTGTTTGCATTCATCTCCCAAATCCAGTTGTGTGGATTCCAAAGCTTCCCTCACAGGCTGAAGGCTCTTCTTCCTTCATGCCTCTGGCATGTTGATGGCCAGCCATGAATGCCCCCTGCCTAGCAGCCCTCCCTCCTCCACTCCTTCCTCGACTCTTCCTCCTCCTTTCCCCCTTAAACGAGTTATGTTCTAGCCAGGCTAAGAGGTGGAAGATGCTCAGATGAAGCCAACCTTGGCCCTGCCCTCAAAGGTCACTGTCAGTGAGACAGGTCAGTGATGTGCAAAAAGGGGCCCATGACCAAGGCATGGTCAGATTGCTTCCTGTTGGAGGCAGAGCACAGGATTCTGTGGTGGCACCCACAGGTCATTGGGGAAGGCTTTGTGGAAGAGCTGGCAGAGCCTGGGAGGGGAGGGAAGCACTGTCCATCACATAGATGGCAAGGGATGGGCTCCAGGCAAATGAAATAGTGCTGTCAGTCACGGACTTCCACCTGGCATCCTATCAGGGTGGGCAGGAGAAGTAGGTGCTCCCTGCTGCTCTGTGGTGGGCCAGGCTGTGAAGTTTTGCTACGATTGGTGTGGATTTATTGGAGGGTGTTAAGCTGGCAATCCTGTTGGTCCAATTTGCATTTTATGAAGAGCTGCCTGGGACCTGGCTTAGGAGACTGAGTGACAGGAGGAATCCGGGGTCCTTCAGGCATTCCGGCTGGAGCAGAGGGGTTGCCCACCTGACCTGGGCTCCCGGGTGCATTCTGCTTCTCATCGCTAATGTGCCTCCTGTGGCATCTGCTTGGCAGAACCCCACGTGTGCGGACGAGATAACGGCATTAGGAGCAGAAGGAGAAAGCTGACACTCGGGGCGCTGAGACATGGAGGCTTAAATTCCTTCCCTTCCAGCGCCGCACATGAGTTTGACCATGTGGCTCTGATTAGAACCAGCCAGCCTTGCTGGGATGAAAGGCTCAGCAGCACTTGTGACTGCAGGCCGCACCATCCCAGAAGTCTGCAGCCTGGACAGGCATTCATGGCCTTTCTCTCTACTGCTGCCTGCCAGGTAAGAGGAGGAATCTATCTAGCGACTCCACAAATCTGTGAGGACAGCTGTAGCTCTGGGGCACCATGGCCACATCGATAGGTTTTCTTTGAGTATTAGACTGCACTCCTGCAATGAAGAAATCTTCTTGTTGCCTCACAGGGAGCCCAAGATACGGTGGGTGTTCCATAAATGCTCTCTTCTCGAGCCAATGAGTGAGTCAGTCCTATTGATTTGGGATACACCTGGAGGCCCCTTATCCTCCCCCAATTCCACTGTCAAGGTTGCCCTGGCAGTTTGTGACTTCCTGTCAAAGAAGCTGTACAGGACAGCCATGTCCCCCCTGGATATGCCCGTAGGCACCATCAGCTCATTAGACGCTCACCTATACCAGGACAGTCACTCTATGTGAACATGCTGTGTCCAGTAGTGGCCACACAATGAAGAGGGCAAGGTGATGCAGTGGTTGCACACACAAACTCGGGAAGAGACTGAAGCACTGCTTCCCAGCTCTGCCACTTGCTGTGTTACCCTGAGCTACTGGGTTGACCTCTCTGTGTCTCATTTTCCTCCTCTGTAAAATAATTAATAAATCAGGTTATTATGTGGATTCAGTGACATGATACAGGGGAAATTTCAAGGGATGGTCCTGAAATAGGGTTAGCTCCTTTCCTTTAAATGGGACAACATCTGTTGTTCTGGATAATGAACATGCAGCTAAAGTCCAAGCTGTGACTTAGAAACATAGACCCAGATAGTTGCGGGCGGACCATCCATCTGGTAGCACATCCCAGTGCTCCTCCTCTAGAAAGTTTATTTCTGCTTATTTTTAAAAATTTTTAATTTGAAAGAAAATAAAAAATAAAGAAAACCAATAAAAATGATACAGAATTTCAAAACAGGATGATTGGAAATTAACAATGGTTGTTGTATTGCGTATTGTTATCTTCAAAGTAGTTACTCAGATTATAAGATATACACAAGCAGAATTGATCAAACAATGAAGCATGAACTGTTCCTTTCAATAAATCAATATAAATTAGCAGTACAATTATATATATATATTATATCTACATATATCTCTCTCTATATATGCCTATATATATTTCTTTGTTTTTTTTCTCCTTTCACACATTCCAGTTGTTTTTTCTTTTGAGCAGTTCCTTTCCTTTTTGCAACATCTATTTTACTATTCAGACATTATTTACTCTTTCAGTTTCTTACACTAGAGAGACAATAGAATGTTTGCACATGTGGATCTGATTTACTTCACTTATGAGCATGGTCTCTAGTTGCATCCATTATCCTATAAAAGCCTCGAATTCATTTTTTTTTTTTTTTTTGGTAGCTGAGTAATACTCCATTGCATAGAAATATCAGATCTTTTTCATCCATTCCTCAGTTGATGGAACATTTGGGTTGTTTCCAAGATCTAGCTATGACAAGTTGTGGAAATCAGGGTGGAGATTCCTCAAAAAACTAGAATTAGAGGTTCCATTTGACACAGCTGTTTCCCTCCTGGGTGTTTTCCACAGGAACTGAAAACATACTACAGTGATATCTGTGCACTCATGTTCATATTTCCACTTATCATTAAAGACTAGTGTTTTAGTTCTTCCCTGGGCCTGGGTTGGCCTGGGCTCTGTGGCTAGGAGGCCTGCAGCAGCAGCAGCAACAGCAGCACCTAAGCCTAGCAATTGTCAAGGCTGCTTCCTCTTTCTTACCCTGACATGGAAGCTGCTGAGGTCTGGTGTCTCAGCTGAGCCCCTCATGACTTCCGAGCGCTTGGGTGCTGCCAGCGAGGTCCTTTCTGCAGGGACCTTGCTTTTGGTGCCTCCAGGGGGAACTTCTCTGGGTGTTGCCCTTTATAGAAATGGTTAGAATCCTTCCTTCCCCATCTCCATCTCTCAAATCCATGCCAAATATTGATGCTTGATAACTATAAATATCACACATGGCCTTTAATCAAGAAAGACAGAGGAAAGGTAAGAGGAACAAACACTTCTCTGTATGTGAGCCTGATATTCTCTGTAATTATTTTGCTAAGAAATGAAATTGATGGGAGGAGAAGAGGCCTAGGGTGTGCAGCCCTGTGGGCCAAACCTTCTGAAGCCACCTGGGTCTCGCTTCTACTGCCTAGCCCAGCTAACACTTAGCTGTTAATCTCCTGTTGGAGGGGCCATCTCCCTATGCAGGAAGGACAGATGACTTTTAGCCATGCATTTCTAGCATGCTGAACTATAGCTCATTTTCAGTCAAACACAAGAGCAACTTCTGTGCTTTGTCACCTGTATGGTACATAAATATCTGCTGTCCCCCACTCAGGAGAGGTTGGCCCCCTGAGGCAGAGCAGGTCAGCTTCTGGACTTCAGTCCCTGGAAACTATAGTATATTGTTCACCATGTATGAGACAAAGGATAGGACTATCCTGGAATACTGGCCCGTGTCAAGCTCGTATGGGGCATTGCAGCACCTGGCCAGAGGGGACCTCGGGCTCCACTAGGCACGGGAAGCTCCACCTGGGCCGTGCACCAACTGCCTGTGCAAAGTGCTCCCCAAAGGTGCTGCTGTAGTATGTCTCTGTGGCTTGTGGCATTTGCATATGATACTCCTCATGACTTGTTAACCTCATCATTTTTTCCCACTGGTTATTTCCTTTGTGCCCAGTACTTTTCCAGGA
The DNA here is from genome assembly GCA_004027165.1 of Ctenomys sociabilis. Taxonomy (NCBI): domain Eukaryota; kingdom Metazoa; phylum Chordata; class Mammalia; order Rodentia; family Ctenomyidae; genus Ctenomys; species Ctenomys sociabilis. The sequence goes on along the minus strand of PVKA01000539.1, from coordinate 112,689 downwards.
GCTGGGGAGAGTGGAGAACAAGAGATATAAGCTTGATTCATTCCTTTCTTTTGGCCTTTATTCGAACATTGCAAAGCTTCAGAAGTTGGCAAACCTTTTCCAGCTTGTGGTTTGAATCTTCAAGTCTCTGTCTCTGTTTCTGTCTCTGTCTCTGCCTCTGTCTCTGTCTGTCTCTCAGCACCAGGTGTGCTCTGCCCTAGCATGCACAGCACTTTCTGGAGGGTGCATTGCTCCTCCCCACCACAAGGAGGCGGGGTTTCTTTGCTTTCCTTGTTCCTGTACCCCTAGCAACTGCAATAGTGCCTAGACTGAGACTTCAGTCTCTACTTGGGGAAAGGCTGGGTTGTCACTAACATGTACTGTATACTCACTGAGTACCGGGTATGTGCCTTACTCCCATAGTTTGATGAAGTTGCCACCCGTCTGATGTGACTCTTATGGTACCCATTTAACAGGTGAGCATTGTGATGCCTACTGAGATGTCTGACCCACTCAAGGCCACCAGCTAGCAAAGGCCTGGGCAGTGTGGGGCTTGAACTGGGATCTGTTGTGGATATAAAAAACGTGGTAAAGCATAATATTCAAAAACAAAAAATTAAGCCCTTTCCCTGGATGAGTTTTTTTTTTTAAATAGTAAAACTAATATTTATTTATTATATCATGACTTAGAATATTAGAAGTATTGGGAATTAAAGTTGAAAATAAAATTTCTTTGTAAAAAACTTGTTACACATCATTTGAATAATGCTTGCCTTCTAGTATAACTCAAGGCACAAAGAGAGCATTTTTCTCTCTGAGCAGATTGTCACACTCCTTTTCTTTAATGGTTGAATAGCTTGATCTCTAAATTTTGTTTTTAATTGACGTGTGGTAATTGCACACATAAGCCAGGCACAGAAAGACAGACTGCACACAATCCCACTCAGGTATAGAATTTGTCTGCCGGAGCTGCTGTCATGAAAGCAGAATAGAGGAGGGTCACAGAGATGGGAGAGGGAGGGCAGCGGGGTGCTGGCGCAGGAGTTAGCTCACGTGTGCTGAGCTGCGGTAGCACGGTGAGGGCTGGGAACTTTGCAATGAATATTTCAAAACAGCTAGGAGAGAAGTCAACTGCTTCCTGGACCCTGTGCCTCGCTCTTTCCTCCACACTGTATTTCAAGTCTGTTCTCTTATGTATGTCTTGCTGGAAAGCCTTCTATATACTCGGCACATTCTGTGCATCATAAGGGCTGAGCCAGTCCTGGTGGGGTGAATGGGTACCCCACAGAGCTCCCCACTAGAATTGTCCCTGAAGCTTTCCTTGCCTGTTTTTCACTCTTCAGTGCCTTTTTGCTTTGTAGTTCAGTCTTTAATTTGCTTTAATTGATAAAAAGATCAATTTAATAAGCCAGTATCAACAGCTAGTGATTTGCCCATCCATCCATCCATCCATCCATCCATCCATCCATCCATCCACCCATCCATCCACCCACCCACTCATCCATCCATCCATCCACCTATCCACCCACTTGCTCTTCCATCCATCCACCTATCCACCAACCCACCCACCCACCCACCCACTCATCCATCCATCCATCCATCCATCCATCCATCCATCCATCCATCCGTCCGTCCGTCCGTCCGTCCGTCCGTCCGTCCGTCCGTCCGTCCGTCCGTCCGTCCGTCCGTCCGTCCACCTATCCATCCATTCATCCACCCATCCACCCACCCACCCACCCACTCATCCATCCATTGATCTATCCACTCACCCACCCATCCATCCATCCCACCATCCATCCAGTCCATATGCCAAGTCCTGTATATCTTCAGGGCTCATAGGAGTGAGGCAATACATGCCAGTAATCACTCTTTGGAGCCTACAGTTCAGCAGGGAGAGACATAAATCAGTTACTCATGCAAATGGATATTGTCAAAGAGATAATTGGTCCATGAGGTGAATTGTAGCTCTGAGAGACTTTTGTAATGAAACCTGACCCAAACAGGTTGTAGGTGTGGGGTTTCCATAAAGAGGACTCATGAGCTGAGCTCTTGAGTATGCACAAAGGATCAAAGTGAGAGTAGGAGAGAGTACAGAATTCCAGGCAGAGAGAATAGCATGTGCAAAGGCCCTCTGGCCAGAAAGGTGTGGCCTTTACAAGAAAGTTTTAGAAGCTAGCTACAGTGTTTGGAGAACAGGATGGTAAGTGTTCTCAATGAGGCCAGAGGGGTGTACAGGTCGGGGAGGGGCCAGGACATAGTGAGGATGCTGGTCTTGTGTGCTTGGACCCCCTCAGAGACTTATCAAGAAGACTGCAGGATGGAAACCCCAGTGGAGTGGAAGTGCTCATTCCCTCAGACTTATGCAAGGTTCCCATCTTCCTGCAGCCTCCCCTACCAGTCTCAGTATACACAGGAGCTACAGAACTTCACATTGCACAGTGGAAGGTGGAATGCCCGAACATACACCCCATGGTCCTGGCAGAAGGAATGCAAACAGATGTGTTTCATACAGTGGGTGTACTGCGAAGAGCCCTTCCTGTGCCTTCATGCTGGTCTGGCATGTGACAGTGCTATGTCATAGCTCAGGCTCCAGCTTTCCATGGCTGAGGGTAAGTGATCTAAACATAGGGGAAAATGAGGTGCCACAGCTAACATGGGAATTTTCATTTCTAAATAAAATTGTGTTAACAGAGATATCAGAATGGTGGATCCACTTCATGGACTGACAGTTGGCTATTGGGTCAGTATTGAGGTTATCGGGCTGACTTCCATTGCTGAGGGAGGAGATTTGGGATTCCAGACCCCCTACCTGTGTTCCATCCTCCTGCTCTTCCCTCATCAGAGCTTGGGAAGTTGCATCATCTGTAGCAGCACCTAGAGGGGCCCAGCCTCTTCCATGCTGAGGGCTGCCACCTCCTGTAGAGAATGTTCCCCGTGCTTCATTTTGATCTTGTCTAAGGCTCTCTCTGCATTGGGAGTGGGGTTTAGATGGAGGATTCTGAGACTGGCATTTTTCATTCAAGAGCTGGAACTACAGACATTTTCAAACCAAAAGAAGAAATCAAACTTCTTCTTCTGGCATGAGGTACAGAGCAAGTCTGTCTCCTTCTAAGTACTCCCTGAGACCTGAGCAGGGGGCCTCTAGGCAGGGGGAGAATTTTCAGTGCAACTTTCATCTTTCCAGTTTTTCTCCTGGAGTCTGCAGGGATTTCATAAACATTATGTTGCTCCATTTCAATTCAATGGCACTGAGTGGTTCCAATGTGTTCTAATTACTAAGACATAAATGATTTCGGGTGCACTTTTGTCTATCAGGCTGCTGATTTATACCTCCCTGGGACTGTGATGTTCTGCTTCATTGATTTCTTCTAAGGCTCTTCAGAGGTGTATTTATTATAGATGATCCATTTCCCTGTTCATTTACTCTCTGATTCTGAAACACTTTCATTTCCCAGTTGCCAACACTCCACCCCTACTCTCCATGTGTATCCTGTGCCAACAGTAAGGCGACACCTTTATCAAGTGCTGACTAAATTCAGGCCCAGGTACTCTGGGCCATGGGTGAGTGGAGACACACAAATTACATCTAAAATAACAGACACAGATTCCTGCCAATGGTGTGCTTACCATTCAGACAAAGGAACCCATCCACACAGACTCATGGGACACTACAGAGGAGGGAGGTTGTTGGGGACTGCACTAGCATGGTGTGTAAGAGGTGAGGAGAGATGGTCAGAGTCAAAACTCGGTGCCCATGCTTCTGGGGTGGTGGTGATGAATGGGGTGCTTGGCTGGCAGGGAGTTCTGTTGCCAAGTCTAGAGGCAGAGCCACTTGCTTTTGCTTCTGTGTGTCGATAGCTCCCTGGGCTTTAGAGCCCTGGTGCTGTGTGCTGCTTGCACACCTTGCCCAGAAGACAGCTTGGCCCAACTGAATAACCACCTTCTGAGCCTTTATTAAATTGTGCCTAGTGCCATGGTGGTGATGGGAGGGATGTGGGGCTGTCATAGGAAGCTCTGCAAGCTGCCGGCTGCCAGCCCAGAATGTGGAGTCCCAGATGCATCATGTTCTCACTGCTCCTTGAGCCTCTGCTTTGCCATCTGTAAAACAGAGCACATTTTGTCTTGCTGGGCAGCATCTGTGGATTGAGGATCTACTGTGTGCCTGGGTAGGGCAGACCCACATTTTGTGAGACTTGATTAGTTTGGGGGTTCCTTTTAGGAAAGAGAACCTCAACTTAAAATGCCTAGCTGTATTTCTTTTCCCAAATGGGAGCCCACTAAAGTCAGCACTGGTCTCTAAGCTATTGGGACCTTTTCCTCCAAAGATTCTCAGCTTGGACCTCTGGCGTCTGGCTCTGAACCTGTGAAGGGAAGATGGGAGCACACGACACCTGGCGGCCAGTCTCAGGAGCTGCGCCTCTGCCCAGCCCCCAGGAGGAGGCTGCTCCCCTCTATCCAGGGTGAGCTGTGCTGGTCCCCAGAGGTCCAGAAGCTGGTTGCAGGTTGGATTAGCATGTTAGTGTCCCCTTGGAGGTCCCCAAGGTGCTACCGCCTTGAACAGAGGGTTTCTGAGAGGTATTCCCCCTCGCGTCCTCCCCTCCGCTCCTCACTCTCACTGTCCTGCTCTCTTTCCACTCTTCCCACCTTGCCTTCCTTCACCTCTCTGCCATTTCTCATTTCCTCTCTCCTCTTCCTCCCCCCAGGCCCTTGCCCCCACCTGTCCCATTCCCTGCTCTTCTTCCTTTCCCTCCACTCCCTCTTCTTCCCTTTCCTCTTTTCCTTACCTTGCCTTTACCTGAGTCTGTGTCTTCGGAGGGCACTGTCCCCGGGCCGGCAGATGGGGTGAGCGTGACAAGCTCCGAGATTTCCCTGTTCGGCTGCCCTCACACACGCTTGGAGGCACATGCGCATGCGCCAGCTGTGCGCCACACTTCTGCACGGGCTCTGTTTCTGGCCTTGACTCCTGAGCATTTGGAACAAGTCATTCTTCTCCCTTCCCTGCCCAGGGACCCGGATCATTCTCAAAGCTGCTGATGTGTTACCCTGCAGACCCAGATGGGAGTTTTTCCCCCTTGTGCCTGAACATTCGAGGAGGCCTTCCTGCTCCAGCCTCCTTTGACCACTGAGGGAAGCAGGTGCTCAGCAGTCAGTGCCAACCTGGTGTTGGCAATGGGTGTGTCCTCCCTCTTTGGAGGCATTCTGTGCAGAGTAGTGCCTCTAACAGCCCTGAAATCTTAGCACCAACATGTGGCAATGGTATCCAAAATGTTTTCACATTCATTGACTCTTAGCAATTCTGTTACTAGAGTTGCCTTTAATTTCAGGGATTCAGTAAAAAAAAAAAAAAAAAAAAAAAGAAGAAGAAGAATCATTTCTAGGCTATGTTTCTGGAAACTTGTATTTTGTCCTGGGTATGCTGTTTCTCAAGATTCCCAAGTCAGTGCTGGGAAAAGGAAATAAGGGTTACTGCCTGGTTGGCTATTTCAGAGCCAAGGCTGGACAGCCAGTGATGCCACAAGACAGGAAAGATGTAGGAGTTTCACAGGCTTATCTGCTATATCATGAAAGGGAACTCAGTTTTTTGCTATCTATGAAACTTCCAGCATCAAAGCCCTGGATGAGGGGTTTTATATTAGGTACTCAGCGGGGAATGGTTTCAAAAGTGCGCCTTTCAAGGCATGAGGAGTGCATGCATGCAGTAGCAGGGGGTGAAAACCTTTGCAGTGTTACCTCTTATCAGCGGTCCCTAGGTCCAGAGAAGAGCACCTTCAGTGCCCAGAAGTCTGCCACAGTCCTCCTGATCAGAGTCACCTCCCCAAGCTCCCATGCTTTCCTTGGTAGGTTACTTGATCTGTTTTTGAATTTCTTATTACCTCCCAGCTTGGCGTGCATATCTGTTACCCTTACTGTGGGATGGCGCCAGGGGCATCTGTATGTGCCCAAACCCATCGAATTGTGTGCACTCTGTATGTGAAGGTTCTTGTACATCAATAAAGCTATTTCAGGAATTTCTGTGAGGTTTGTAGAGAGAGAAAAAAAAGAAGAAAAGCAAAAAAGTAAAGAGTGAAATCCTGACTTATTTCAACCACTGTACATCTTAGAGTATGATCCATGTGGCCTATTGTTGACTGATTCAAATTTGCTCCTTAGACTAACTGCCCTCCCCTTTGGATTCTTAGTTGGAGTCAAGCTGAAGGCCGCCCAGGATGGCGTCTCTTGTAGACTTCACTTTTGCACTGCAGAGCACTCTTCAAGGTGGCATTTGCTGAGCCTGGACCCAGGGTGGGTGGGATCTACCACCAGTGGCCCTCCATGGCTGGAAAGGACTGTGGGATCCTGAGAGGGAGGGGCCACCAGGTCAGGGGTGTCACCAAGTGCTACAAGATATTTGGTTTCGAGGAGATGGGTTATTTAGAAGGTGGTGGGCTGTCATCCCAGAAAAGACAGAGTGTGACTACATGTATGTCACTCCTTTATGCCAGTTACATGAAGCCATTCTGCAGTCTATGAGACATCCAGAGGGCCCCCTGTGAGGCCTCAGTGGGAAGCAGAACTGTCCCTACTCCTTCCTCACTACAGTCTTCAGCAGCTGAAGGACAGGTCCCCTGAGCTCCAGTCACCCTGCCGCACACCCCTGTGGGCTCCCACAATGACACAGATTGCCTCAGTCATGGTCTAGAAAGCGCCCATGGAGGTCATGTTCAGCATGAGGAGATGAAGTACAGGGGAGAGGGGGTTGACAGCGAGTGAGGGCTTGGGCTCCATTGCTCTCCAAAGTAAGCTGTTGATTTCCTGACCCCCTCCTGGCCCGAACCCCAAGACTTCACTCCCAAAGGAAGCAATCTTATCTGTTTGCCTTGCACTTCAGAGCAATTGGATTGAAAATCCCACCAGCCTGCTTCCAGACAGAGCTTTTCCATCAGCTGTGATGACCCTCAGACGGGGAGACTTGCTTTCCTTTACACACCATTAGCAGGTGACACAGGGCCTCCTCCTCTCAGTGGCTGTCAGAAACTCCTGACAGGACAGCCTGCCCAGAGCTTGTTGCCTGACCCGTGATGCCACCTGGCCAAGGCTCTTCTCCTTTCTGTTTTGGGGTCACTTCTGTCCCTTCCCTGAGTTTCCCTGGGAACTGTCACACTGGGCAAGTTCCCTGGGGATGTAAGGCTTGAAATCTTTTTGTATTGCCCGGAGTTTCAAAGAATATGCTGGAATTTCTCCAGCCAGTACTTGTACTGTGTGCTTCCTAAATCTTAATAAGTCTCTGTACAGGAAGTATTTAAAAAAAAAAACAGTAATAATAACAGATAAAACCCAAACTTTTTTTAAAAAAACATCTTTTTTGTTGTATAGGGGATTAAACCTAGGACCTTCACACTGAACTACATCCTCAGCACATTTTTTATTTTCAGATAGGGTCTCATTAAGTTCCTAAATTGGGCTGGGCTTGAACTTTTTGATCCAGAGAGGGGATGATAGGCCTACGCTGCCATGCCTGGTGAAACACAAACTCTTAAAGCTCTCCGGAGACCTGGGCACAAGATGCTGTCTCGGCTGGACCTGCTGATCTGCTTTCCTGGCCCAGTGGGAAATGGGTGGTGGCTCTAGAGGGAGAAGGATGCTACAGGGGGATTCCTGGGCCAGCAGGGACTTAGGGAGAAAAGAAATCTGACAGTGGGTGGGTGGCTGGGTCTCCCATCTCAGACATCCCTCCTGTTTCTGAGCAGTGACTGTAGCCCCAGCCCAGCTTCATGGTGTGTGTTTGTTATCACAAGGTGCACACAATCTCCCAGAATGGCAGGTATAAGTGTTGCTGTTCAGTGGGTGGATAAACTGAGCCCTCGCCAGAGCTGCCAGCCAAGTGACTCCTGAGCTTACTTGTTTCCCACCTGCCTGCGTGGCTGCTCTGTGGACTGGCGACAGTTGGTGTCCACAGTGATTTCTGGTCCAGGTGCTACACTGCTTTCCCAGGGCTACCACAGTGTGACACCCCGACTGTGAAGCTTCAGCGACAGATACATGTTGAGGGCTGAAGTCTGAGACCCAGGTGGCAGCAGAGTTGTTTGGTTCTGAGCTCTCTGTCCTTGGCTTGAGAAGCCATCACCTTTCCGCACCTTTGCATGATCTTTCCTCTGTGTGCCTGTGTTCCACTTCCCCTTTCCATGAGGATTATAGTGACCTCAGTGTAATTTTAGAGACCTGCATCTCCAAATATAGTGACAGTGTGAGACCCTGGGGGCCAGGACTTCAACAAGTGAATTCTGGAGGGACATCGCTCAGCCCGTAACAAGAGCTTTACATGTTTTTGATTTGGGTAATCTCGCCAGCACTTTGTGAAATAGATGTCATTGTCAACATGTTGAATTGAAGAGGAAATGGAGGCACACGAAATTTATGTAGAAGACAGACTAGAGGTCATTTCTGCTTTCCATGCTAATTCCTCTACCCTCAGGGCCACTTGTGAAGATTAATTCTTACACCTCACATCTATTCACTGTGCCATGGAGTGATTTCGAAACAGGAGGATCTGCAATACACCAGGATGGAGAGGATTCTTCTAAGGCAGTGTGCTATTTCCCACCCCTGCTTTAAAGGATTGGTTGTTAACTTCCAAGACACATGGATCCATCTTCCAGGTCCTGGGTTAGGATTTTGTGCGAATCTGTGCAATCCTAGTGGATATTTCTACCTCCAAACATTATTTCAGTGTTTAGGGATGCTGTACAGATGTGCATGCGTGCAAACCCCTTTCAGTGTCTGAAGCACCTGCCAGAAACTCCTGGGCCAGTGTCCCTAGGGAGAGACAAGGTTCTTATATGAACCAAGTCCTTAACCACACATGAAGGTCAACTTAGTCATAGGAGGTAGAACTCCTTGGGGGATCTGACACTTTGCTAGGTTCTCCTTTTATTCTTTTTTGTTTTCTTTGTATTTTAGTAAGGGTCTACAGGGTCTACCAGATCTCACTAGTGATTCTCCTGTATTCAGCCTCCTAAAGACCTGGGATTACAGGCACGTGCCACCACACCCAGTCTCAGTCACCATTTCAGTGCGCCCCAGGGGCGGGGCTGGCAAGGCATGCCTGGGACTAAACCCCAACCCCCCCCATGTCTGCCTAAGCTGGTGCTTTAATCTGTTGAACTATTTGGCCAGCCCTCTCCTTTTATTCTTGAGAAGCATCTTCCTCAGGACAAAGCCACATCCGAATCAGGACATTTTCTAGTGCACAGGCACCATCAGGCATCAGTGTTTCAGTCTATGCCTGCCAGTTTCCAGTGGGTTCGAATAGGGTTTCTGGCACCCACTGGTCTGAGATGCTAGGAGGTTGGGCCCTTGTGTTTTCTCTGTCATTTTCTCCAAGTGATGGGAAGTTATGAATGCATAATTCATTAATTACATTTAGTGTTTCCATTTCCCACTGACTGTATACTCCACGGAGATGAAGGGTACCCAGCCCTACCTGACCTCAGTTACTGGCAGAAGGAATGTTCAGTTTCTTGGCACTGGAGGGATCCATGGACCATGGAGTCGGAGATTGAGATCAGGCAGAGGCATGGCTATTCCAGGAGATTCCTGGAACAGAAGCCTTATCTTAATCTCTGGTTTTTACATTTGTTTTATTTATTTGGACCAAAAGTTGGCAAACTTTAACCCAAATTCATCTCAATGCCCATTTTTGTAAATAAAGTTGATTGGGACACGGCCACATGCACTGCCACCTCTGCTTATTGTTGCGCTGCGGCTTTCTTGCTAGGATGTCAGGATTAAGTGATTCCATGAGAGAAAGCATGGCCCCTGGGGACAACAGCATTTGCCATCTGGCCATTTACAGAAAACCTGTCTGATGCCTGCTTCAGACTCCAGGAAGTCCCCAGTGCAGTGGGCAGAATTATGGGAAAGGCAGGGGGTGGTGATGTCTCCTGAAGGCTGGGTTGTGTCTCTGTGCCCTGAAGCCAGGGTGCTGTTTGTACTTCTTATGACAGAGGTCCTCCAACTTGATATGTAAGCATCACTTCAGAGTTCCTGAAGCGCTTCTTCCAGGACTTTCTGGCGGCCATTGAAGGACAGCCTCAGCGATGCTGGCTGGAGTCCGTAGTTCTGTATTTATAAACTGAGCACTCACCACACACCAAGACACATTCTGGGTGCTGCTGCAATGCGGCATGCCCTCCTAGGGTCCCGTGCACCCTCCCCTCCACTCATGCCAAGCTCTTGGTGACAGTAGAGCAAGGCAAGGCTGAGGGTGGCGAGGGGGTGCTGTGGTGCTCAAGGTGTGAGGAGAGGCCAGGCTAACGGTAATGCCTGGGTGCAGACCTGAGCAAGCAAGCAAGGGACCCCTGTGACACCCCAGGAGGAGGGCAGGGTGGGCACAGGGACCTACATCTTTCCTTGCTCCCTGCTGATGCTGGCGCAGGTGTCCACAGAGCACTGTGTTCCCAGCTGCTTCCTGTCTCCTGTTCTTTCAAATCTTATTTGTATAAATTGATGGAATACAGTGTGATAATTCAATGCATGCATACAATTTGTCATGATCCAATCAAGATAGCTGGCATTTCCATACCCTTAAATGTTTAAAAATTGTTTGATTAAGTTATAATAATTGTATGTATGTATGAATAACTGGAAGAGAAAAGCTTGGAGGCCCTAAATATAAAGTAATAAGAAGATGGAAATGTTAATTACTAGCTGCTTTCTTAAGGCCTCCTCTAAATTACTCTCACCTACGCTGCCTTTGGTCCCCGCTGATAAAGTGGTTAGTCCGCTTGCCCCTTCCTCTTTCTCTTTCCTTCACCTTTTCTCTCTTTCACTCTTTCTCTCCCTGCTCTGAGTCTAGCTGAGTGGACACCAAGGCATAGGGTTGGCAGTATGGCAGTCATCCTTTGCAGTTTGTAAAGGTTTTTAAAATCAGCTTTATTGAAATATAATTCACATACAACCCAGCTCTGCCATTAGAATGGCCAACTCTATGGTTTTTAATATATTCACAGAGTTGCAGAAACCACCATAATTGGCTCTGGGACAGGATATTTCTCAAAGAGGGCCGTGCTAGGGCTTCTGTGGCCCTCAGGGAGCACCATAGAAGGGAAGGGCTGTGGTCTCCACCCCACTAAACAGGGCAGAGGGGCTTGGACAACTTGGAGAGTCACACCAGAAGCTCTGGGGAAAATTTTAGGTCATGTTTAACACCTAAAGGTGCCAAAGAGTTCCTGCCAACAGGGAGTTGGACCTCCAGGCCACGTGACTGCAGGGCTTCTCAGGCTCTCCTGTGTGAGGCCCTGGGCCTGGGCTGGCTGCTGGTGAGGAGCCTGCTGGGGAGGCTGAGGAATGGCTATCTAGATGGCCATGGATTGGGTGATCCTTCCACTTCCACGTCTCTCTTTGCCCTCCCTCAAGCGGGGAGTTGTCATGTGCCTTGGGGCAGTTCAGTCATTGCTAAGGGCTGGTTACTAGGTTTGTGAGTCACCCCCCAGAGAGCTAAGGAACACAGTAAAAGCCTCTGTTAATTGTTATTGTTGTTATTTTATCTTGTAATGGGGCACCCTTCACAGACTCAGACCATTCATTCTCCTGTCTCCAGGCAACACACTGACTCTTTTTTTCCTGGCCCAGGGTCTCTGATAGTAGCCAGTCTCTCTCTCTCTCTCTCTCTCTCTCTCTCTCTCTGTCTCTCTCTCTCTCTCTCTCTCT
>PVKA01000539.1:0-100922 GCA_004027165.1 Ctenomys sociabilis | reverse complement strand
TTTCACCTGGCAGGTGTGGTGGTACACCCTATAATCTCAGAACTAGGGGAGGCTGAGACAAGCAGATTGTAAATTTGAGCTTAGGTTGGACCACTCAATGACTTAGTGAGACATGTTTCAAAGTAAAAATATCAAAAAAGCTGGGATATAGCTCAGTGTTCATGAAGCCAATCTCCAGTGTTGAAAACCAAATCAACCCAACCCAACCCAAACCAAATCAAACCAAACCAAACCAAATTAAACCCAAACCAAACCAAGCCAAACCAAATGAAAGCAAATCAAATCAGCGTGGCATGCTTAGTCTTACACAAGTATGCATGCTCTAGCTGTAAAGTTTTTTCTGTCACTGTCTCTATGTCTTGCTGGGAAGTTCCTCCATTCAGAAATTTCAAGTGAATCTCCTGCCACCCAGAGACTCTTACAGTAATTGTCCAAACTGGGGAAAACACCCCAGTGACTGAGTTTCAGGGCTTTTAAAGCACAGGTCCAGTTCCTCTCTCCAGCAGGGGCATGTGGGGTGGGATTGTACTGCCAGCCTCTTTCCTTGTCGCCCTCCTAGCTGCCTCTTGCATGCAGGAGGGGCGGACTGCTATGGTTACAGCACCGGTGCAATGGGACAGCCTAGGAGCCTTGTAAGCTCAGTGCCAGGTGGCTCATAGAACCATGGGAATAGAGAGGGGAAAAAGTCACTTGCTGGGGTCTCTGAGGGGAGGAGCTGGGTATTTAATAACTTAGGCACAGGCCAATAGATTCCCCTAGTGCCAACAGCAGAGTGGACCTCTGCTGGGACCCCTGCCCAGGACAGCCTCAGCGTGTGACTGTGTCCCAGAGAGTCTGGCATGAGAAGCAGGAACAGCCACTGCCCTGGGGGACTCAGGACCGCGTTCACATTGCGGCTCGCAGGGGCGGCACACAGCTCCATGAGGTGGCCCTGTGTGCAGCTGTGTATGCAGCCATCTTTCCTTTCCTGGTAGGACTGGCCCACTTCTAGCTAAGCACAAGCTCCTGATGGGGGTGGGCACTGTGCCAGTGTCCTCCCTAGACATCGCAGGAGGAAGGGGAGTCCAGGGATGCCTACTGATGGATGGAGCCGTGGAGGCTTCTTTGGGGCTCAGGCCCCGCTCTTCCCTGATGCTCACAGCGCTTCTCAGATGTGGAGAGGGAGGAGCAGAAAGGTTGGCGAGCTGGCCGGGGTCATGCAGCCCCTTGGTGGTCTGGCTGGGATTTTAATTCCCTCATCTCTCTGACATCTGCCCCAACTAGGTTGTGTGGACCAGTTTGGATTTATTTTTAAATTTCACATGTCCTCCAATTTGTCAGTGGAGGAAGGAATGATTCAGTTAATGAATCTCCTTTTAAGAGGGCCAATGGGTGCTTAGCCCTCAACAACAGTGTATAGTTGTGTGGGTCTGTAGGAACCAAGCCAGAGACAGTGGTGGCAGAGAGCTGCCTTTTCCTGGGCTTGTAAGTGGTGGGGCCTGTGCCTGTGTGCCTCCTCCTCATTGACCTGATCTCCTCTCATAAGGCCAAAAGCCAGGTTGGATTCAGAGCAGTCCTAGGGCTGAGGACTTTAGCTTGTGAGTTTGCATGAGAGGGACAGAGTCAGCTCCTAGCCAGCCCTGCAAAAGGCACCCCCTGGCTCCTGTTCCTCCTCTCTAAATCCTTCCTGCTCCTCTCTGTCCCCCATGGTAATCAGATGCCCAGACAAAACACTGAACTCTTGTGCCCTGGGGGTCTGAAGAGCTGTTCATGCTCAGAAGCTGAAGCGCAAACCATGAGTCTCCTTATTTGCCTGTGATGGATCTTACTTGTAAACCAGATTGAGTTTCAATCACAAGTTAAAAAATGCACTTTCTCCCTTCCCTCTGTGCCCTTCTGAGAATGTCTGAGCAATCGTTTTATCTAAATCATTTTTTTTTCCTAAGAAAGAACTTTGCTTAATTGGGCTTCATTTCTGTTCTTCCCTTAACAACCCAGCGTCTGCATTCCTGTTGGAATTGAAAACCCCAATCAGTTCAGATAAATCAGCTTCCTTTTAAATGATGATCTTGGTGGAAATAATGATCTAACTTACTTTTTGTTAATTACTTTTAGGTGAATGAGACATCCTGGCTTTGCAGTCTCTGCTTTCCTCAGAAGTATTTAAGCCCTCAAATCTATTTAAACCTTTTCTTTTACTCAAATTAAGATGCTGAAAAATTCTACTATTAGAAATAATTTGGTTTTTTTTTTTCAAAGTTCAGCTTCATGGCTGTGTCATTTTAAATAATTTGAACTGAAAATGAACCTACCACATCCCATATAGTGGCACCAAATTACCATTTCTCCTTAAATTTTTCTCATGTAATTGCTGTGTTGACTTAGTAAATAAATAGGAGAGAGGTAGTGAACAACAGAATCAATCAGATAGAAATGCAAAAATAAACTGAATTGTGCACCCTACTGTGTTAGCAGTTCTCCTTTTCTGTGACAAAATATCCTTGAGATAATAAGTTTAAAAGGAAGAAAGGTTTACTTGGCTCCTGGTTTCAGATGCCTCAGAGCATGGTCACTTGGTGCTGCTGCTTTGGGCCTCTGGCAAGGCAGTGCATTGCTCTGGGTGCAAGAAGTCTGTTCATTGAATGGTGTCCAGGAAATAAGGAGAGGGACAGGAAGGAACTGAAGTCACAGTGTCACCTTCAATGGTGCATCTCCAGGGACCTAACTTGTTTCCTCTTGGCCCTCTCCTGAAAGTTTTCAGCACCTTCCAATAGGGCAATCAGTTGGCTCCAAGCCTTTAACTCATTGGTCTTTGAGAGGCATTCAGGATCCAAGTGATAGTGCAGACATAAGAGCCATGACCCAAAAATACAGCAAATCCCTCCACATGCTTATCCTGTTGTCCTTGCCACTTTGCAAGGCGGTTATGGAAATCTTCAGCCGGGAGTGTCTTTTCGGTCACCTTGATGATTCTGTTGCCTCAGTTGATTCAAATCATTTGCTGTATATATTTTAATCACTGCTTGTATAAGAGTTATATGCCTTTTAGCCATGGCAACAGTGATTGGTGTGTGTGCCCCCAAAGGGCCAGCAACCTAATGAATCGGAGGTCCCCAAAGCCGAGGCCGTGGAATGGGAGAACTGGGTGCACAGCCGGGGCAAAGCTTTCTCTGTATTTACAGTCTCTCCCTGTCACTCCCATCAGCACCAGTGCTTGGCCTCCTGTAAGATCAGTGGAGACATCAGATTCTCATAGGAGTGCAAGCCCTATTGTGTGCTGTACATGCAGGCAGACTGGGCAGTGTGCTTCTTGTGGGAATTTAATGTCATATTAATAGAAACAAAGTGCGCAAGGGGTCAGGGAGATGGCTCAGTGGAATAAGTGCTTTCTTGGCAAGAAAGAAATGGTCTGAGTTCAATACCTGGTTCCACCAAAAAAAAAAAATTACAAATAAAATGCACAATATAATAATAGTAACGGTCAAAATAAAATGGCCAATAAATGTAATCTTCTTGAATCATCCTGACCTCCCCCATCCATCTTCCCCCTGTTTATGGTAAAATATCTTCTGCAAAACCAGTCCCTGGTTTCAAGAAGTTAAGTGTTGCTGTTATGAATAATGTGATATTAGGAAGGGAAGAATTAATATCTCAAAAGAGAAGTACATAAAACTTGCGAGAAGTTGTTAAAGAGGTACTTAGGGGTATTCTTATGGTTTGGGATGTTATCAGGATTTTGTGGTCTCCAGGGAAGAACTCTTTACACGTGGGGGGGAGGAGGGAAGGAGTTGTGGAGGGGAGGAAGGGGAAGAGAAGAGAGGAGAGGAGAGGAGAAGAGTGAAGAGGAGAGGAGAGGAGAGGAGTGGAGAGGAGAGGAGGGATTGCAGCTCCATGTGAGAGCTAGGTGCTTTGGGGATGGAGGAATTAAGAACTGAGAGCTGCTCTACCGTGTGTACCTGGGATCCCATGGGGACTCTTTGTACTTCATACCCATGGACTGTACTAAGTGTAGAGCCCCTGAACAGATAGTCCAGAGCCAAATCGGACCATACACAACAGAACCTTGAAGCTCTATGAGGACAACAAATTATGGCTCATGTCGTATATCATCTGAGTGAACTGTGGGGGGCTTAACTGTCCTTCTAAAGATGCTGTCTGGTTCCCAGGAAAGTATAAGTAGTGAGATAGAAGAGGAAACTGGGGTCTTGTATGAAAACTTATTGCTCTTCATTCTCTTCTCAGACCATACTAGTCATGCAAATCTTGAGGACGTAATCATTCCTAGCCCCTGATCCTGGAATGTGCTCCCTCTGCTCTTTAGGCTTACTAGGTGGCATGTCACATCCAACCCCCAAAGGTGAAATGCCAATCAATGGAATGGGCACATAAAATAAGCAGAGTGGTCCTGGCCCTGCTGTGTTCATGCTCAGCTATGCCCTGTGAGCTGTGTTGACAGTTCCAGTGGTGCCATGCCATTGGTGCACCTCTAGGACTTAGGCTGCGAATCTGCAGAGGATATTGCCTGTCCCACCAGACTCAAAGCTGCTGCCCAGGGAGGGCTGTGAGGGGCCATCTGCATCCTGGAAATTTCGGGACAGAAGATGACAGAAAATATACTCAGGAGTTGTCCCAGCCAAGGACCAATGCTATGGCTGCCCTAAATGTTCATGCAGACTCTCTTGACCTGGTTCCCTGTCCTGGCATGGCAATGGTTGTCCTGGACCTTGGATTTTTCTATTATTCTTTCATCTACCTAAAAGTTGTGTTTCTCAACCCCACCTAGTGGAAGGACCTGAGCTCCATGTTCAGTCCTTTGTTTTTCACAGGAAGCAGCAGAAACAAAATGATGAGAGGCAGACTTTGGGAACCATTGGGGTGTGGCTTGCTCCTGGCTCTCCAGTCTCACTTTCTAAGTCTTAATTATAAGAGAGAAGCCAGCATATGGCATCATAGGGAGGAATCAGTGATGGCCTGACCTAGGCCTGGTACTGCTTCTTTGTGGGAGATGCCACCTCTCTATGTCTTGGAGCCCACAGGGTTCTTGCCAAAGGCCAATGCACATGTACCTTAGGAGCATCAGAGCATCTGCAGGTGGCTTGCATCACATTCTGGTCTTTGGTCTGCACTTGTTGACATCAGAGTGTTTGTGGACCAGTGTTTCCAAGAGATGAGCCAGTCCTTACTCACTGTTCTATCCTGATGAAGGACGTTGGCTGTCGCTCAAATCTAGGCAGGACCTGGGAGGGGTAGCCCCTGACTCTCACTTGTTAGCTTTAGTTTTTGGAGGGGAAAGATAACCAGGGAGACAGGCTGCATGGATAAAGCAATTATTTCAGTGAGGAGCACCTTGAAATGTAAGATTTTTGATTTGCTGGTGTCTAGTGGCCAAACGAAGTTTTCAAGTAGTTTCTGGTGGTTTTTCTTCATCTATTATGAAACAGATGTAGATGGTGACACCTGACATTTCAGATGGGGAAGCTGGGGTGGTGAAGTTATTTCCCCTGGAAAGGTCATGCTGGCATCTAGAGGTTGTCTGTGACAAATGACTAGCCAATTTCCAACACTGTGACCACAGATCCTTGGAGAGGCTGCATCTGTATTTAGAACAACGTAAAGAAGAAGGAAGAAAGCTCAGCTGGTCATTGTATATGTCAAAATTGGCTCTAATGGGGTGATGAGGAGGACCACAGGATGTGAATGACCACAGCAGTCAGTAGAATTACTCGTGATAATATTTTTTCATCTGTGTCTCCGGGCTTCTGTTATATATAATCCATCACATGCAGCTATTCCTAGCTGCTTTGATGTTTCCCACCTTCTAGAATTAGAAGATCTACTTGATCTTCTTTTTCTCTTCCATTCTTTGTACCCAGGAGTTGGTTTTAGAGCATGGTAGGTCCCAGCTACATCGTTTTTGAATGGAACATTCAGTGTCCAGTGGGGGGAAATCATACTTCTCATGATGGGCTTTTCTTTCGAACAACCAGAGTTTGGCTGAATGTAGTGCCCAGGGGAGAGCTGTTCCTTGGGTTGGACACTGGGGTGGGCCATTAGGACCAGCTCAGTGACAGGATGGCCTGCACTTGCACTGGCATTTCCACATAGCAATGAAGGGCTAAGACCCTGCATGTTTACTGTCTGGAAGCTTCTGGCTCAAGGACTTAAAAGGCCAATTGAATACCTGGAATTCTTTTTCTAGCCCGATTTCAGTTAGCAAGCTAAAGAGGGCATGGGGATGCCACATGGTACACGTGTGCCCAGTGCTTTCTTCAAAAAGGACTCAGCTTGGAGGTGTGTCACTTAGCTTGACACCTGTCACAGGTGCATAATCTATTGTCATTGCTTTGTGTTAGACAAGGTGTTCAGAGACATTTAGCTATGCCCCGATGCTCGAGATCAAGGATGGATTTGGAAGTCTGACCTGTCGGGTTCCTATTTCACTTCTTCAGCTGTGTCCTTGGAAAGCTTGCTTTACCTCTGTGAGCTGTTTTCTAGCCAGTGTCCCTTTGTCGCAGGTGAGATCTATCCTTAATTTTGCGGTGAGGATCAAGTTAAGTACACAGAAAGTGCCCAGGACAGAAACGCCTCAGTAAATAAGAGGTATCATTTATGTTATTGTTGCTATTATTGTTAATGTTCTATTTTACAGGGTTTTGTTGTGTTCAATTTTTCCATCACATGAACATTCATGGTGAATGATTAAAAGATAATAATCACATCCACAAGGCCCTGGCCCCATCTGGATTAATTCTTTCCCCTCCATTTGAAGCCTGGAAGGGCTCTTGGAATGGGGTCAAGATGGTGACCGTCAAAGCTGTGATATAGGGAGCAGTTAGTCTCAGGTACCTACTGTGTGTCAGCTTCACAGTGATGACCCTGAACCAGCCTCACTTTCACCCTGGGTATTGGGCCCTTGTCTCATCTTTTGCTAACAGATGGGGGACAGATGCACACAGAAGTGTGATAACTTTTTCAAACTTAGCTAAGAAGACACAGGGTCATTTCTGTAATTAGCGAACCCTTCAAGAACAACATGGCAAAAGCATGCCCTGTACTGCCCCTTAGGGACAGGAATTTTAATCAGCATCCCAGTTGGGTGATTTTTGAGATTCAACTTTTAAATGACCCTCATTCTTACTTCTTAGAGGCACTGGTTACACTTCCTTTAATTTAACAAATTCATATATATATGTATTATATATATGTAAATTGGCATTTTGGGTCATTGCATGCTGGTTTTGCCTGCCAGCTGCTGGTTCAATATTGGCAAAACCTGTAATCTTGCCCTTACAGCAGTGTTAGTGCAATTATTTGACTGTTTTATTCCACTTTTTCCTTTAATATTTTATAAAGAGGGTGAAGCAGACAAATTAAATTGTGGATATAAGTGATAAAAAGTAAGGGTCTCAAATACAATTGAGGCAAATATAGGGACTATTTGGCTTTAATTGGATGTTTATTAAATTTAAGATAATCGCTCTTTTTAAATTGCAAAGAGGAAAATAAAATGAAAGTACTTGTACTAAATGCAAAATATAAATATACATTATCAAGTGTCTAAATATATATATGTCTCCTTTTTGGAGTTGAGCCAGTATAAGTCAGGAAGTCTTCAGTGACAGAATCTAGTTCCTTTTAAGCTGAGAAATGTATTGGCTGCCATAGTTGTGACAGATCCTAGATCACTTAGCCAGAGGAGAGAATCAACTATCAGGGTGTGGAGTAGAAAACCAGAAGTGTGATTACCAACATGCTCTTGCTATTTAATTTTCATTTCCGATTGGCTTCATTCTGCAGACAGATTCTACCCAGACAGCCTGGACTGGGGACAGGAGTGACATCCACCAATCTTTTGGCTTTATAGCCTCAAATATAGCAACATCAGAGGGCAGAATATATATGTATTAGTACAAGGGAAGTTTTTCTTTCTTTCTTTCTTTCTTTCTTTCTTTCTTTCTTTCTTTCTTTCTTTCTTTCTTTCTTTCTTTCTTTCTTTCTTTCTTTCTTTCTTTCAAGGAAGGAAAGGTTTATTTAGCTCACAGTTACTGGAGGTTTCAGTCCAAGGCAGAATGGCACATGGCAGAGAGCATCAGTTCATGGCAGTGGAACAACCACAATTCAACAAGAGCAATGGCTGCAGAAAGTCTTTTCTCTGTCTCTTATATTACATGCAGGCTCTCTACCCCAGGCTGGGGGAAGTACTCACACCCATAATCCCAACAGTACTGAGACCCATAATCCCAGCCTTGGATCACACATAATCCCAGTGTATCAAGAGTTAATCACAAACCCTAGAAGTTTGTGATTAACTCTCATGACTACATGAGGCTTTGGGGGGGGGACAACTAGAAACATAGTATTCCACCCCTGGACCCCCAAAGTCTCATTCACATCCTTTTGTGCAAAAGACATTTTAGTGTATCTTTAAGAGTTGCAAAAGTCCCAACAGTTTCAGCAGTGCTGAAAAGTCCAAGTCCCAAGTCTCCTCTAAGATCCAAGGCAAACTCTTAGCTATGAGCCCTTACAAAAGAAAAGTTAAACACATCCAACATTCAAAGGCATAAACATTACCAATCCAAAAGTTGCAAACAACAAGGGAATACAAAACACTGGGACCAACACAAGTTCAAAATCCAGCAGGGTAAACATTAAATCCCAAGCAGTCTGCACTGAGTTGTGAGCTCCAAAGGCCCTACATGGCTCGGCCCCTATGGCACTTCTGGTGGTTGTAGCTCCCATGGCTTCTTTCTCAGGCCTACTTTGCTCCTTTCTTGCAGTTTCCCTTAGATGATCCACACTCCTGGCTTTTCCAAACTTCTGTGGTTTCCACTGAATAGGCTTCTCTCCTACAGCTTTGCACACAGCCCTCTCAGGGACACACAGCTTGGCTTCCCAGGCCTTCTTCTGAAATCGAGATGGAAACCCTCTTAACCTCAGAACTCCTGCACTCTGCATGCACCTAAAACCATTACCATGTGGATGATGCCAAAGTCTGCTGCCAGCTGGAGCAGTAGCCAGGTTTTCCTTTCTCTTGGCTGTAGGGGTTTGAGTGCCTGGGTGGCTGAGCACTTTGACCCTGATTCCCAGGAACAAATTCTCCATGCCAGTGCCATTCTGGAATGTGGTGTGGCTGCTGCCACCATTCTGCAACATGGGGCTCAGCAGCTTTCCTCTCAGGGCAAAGTCCCAGCCTACAAAGGGTGGAGACCTGCCACCTCCTGTGATGCCCTCAGGCCATCCTTTCCATTCTCTTGTTCCTTCTCTGTAATGGAGATCCTCTCAGCTCCATCTTTGCAGTCCACAGCTTTCTTGGTGCTTCCCTTCTGGTCAAAATCACAACATTTTGGACCATCATTCTGGTCTCCTTGTTCTTCATTCTCAACATAAACCTGGCTAAAAGTCCTCAATAACAGCCATGCAACCACCCCAATATTTGGCTGCTTTGAAATATTGTTTGAAAGATTATTCAGTCCACCATGCTTAAACTCAGTCTTAGGCAAAGTCTCTGGACATGAGCAAAATTCAGATAGTATTTTGGCCAAAACATAGCACAAATCATCTGGAGTCCAACAACCAATGCAGTCCTTCTTACCAGCAGAAACCTCCCCGGCCTGGTCTTTACAGGCTAGCTTTTTATCAGCCTTCTGGTCTTCTGAGCTCTGACCAGAATCTCCCAAACAGCTGAAGCTGTTCTAGTGCTTCGCTTGTAGGTGACATCTCTAAACCTTTCCTATCTCTTCCATAAGCCATTCCCAGAAGCTTCTAATCCACATGGTCAGGTTTAGTACAGCAATGACCCCACTCCTGTGATACCAAATTCTGTCTTAGTTACTCTTCTCTCATCGCTGGGACAAATACCCAACACCCAAAATGAAGGAAGGAAAGGTTTATTTAGCTCACAGTTACTGGAGGTTTCAGTCCATACTCAGCTGGCTCCAAGGCAGAGGGGCGCATGGCAGAGGGCAGCAGCTCCTGGCGGTGGAACAACAGCAATGCAACAAGAGCAATGCTGGGACTCCCTTCTTTTAGGGTTTTTTTTTTTTTTTGGACAGAATCTTATTATGCAGCCCGCATTCATAGTGATCCTCCTGCTTTCTGCCTCCCTAGGGCTGGGAGTACAGGTGTGGGCCACCACACCCAGCGCAGCATGTGGAACCAGGAATCAAATCCTAGCCGCTGCGCTTACCTAAGCAAGTGCTTAGTCCGCTGAGCTATACCGCCGGCCCTTGGGACTCTCTTCTAAAAGCAGTCTTTGGCCTTTGCAACTTTGGGGCTGCAACTAGTGGAGTCTTTTTTGTTTGTTTTCTTTTTTGACACAGGGTCTTGCTATGCAGTCCAGGCTTGCCTTGAGCTCACTTTGGGATTACAGGCATGCACTGCCACACCTGGCTGGGTCCTACTGGCTTTTAAGCTGTCCTCGGGCCATCTTTTCAATTATCCTCTTCCCTCTCAGCAACCTGGGTCTCTTCTGCTTTATCTTTTTAGTCCACAACTTTATCAGAGCTTGCTTTCTGGTCAAATTCAAAGCTTTTAAAATCATTCTCCTGGGTTCTTGGCCCTTGATTCTTAACATTGACCTGGATCAACTTCCAACAGTGGCTATACCACCACCTCAACATGAGACTGCCTTGAAAATTTTTTCTGCCAGATAAATTATTCTACTGTGTCCTCAATCTCAGTCACAGCCAAAGTCTCTGCAAACGTGAAGCCCCACTCTCTCAGAGGGGCTCACCCCCATGACCAGGACCCGCATACCTTTGGCTTCCGCGGACCAGAGGTGGACTCTGGGATCCTGTTCAGGTCTGCCCGGCTTGCCGAGGCCCACCCTTGCGGATGACGGAACCCCCCACCCCACCCAGCGACCCGCTTTCGGAGCCGCACAGCCCATTCGCGCTCTCTGGGCGGCGACGTGCCAGCCCTCTCCGAGGGCAGTTTTGATTGGCTTTCCTTGTATATGCATCTATCCCTCCACCAGCCACTGTGTCCAGGGGAAGAGAGTTACCATGATTGGTCAGGATTGGGTCACATGGTTGCTGCTGTCATTAAGGAAGTCCCAAAGTCTGTTACTAGAATAAGGGAAATAGCAGGAAGCTATGTAACCAGTAACTACCATAGTCCCTCACTGAATCATACTTCCTTCTCATCTTTCTTGAATATATTCATGCTTGACTTTTGTGCACAGTTTTATCACATTTAAAAGAAAAAGGCCATTTGCATTTGCGGTCAGCCACTTGACAATATCTCAAGCTATTCAGCTGCATCAACCTTAGTGCATAAATTGAATAAATAATTTACATTCTGTACAAGGATCATACAGATAGTTTTGGCATGGTGAGAATTCATATCCTCCCAGTTCAGCCCTGTCTCTGAGCATAGGTCTCCTGGCAGCACGGTAATGGCATATGCTGTAAACACCTGGTAGCCTCCACTCCTCGAGGAGATGAACTGAAAGCTAAAGAGAATGGAAATGGGGCTGGGGACTGGAGGGACTTCATCGAGTGGAGCCTTCTGGCTTTGAATGACAAATGTGTTGAGATGTGAAGGAGAGAAATATGTATCCCACACAGATTTGTTTTTCATGTAAATAAGTGGTTTAGCCTCAAACTTTTTGGCATCTCATTATGCAGGTGACTTTAGTCATTGACATGCACACAATTTACATTTTTTCCCTTCTTTGCCAAAAATGTGGAGACTATAACTTGGTCAAGTGACATATCCTGGTGGTTATACACAAGTGGACCACTACCTTGGACACAATTATGAACACTGAGAAATTGATCTTCCAGAAAAGGACTCAGGTTGTACTCATTTGTCATGTTGGGGTTTCCTGAAGGTTACTTTTTCCCCATTTGGTTTGTAGCATAGAGCTCACGCTTTTCTCAAGTTAATGGAGGCTTCACTGGGACATGCTCAGGTCTAGGAAAGGAGGGGTAACCTTTGAACTATTCATCAGCCAATAATACATGGGTATCCTTGGATCCATATGGTATTGGTCATGTACTGGTGCAGGAACTGCAGGCCTTCACATAGTGCTTGGCATTTACCCTTTATATGGTGAGTTCTGGAGACACCAAGAAGGTGTAAAGATCAAGCGTGCCATTGTTTACCAACCGGTGGTACACAAACCGTAATCCCAGCACTTGTGAGGCTGAGTCAGAAGGGTCTCAAGCTTAAGACCAGCCTGAATGATGAAGGACGACACTGTTACCAATTGGTGCATTCACTGGCACATGCTTGGTGACAGCACCCCCCTCCACCTCTGCTGGGATATGGAGCTGGTGAGACTGTAGGCAGATTTAGCCCTTACCGGGCAGACTTGCTTGAGCACTAGAGTTGTGCTGAAGAACAGGTGATGCAGCAGGGGTTCTTTCCAGAGCTGCTCTTGCTTGTTTTCATTTTCAAAAGGGAATTTGATTTAGGACCAGCCTTTGGTTTCTTCCAGACCTGGGAAGTAAACATTTCTCATTCTCAAAACCCACAAATTAATCATTCTTGCAAATCAGAGCTGAGCGCTGAGCCTCTGACCAGGAGGCCTGAGCCTGCTGGCCCGGGAGCCAGGATTTGCCCGCTGTGTGCAAGTGGCTGATGCATATGCATGGCTCCTTCCTCCGGAGCTGGGGCTGCAGGCTTCAAGGGGTGAAGCTCTGCTCACTAATCATAATGCAATATCCATGTTTTCTGCAAATCCCCTTATTATCTCTGCATCATTAGCAGTTTCTGAGCTTGTCTACAACTAATTTCACAGTGAATCTTATTTTTCCCCAATATTTTAAATAAGCTATCATGCCAGGCAGCAGCTGACATGCCACTGAGCAAGAAGCAAATCAGCCCATGATGGGTCTCACACACCTCTCTCAATTAGGCCCTTGGTTGTCATTCAGGGAGCAAGCTTCTGAAAGTCGCGGTGCCCCAGTCTGAATGAAATGAATCATGCCTCAGAAGGTGGAGGGATGGTGTCTGTTGCCAGGCTTCAGGGACTTAGTCCTGCTGAACTTCTTGCAGGCAGCCCTGAACACGTGAGCACACATCTCAGCTTCCAGTGCTGAAGGGGTAAGGCCTACTGAGGGATTATGTGGCTTAGCGAGCTAATGCACACGATACACATCTAGTGTGCTGAGCACAAGTATGTGCTCACAAACCGCAGATTATTATTCTTCCTTCACTTATGAGCTGTTCAACAAGTGTCCCCTTCTGTGCTAGGACCTGACACGATTTGGCCACTCTGCATTTCTGGTCATTTGGATAGCTCCCTATAGATGCTGAGCGAGAAGGGCCCTGTGCAGCTGGAGAAGGAGAGTCCTGCATCTTGGCATCAATAAGAGAACTCACGTTCCCATGTTGCAGACTTTTGGCCCCAAGACGGTGGTGAGGATGGAGGGCAGCTAGAGTCTTGGGATCTTCTTCTTTGCTTCAGGTCAGTTCCTGCTTTCTGAGGGAAATGGTATATTTCTGCTGGCTGAGACTCAGCCACTCCAGGGTCCTCTTTAGGAGTTCATCTTAGGGCAGCGTTTCCTTTGGGAGGGGATTTAGAGCTCCTTTGTCAGGTAATGGAAGGTAACAAAGGGTTAGCTACGGTGAAGTTTCTAGAGATGTTTCCATTTTCACATAAAACATCTGGTGGGAATCCTGGGCTTATTTAATTCCCACCAGCCCTGTGGAGGGGATGCAGTGACCTCTGCCACATTACTGCTGAGGAGGGTAAAGCTGGGAATGGTGAGTTGCTGGCCTCCAGTGCCCTAGAGAAAAGGGAGAGGAGCTGGAGTCCAGTCTGAAGCTCTGGCTTAGCCACCACTGTCCTGCCTGCCGAGTGGGTGTCTAGCCTAAGCTTTCTGTGCTCTTGATGATTGCGTTGTGAGAAGCCTTCTGTAGAGTACGATGGTGACTGGGGAGCACCCCTCGTGGCTGGATGCTAAGTTTAGCTGGTTCATGCCACACTCCTGGGGTAGTGGAAACATCACAAGACATGCAATCAAAATATACAATAAATGCTTAAATTAAAAGTATGATTACAGTGAAACCCACATTATCATTCATGCCCGCAAAATCCTCCCATCTTCAAGCTCACTTATCCCCTTGTTCTTGCCACTTTCGGAAGCAGTTCTGAAAGTTTTCCCTTATGTGTCTTGTTAGTTACACTGTCCTATCTCGGTCAGTGTCCAGAATTGATGCAAAACATTGATTTTTTTTTTCATGGTCATTTTGTCTTTGGAGAAGACACATGGTGCCAGATGTGGTGAACCACTTGGATGGAGATGCAGCGTAGAGTTTTTTGCAGCTCTTCTTTTCTGTTGGATGCACTTGGTAGCAGCATTGGCCACATTTTTCATCATGAGTTGTAAAAACTCATGAAAAAGGACTTGCAGAACTATTTTACAAAGCGGCAAGAATGATAGGATAAATGTGTGTGGAGTATTGGGGGTATTTTGAGGGGGATTAATGACAATGTGTCTTTTACTGTAATAAATAAAAATAATATTTAGTCATGCATCATATATTTTGTTCATCCTCGGTACCTCTGTCTTCCTCATTAGCATGTGATAGTCATATTTTTTATATTTTCTGTCTGTCTGTCTGTCTGTCTGTCTGTCTGTCTGTCTGTCTGTCTCTCTTTCTAGCAGCAGGGAGAAAATTCAGGAACTTGTGTTTCCACACAGGCACTAATGTTCCTGAGCTATATCCCCAGCCCCTCTTTGAGATTCTATATGGGGAGGGTCAGAACTAGTCAATGGGAATAGCTTTTCCATTCATCCATTCCTGAATACTGGCTCTCTATGTCACAGGGTGCCCTGTCATACTATGGTTAATAAGATTTTGTGCCAGTTCCCCAGAGGAGCCTGCATAGGGGAAAAGAGTAGAATGAAGCTCTGGACTCAATGGGCTCAGAGAAAGCTCGAAAGGAAGATACTGTGGTCCCAGTGTTCTTCTGTGCTATATCCTTTCTCTGAGAAAACTCCTATGTACCCTGTAAATTCCAGCTCCTCCTCCATGATGCCCTTCTTGATTTCCACAAGAAGGAAAATGCCATTCTTTTCTTCTACAGGTCATCATAGCATCTTTCTTCAAAAGAACTGTGTGTTCTAAGAACCCTGAGCTCAATTCTTACCTTCCACTTACTGCTCCTCCCCATTCCTCCATGTCAGCCTGTGATACTCATAGACACAACTTGGCTGGAGACTGAATTCTTTTGGTAGCTTCTTCTGAGGCCAAATGCATTTTCCCTACCTCCTTTGTCTTTTCCTTGTCTTCCCATCACAGGTTGGTGTGATGGGATTGTGTGTATAAACACTCACACATGTATGATATCCTAGAACATTCATTGTTTATAATTGTGCTGAAAAGTACTTGAATGGTGGCATTTAACATACCTGAGCTTTTGTCCCCAGAAGCATGGCCTGTGGGGTACATCTCATCCACAGATGTGTCTTACTTGCCTGAAGAGATGCTTATATTTTGGATTACTTGCCAGTGTTTTAAAACTAGGAGGCTCAATGGAAATTTTGATCCACAGCTTCTCTTGGACAATCAGCAGGTCTGATCATACTGGGTTTATATCCCAGTTGGTGCAGCTGAGCAGTGGCAGCTGCTCTAAAGGGTGTATAAATTCTGCCACCATTTTTGTACCCCCATGGCTGCCTCAGTGGCAGTTTCCACTTCTCTCCACCAAGTGGCTTATGTGCATGACCTTCCAGAGGCTGCAGGTGGCTGAGGCAGAGACCTGAGCAACACTGGGAAGAACCCAATGACGATATTCACAGGTGTAGCTGGCAGAAGGCAGCCCTGATTTCAGGCCCCAGGTTGATCTCACTCTGTCCCCCTTGTTATGATTGCCCCTTCATTCATCTTGTTCCTTGCAGTCCTCCTGTGGTTTGCTAGCAGCAGTTTTCTGCTAAAGCATGAACTACCATACTAAGCAGCCCAGCTGGCTGCTTGCATCCTCTCTGTATTGGCCAGGCTTTCCCACTGGCTATGCACATGAGCACCTGACCCTTTCTGTCCACAGTGCTGCTGCCAATATCCACAAAGGGCTGTGTGGCTCTCTGCTGGTGTACAGACAGCTAAGAAGGGGAAGGGATGGAAGAATGGTTTCTGTGACAGCTCAGGGCTGGAAGGGACCACTTTCCCAGGTGGATAGGACCACACTGAGTTGGACAGGCTCACTTCTGGAGCACTGTTCATTCCTGAAGCAGCCAAGAACCTGAAGAGTTAAGGTACATCTTGCAGACAAGTCAACTTAGCTGTCAATACCAACTCAGGGGGAGAGTTTTAAACCTTACACATGCACATACATGTGTTGTACACATGGCCCTGCATATGTGTGCATGCACATGCGCACACACGCGCACACACACACGCACACACCCCTGCATGAGCTTTGTATCATAATTGGAGGTGCTAAGAATACAGTGGGGGAACAAGACAACTTTCCTGATTTTGGGAAATGAATTTTTAATAAAATTGGGCAATGGCAGTCTGGGTAGATGGCTCAGTAGAATAAGTGCTTCCCTGGGAGGCACAAGGGTCTGAGTTCAATCCCTGATTCTGCAAATAAAATTGGGCAATGGATGAAATAGACCTGTCCCATGATGTCAGGGAGTGCTCAGGCCTGGGGCAAGTCAGGCAGCAGGGCATGCAGGAGGTTACCTTAGGTAGTGGTGAACAGGATGCAGTTTTAAGAGGGGTCCTCATGCAGGCACTTGTACACCGCCAGCGCTACCTGACTCCTGGGGCCACTATGTGTATGCATGTAGACTGCATAAGGGCTGCAGAAAGGACTTTCAATGTGGAGAGACATTTGCCTGGCTTCCTGGGAGATATCTGCCAGGCAGCAGGCCTGGCCCTGCCACAGCTTGGGGGCATGCTGGGCAGAAGCTCTGAACTCTGTGTTTAGAGAAGTGCTACACTGAGACAGGCCAAGGGGTGGTCTAGAGCTGCTCCTCAGAGGACTGTCAGCCCAGCCCATCTGGCTGTTCTCTGTGCAGGAATCACTGGGATGCAGATTCTGCTCCTGTAATATGCTGAGGTTCTTGCTTCTGGACTGTTAGTGTGCCCCTTGCTTCCCAACCGAGGCCAGGCTGCTGGTGCCCAGAGCACACCTCGGGGAGCAAGACAGGGGTACAGTCCAGATTCACGTTTTAGTGAGGCCTGCATTTTGCCTGACTGAAGAATGATTCACTGTGGAGTCCACGCGCTCATCAAATCAGTCCATCAGGGAGCATTTCTGATCCCTCTGCTGCCCAAGCAGACAGACCGAAGCTGCCAGGAGAGATAAGGGAAGGTTTATTTGTGTAGCTACTCAAACTTGGGGCTGTTTATAGTCGATGAATATCTGTCTTTAAGCAGCTGTTTGAATTATCCGAAATACATGAAAGCAATCCATTCGAGATCAAAATCCTTAATTCCAGACCTTTCCAGGTTGATCCGTTTTAAAAGAGGGAGGTTTGGTAACATTGTTGAGCATTAATTAGGTAACACTTGTGTGGGACAAGGAAGATGAAAAGCCTTCTGTGTGGCAGCGTTTGGGAGCGGTGCTGGGAAATGGTGCAATCTGGGGCCGGGATTGAAATGAAAATTTTACATAAGCAAGTGCTTGTCCCCATCAGGTGCGGTGATTGGAGATTGTGCGAGTCTGAATGTGCCCCGCCACCCACCTCCCCAGTGAGGCAGCCTCGTGTCCTCACTGAATAGATGCTGGCAAGCAGATGAATGGGAAATTTACTAGAGGTAATTACAGGAGGGAGGGAGGTTTTGCCTGCGCCTGGGAGGGGTTTCTCCCTCTCCTTGTCACAAAGGACTCTCCCTCCTCCTATGGGGTTCTGCCAGGGAGCCTTCTACCCAGGATTTGGCTGAGGACCTGGTTACTCCAGGGTAGAGGCATCTGGAACCTTATGTGGCCCTAGAGGCAACTCGGTTGCGAAGCACAGGCTTCTTGCCTATCTCACCCAGCTCACGACTGGTCCTCCTGACCTCCCCTTTCAGTTCTTCTAGGGCTGGCCCAGTGCTAAGAACAATGTAGGAAATCAGGGGCGGAGCTTGTGTGTGCTCTGAAGGCCCCCTGCTTTGTTTTTGACCATTTCAATGCCACTTTGACCTTAAGTCTCCCTGCTACCCAAAGCGGGATGTCCACTGCCCATCCTGGGCCTGGAGCCTTGGAGCCCTGGTGGGAGGTGGAGAGTTTATGCCTTCACTTTGGTGTTTGATGACTTCCTGCTCCTCTCCCTCATGTGATGTGGGCAGATGTTCCGCATTTCCTCTGAAAACCTCAGGTCTAGCCCTGGGGCAGATATTACTGTGACTGTTGCAGACCAGAAAACAAAACAAAAAACCATGAAGGTCAGAGAATAGGGGAGACTCACGGAAAGTCACATGGGCAAGCCCATGGGGAGCAGGGCTGTGGGCCTCAAGATTCCAGTTATCAGTGATGTGCCTTTTCAGCCACTCTTGGTCATTGTTTGGCTGGGGCCTTGGTGGCCTCTGATCCTTTCCTTTGGATGCTTGGGAAGGTGGGTAAATCTTGTGTGTGGCCATTTGCTTCTCCATTCTGCAGTGCGTGTGATCTTGGCCCTGTGCTTCTTATCCAATATAAGAATATTTCCCAACATCATGACTAGGTCTGCTCTACCTGGAGGTACAGGTGTGCTGTCTACTTGACTTCATGATCTCGCCTAGGGGAATGTTCGTCCTGCATCAGCAGGGACAGTGAGTGTTTTGTGATCACAGTTGTCAACACAGTGGAAAGACAGAAGGGTGTTTTCAGATGCAGGGTTTCCCTGTTAAACATTAGAATTATGAGTTGATGCCCCTTCCTCTTTACCCACGGCTGGAATATACTCAAGAATAGAAGGCAATGTCCTCTTTTCATTGATCCAGTTGTCTAGTGACTTAAGGCTTTCTAGCACACAAGTGCCAGTGACAGAAGCTTTCCAGCCCCTTGTGTCCTCAGATCCCAACCTGCCAGACATGAGAAGGAGTCACATGGAAAGGAGCTTGGCTTGCATGGGTGCAAACAATATGAATAAAAATTAACTTAAAAATCTTTCCTCCCTCCCTAACAATGACATTATACCAATGGGCCCACTTAATTTCTTACATTTGTACCTTTACAAAAGGGCCCGCTGTTTTACCATGTCAAATGTGACCTTTACAACAAAACGTGCGAACTGCATCGTACACAGAGGACTCTCTGAAGCTAGTAATTTTCATGATGCAAATTTCAGAGCAGAATGAGCCCATTAACCAAATTAGCAATTCATAAAAGCAAAAGTTCATGGTCAGGAAACAATTGCGTCTTTTCATAAGGTATAATTTTAGTCCATTGTAGAGTTAAAGTGTATCCCCCCCCCCTTAGGAAAGTAGATTAGGCCTCTAATTAAATAGGTTAAAGCTGTATATGAAAGAAAATGCAATTTGTGTGCCATAAAGTGAATTAACCATTCAGAAGAAGCCAAAGGATCCCTGATAAGGTATAGTTGCACCACCCTGAGTTAGAATGGGTGATTGGGCCATTGTGGAAAAGAAGCACCCTTGGATGTGGTGGACAGCTGGCACCTGAGCTGGGTGTGGAGTCTGGATGGACTGCATGCTGTGGAGGGAAAGTGCCCCTTATGCACCATGTCCTTGTGGTGCGAGGGACATAATCGGCCTGCTTTACACACACTTCAGGGACCCAGTTTTGTCTCTGACTTTGAAGAGTATTAGATTGAGACTCCCAGTGTCTTTTGTGCTCAATCTTTTCTTCAAAAATTGGGAGCACAAAACATCATCCATCCCACAGCCACCTCTTGATAATTAACCAATACTATGAATATGACAAGTCCTGTGTACAGCTGAATAACATTCTGTTGTATGGGTAGACCTCATATTGATTATTCATTTATCAATGGACAGACATTTGTGTCTTTTGGCAGCTGGAGGAGTAATGTAGCTGTGAACATTCATGTGTATATTTTTGTTAGAAGAGCTAACAATTTAATTGTTCTGTATGTCTATCTGGGAAAGATAAAGTACTGCCACATGCTACACTGTATAAGAACCTTAAAGACATGAAGCGGAGTGAAGGAAGCCAGATGCGGGAGCCAGATGTTACAGATTTTTTCATAGGAAGCATCTAGACACATCCACAAGAACAAAAGTAGATGAGTGGCTCTCATGCACTGGGGTGTAGGGAGGTGGGGAGTGACTGCCTACCAGGTACAGGCTTTCCTCGGAGGGTAATGGAAACATTTTCAAATTGCAAGGAGGTAACGGTTGTATGTCACTATGGATACACTAAATACTCCTGGGTTGTTTTCTTAAAAATGGTTAATTTTATATATTTATAAAATTTTATGTTGTAAAATTTTTACTTCAATCTGAAACAAGTGCTATGTGAAGTGGAAGAATTTACATATGGTGTCTTGTTCATTTACTGTGAATTTTCACAGGACAGAGTCATGTACACTATTTATGAGTTTCTGGTTCCCCACATGGTCTTGGCATCTGGCAAACTCATGGTGAACCCCAGCAACTCAAACAGTACCTGGCTAGTCTTGCCTGAAGTACAGGGAGCATGCTGAAGTCTGAGCCAGACACCAGGCAGGAGGCAGAAATGGAGAGTTGTTTTCCATAGTTGCAGGGCCTGGCCAACAAGAGAGCTGAATGCAGACTGGGGAGACCTGTGGTGACAGGGTCACCAGCCGGTGGAACGCATAGGGGACGCGTAGGCAGGAAAGTGGAAATTAAGGTGATGGCAGAGAGGCTCCTGGAAAGAGGCCCACAGCAGGGGTTGCTCTGAGGATTCTGGGAAGGAGGTCGATGCTGCCCCCATGCACTGCCGCTGTGGAGCCAGCCCATCCCTTCCCAGAGGACGTTCATTCTTCTTAAGTGCTGTGGCCTCAGCATGTGTGTGCCTGTATGTGTTCTAAGGCATTGGTTCCCCACATGGCCAGGCTCAAGTCGGCCAATTTATTTAGGGCTCTGGGTACCATTTCCTGGAAGGACCTTTCCATAGTAAGTGTAGGCAGTGGGGAGCGGAAGTGTGGGCCCTTCAGCCAGGTTGCGCAGCTGATACATCACGCGACAGGGAGTTAATCCTACATCTCTGGGACACAGGGCACTAGATTCTCTCAGAGAAAATTAGATTTTAGAAATACCAGAAAGCTCTTTTTCCTCTTAAATGTGCCTGCGATTTCTGCCATTAAAAGTGATCCTTTGGTTTTCTGTCGTTTTCTCCTCTGTAAACTATGAATGCTGTGTCTACTTTGCAAGGTGATAGTGGGGCTCTAGAATTAAAGTGTTGCAAAAATATATTGCAAGTTCAGGGAACATAGTAGGTGTTCAGAAAGTGCAAGTGTCTTTATTTTTGGTACTACCACTACTGTTTCTCCTGTGGGGAAGGGGCAGGAAGAACAAAAGAAGAGGCTCCAGAAAGAGAGGGGAGTCTCAAATTAGCAGGGCCAAGCCATGGCTCGATGGTCTGGGCTGAGAGACCCATGTTGAAAACTATGTTTTGTCCCTGTAAGTTTCTTGGGTTTTCTGGGCCTCGGTTTATACTTCTCAGCAATGGTTACAAAACCCTACCTCATTGCTTGGTGCAACACAGAACCAAACTAAGCAATTACATCAGTGTTCTTAGAAGCCACTGGTGCACAGAATGTGTGTGGTGTATTCTGCCAAAAGAGGAGAAATGGGCTGGGGAGATAGCTCAGTAGAATAAGTGCTTGCTGGGCAAGCACAGGGTCCCGAGTTCAATCCTTGGCACTTCAAACAAATAACAAACAAAAAAGAGGAGAAATGGGAATGAAGGAGGGGTCACCTGGGTCAGATGATCTTGGTAAGGGATCTTCACACCCTTCCAGCCACATTTTTGGCAGTATCTGGACACACATTCTAGTTGTCAAAACTTGGGGTGATGTGCAGTTGACATCTAGTGGGTAGAGGCCAGGAATGCTGCTAATACCTTAGAAAGCACAAGCGAGCCCTCTGTACAAAGGATTGTTTTACCTAGAATGTCAAAGTTGAGAAACTCTGGAGCCAGGGAGATGGGTTCAGTAGAATAAGCGCTTCCTTGGCAAGCACAAGGGCCTGAGTTCAATCCCTGGTTCCACCAAAAAAAAAAAAAAAAAAGGAAGGTTAAGAAACTCTGACCTAGAAGGAAGAAAAAATAATCACTTGAAGGTTTGAATAAGACAGGAAACTTTGAGCCTACAGACTTAGTATTTTTTTTTTTTTTTGGCTCACTCATTTTAGTGTTTGCACACTGAAAATAACAAATTGCAGTTTAAAGGCATCTAAAGGTGCATATATTAAAATGGATTTCCATCACCTCAATTGGCAGTTGTTATCTGTCTTCCCTAATATTTTTAATAAGATAGAATAAGAGTCACAGATAAGCTCTCACCTTTGTCTCCCTTTCTCATTTCCCTTTCTCTTTCTGTGGGTGTAGATTCACAAATTACCCTTTTATTCTTTGTCCATTTTCTGGTTGCTTTACAAACACCAATATCCACAAACAAAATACTCATTGACTCACGCTTTACTTTTCACACCCAGAAATGGAAGCACATTGTGTTGATCTTGTGCTTTCTACCCAGGAACTCTCTTGGAAGTGCTTGGCTCTGACCTGGGTGTTTATAGGCTAGTGGACACCTTCGATCAGAACTTGTTAGTCCTGAAAACTGGGCTGATAATAGCGAACAGGGATCTGCATCCCCCGAGAAGAGCAGTGCTTGCCTTTCTTAGTGGTCTCCTGTGGGGCATGCATGAGGTCAGCCCCAGAGAGGTGGTGAGTGGCAGTGTAGACTCTGGGTAAACACCACACCATGCTCTGGGGCATCTCTCTGCAACCACATGGGCTGCTGAAGCTCCCATGGGTGCAGTGGATAATCAGGGTCCTGTGGATGAGAGGCCATGTATCTATCAGCTTTCCGTTCCCAGGACAGCCTTCCTGGCATGTATAGTGTAAAGGAGGTGGTTTATTTGGCTCATGGTTTCGGAGGTTCCAGTCCATAGTCAGCTAGGCCCTGGGAGAGGAGGGTGTGGCAGGAGAGTGTGGTGGAGCACAGTGGCTCAACTCTTGGCAGCTGGGAAACAGGGTAGTTGGAGAGAGCAGAAGTACTAGGGAGCGAATGTAGTCCTCAGGACCACAGCCCTTTATCTACTTCTTCCAACGAGGCCGTTAGCTTTGATATTCCATTCAGCTACAAATACATCATCTGGCCATGTTAACAATCAAAGTAGGCCATTTTATTTATTTATTTTCCTCTTGATCTACTCTGGGGCTAGAACAGGGATTCAGGAGGCTCTAGCCCTGTCCTGGTGGGGAATGCATTGCAGGCCTGGTCTCTGGGTCCTCCTTGGACTAGGAGATGGACATTTGGGCCACAAAAGTAGCTCTGGCAGCCCTTAGAGAAGGTGGTGCTCTTCCTGGGCTCCAGTCACTGCCCTCACCCAATTCCGAGGCAGCTGTAGGGCTGTGGTTGGGGGTAGAGGGAGAGTGCCTTGTGGGCTGGTCCTTCATCAGCCCTGCGTCCTGCACTCAGTTGGGGGAGCCCACGTGAGTGCCCAGTCTGCAGTTTTTAGAGATGGAGATGGAAAATAAAGCAGCGGCTTCCTGCTATTAAACGGGCGTGTGATTAGTTATAGGAAAATCAATTCATTCTTTGGCTTTGGGGAAGGCTTTTAAGTGTGAAAGGGGATGCTAATCCCCTGGGAAATGATTTTTAAGCAAAACTGCCTTAGTTCTGCCAGCTGCCTAGATAAATTGCAGAGGGGAGGGGATGGTGGCTTTTTCTGTGTAACAGGGGTTACCAGGAGCCTTTCTCTTTCTTCCTCTCTCTCTCTCTCTCTTTACTTCCTGCCCTCCCTTTTCTCCTTTCTTCTTGTATCTCTTCCCTTTCCCCTCCTCCTTTCCATCTTTTTATTGCTGCCTTCTGTTGTCCTGGTTCCCACCATCACTTCTTGCCTGCTCGTTCCGTGTCTTGTGAACAGATGCAGTCTTTGTCCTCCTAGAGGATGAAGAACAGGGTAGGGTGGAGACAGCCACAAGGAAGAACATGGGATGTAGGGAATGCCTTTGAAGAATGCTGTCTGTCTGTCTCCTCTTTCTCTGCTTCATTTCTCTCTTTTCCTTCTCCCCTACCATTCCCTGCCCTTACTATCCCCTTTTGCTTTCTCACGTTATTACTTCTCCCCTTTTCTGGGAGAATCTTAAATGACCATCTTTGGAGAGCCTAGAGGACACAGGTGAGCCACTCCGTCATTCACAAAATCAGATCCCCACTACCTTGGAAGAGCCAGGTTCCCTTTAGGACTGGTGTGATTCCCATGCCTGCACCTCCCAGGGCTGGAGGATTCTCCTCTGGTGTCCTGTGTGTGTTGTTGCTGGTCCACTTGGTGCCCCACTCTTCCATTTGCAGTCCCCAGGGTTCACCAGCTCTCCCACTAGCTCCTGTTTCTCCACTCCTGACTTCCAATGCTGTCCTTCCTGGAACTACGTGACAAGTACTTCCTATGTAATTTCTCCCAAACAACACTGTTTCTCAAGCTTAAACATCAGTGGGGCACAGTGCTCACAACAGCAAAACCTTTTGAGATGCTGATGGCATTTACAACACCAATTCATCTTGACAGGTTGCTACTCATAAGACACCTACTTAGCACTTCATATATTTTTACGATAGCTGTATAAGGCAGCTACTAATGTCAACCCATTTAAAGATTGGAAACTGAGGCAAAGTGAGGATAATAAATGCTCCCAGAACATATCTGGGAGCTGAATGCAGACTTGTTTGTCCTCAGAGCTTGTGCACTGGCTTCCCTACCTGGATGGCATAGTTTGGTTGGAGGAAGGAGCCACATAATCTTAGCTACCGGAGACTAAGATTATGTCATTGCCAGGATTTTTTGGCAGGAATGATGGCACAGTAATGTTTGTTTCACCTTCCTGTGCTCTGTGGAGAATGTTCCATACTAACCTCCATTCAGAAAATATTTGTATAGCCTATTCCTGGGTCCCACCCACCCATCATTCACAAACTTGGCCAAAAAGGTGGATGCGGAGCCCAGCTGCATGGAAAGCACTCTATGTCCCTTCTGGGGAGGTTCATGGACAAGAACATGCTTTAGAATCAAATATGCTCAAATCCAAACTCAGGCCTGGCCATTTCCTAGCTGTGTAACTTTGGACAGATTACAAGTCTATTTTTCCCAGCTCCACACCCTCATCTGCATAAGATTTCAAAGTTGCATGCTAACTGCTGTGCCTAGATATAACTGCTGCATATAAAATAGTGTACCCAACACATACATAGTTGGCACCTTTCCCAATTTCTCAAATCCAAGGGGAACGGGAAGGCTTCCTGTGGCCTTTCTCTGCCCCATCTTCTGCACACACAAGTGGTCTTCCTGGGCCTATGTAGCAAAGTTGAGTGTGGTGAACCATGTGCTAGTCTTGGGGTAACTGCCTCCCACTGCTTGCTTTGTGGGTCCTGTCCTCATAGAGCAAAAGTCTCTCCTGTCCCATCAGCAGCTGCCACTCTTGCTGGGAGGCTTGGCTTCTGGGCAGGTGCTGGTCAGGGGAGCTACTGGGCATGTTCCAAAAGTGCTCAGAGTCTTTCCCCCAGGCCAAGGTGGGGATGGCTCCATCTAGCTGGTTCACCTGCGGTTATCAAGTTCAGCCCAGACGAGCCTTCTCTGAGTGGATGCTGAGTGTAGGGGTCAGTGCTGCCCTTGGCCAAGGCCAGCAGACACGAGGGTCTTCAACCCAGAAAGGTGAGAGCATAAAGCCTGTGCCTGCTTGTCCATATCCCTCTCACTTAGTGGCGATCCTGAGAGCCCATTTGGCCAACCACTTAGCTAGTGGAGTGGGCAGGTGAGGGCCCAGCTGGTGTGAGCTTTTAGTTCAAGTGCTTGATGTCAAGAGTTCTAGGCCTGCCTGTGCTAGAAAATGTGGACTTTGAAGCAGGACACATCTAGGTCAAATCCCACCTCTGCCATGCTCTTAATGTGTAAGTCTGGACACTGCTTTATACTCATGACTTCGGTCCTCTGTCTCTAACATGGACCCATGATTAGTGCTACAAAGTACGTGAGCCATCTGGAAAGTGCTGGCTGGATTCAGAGCACACTGTAATACAGGGGCTACAGGTTCCTTTGAGCCATTTCTATATCTGTGACCAGAATGTGCTGTAGCCAACCCATATCAGCTACCGAGAGTCAGATATAAAGCCATTAACTTGGAAATGGTAAAGACTCTGAGTCTTTACCCTATGGAATTCTTTTTTTTTCGGAACTGGGAATTGAACTCAGGCCTTTGTGCTTGCCAGGGAAGTGCTTATTCCACTGAGCCATCTCCCTGGCTCCTCCTATGGAATTTTTTATTCCAAGTCAGGCCTCTCCTGTCTCAGGGCCTGACCCCTGCACAGGTAGTTGCTGAAGGGATGCCTCTCCCTTTCCATCGAAGTTGTACTCTTTCATTGTTTCAGGAGCAACCCAAGACACTAAGTTCAGATATTTCTGACCCATCCTGGCCTCTACTGGGTTGTGAAAATACTCTGTTCCTTCCTCACTGTCCCTGCTGAGTCTCAGGCTCTTTTTCATCTCTCTGCCAAGCTGGCACCGTGGCTCAAGGTTGGCCCAGTATGAGCCTGCACATTCACTTCTTGATGGATGTATTTCTACTTCCTACAGCCCCTAGAGGCCAGTGTAGTATCGCTCACTCCCCCTAAAGCCCTTTCTACCACATCCTCCCTTTCTGGAAGCAACATTTCAGGACCCCAACAGTTCCTTCACTGAATAGAGGCTGGCACTCTCTGGGTCCAGCTGGTATCTCCTCATTCCTAACCCACAGCTTACCTGTCTCCACATCTGGAAGACATTTCCAAAGGCAGGGGTGACAGGTGGTGCCATCTTCAAACATGACTAGGTCGGTCAGTATCTGGAGTTTAACATCCATGTGGGCATTGTACTGGACATACCATTCTAACGTGGTATCTAGTGCAATACTAGAAAAAATTATTGGTCCTTATAAATGGTTGAATGAATGGATGATTTGACCTCGCTTACTTTGGCAATAAGGTATATAAATACGATCATTTCCCTTGCTTTGATCTTGTTGGGATAGAGTAGTGCGGTTACATGGCTAGAATCTACATGAAGAAAGCACTTTCCTTTCTATTGTATCCGCCTCCCCATCTTCCACAGAGACCCAGAGAATCTGACTTTCAGAGAATTTTTCTGAAAAAAAAAAAAAAGATTCCAGGAGCTCAGAGACCTTCCTGACACCACCCTAAGAAGTGATCTTTAATTTGTTCCAAAATCCGGGCTAAAAAATGGAAAGAAAAGAAAAATAAATCCCAGCTATTTTGAGTCATTTAATACCAAACTATATTTAGTAGAAAAGATCTTGATAATTAATATTTGGCTAATCTAGCTAAATTTTTATTGAATGTTTGTTTGCCAAGTTTAGTGCTAAATGTTCTACATGAATTTTTTTCTTTCTTTTTTTTAGTAGCACAACACTGTGTTGTAGGCATAATTACTGCCTTTTTGCATGGTATGAAGCTGAGATCCAGAGACAAAGTGAGTGGAGTGAGTTTAGCTTATTAAGGAGAAATACAGTTGATGTGTACCTTGTCACGTCCAAAGCCTTAAAGTCTCACTGGTATCTTAACTTGCCTTTTTATTTTGACCTTGGAAATTTTTTTTTTTATTGGAGATTAGTTCTCACTCAGTTGCCTAGGCTTACCTTGAACTTGCAATTTTCCTGCCTCAGACTCAGACGTAGCTAGGATTACAGGTGTATGCCATTGCATTTAGATCCCTTGACACCTTTTTAAAAAAATATTTTGTGTATTTCTTTGGTATAGGGTCTTGCTATGCAGCTTGGATTCCTAGTGATCATTCTATCTCAGCCTCCCTAGTACTGGGATTACAGGCATGCACCACCATGCCAGAACTGCATACCTAAGGTTTTGGGGCTGGAACAGCAGCTGGTACCGGGGATAGAACCTAGGTCCTTACATTCATCAGGCAGGTGCTTAGACCACCAAGCTAGCTCCCCAGCCTCCCTTGACATCTTGAAGATATCAGTTTACTAACCAGGTTGACCATCAGTTAACCAA
This sequence comes from Ctenomys sociabilis, assembly GCA_004027165.1. Taxonomy (NCBI): domain Eukaryota; kingdom Metazoa; phylum Chordata; class Mammalia; order Rodentia; family Ctenomyidae; genus Ctenomys; species Ctenomys sociabilis. The sequence continues at coordinate 72,846 of PVKA01000539.1, read as the reverse complement.
CCTCAGCACCTATAGGACACTGTCCAGTCCAAAGGACTTGTTACTGCATCTGGTGTTGGGAAGAATGACACCAAGTGCTAGCTATGCTGGCTCAGCACAACCAAATGCTATGGTCCTCGGTTTCTTATTACCATCCTCATAGTCTTGGAGGTTAGGGACCACTTTTTTTCCATTGTCTTGCTGGGGAAATTGACACTCCTAGAGTTTAACTAACTTGTTTAAGGTTATACAGCCACTAAGAGTCAGAGGCAGGATATTTATCAGTGAGAGCTTTAACTCCCAGCTGTATTCTCCAACTGCCTGCTCTTGGGAAGGATGAAATATGTGATAGCCTTAAAAGAAGCAACAATAATGTAAATAATGTGTGAAATAGGTATTAAATCAATGGAACTATGTAAAAATAAATTGAATATGTTTTTAATTGCTGCCACATGCTGGGGATGAACATGGCTTAGTAAACACTGACTGTCATGGAAAGACAAGAGAGTTTAAACAAACTCCAGATAATAAAAGCTGGGACCTAGTTTCTCAAAGCCCTGACAGTTTGGAAGAGACTTCAGGATTCCACCTATCAGCCTTATGCAGAATTCTTATGCAATATCTAAGAGTCTGTGCTATGCTATGGGCAACTCACTATGTGACATTCTATCCAAACATGGCTGCAGTTATTTTTTTCTTCATGGCTGTAGTTATTAAGAGGGTTAGCTACACCCTGTGGCTCAGTGATTCTCCCCTAACACCACTGTGGTCCCCTGGCTCTGAACCCCATAACAGCCTATACCACATCTGTCCTGTAACTCCAGCTCCTGTTTTGGGCCAGGATCCTACTGGGTGCTCAGCAGGTGTTTCTGGAATACCTGAGTGGATGAGGATGAGTGGCCCACTTCTACCTCTAGAAATCCAAATGGAGTAGGCACTATGATCTCCCTGTGCCATATTTGCAGCACTTGGAGCCAGAAATCACATCTTTAATGGTTCTCTAAACTATGTTTCATGTTTGCAGTGGTAGGATCAGGATATTCATGGATTAAATACTTTCCCTGTGCCAGATGTGTTAATCCCTTTGCATAGTTATTTTGTTCTGCCTCCCAGGGTGAGTATTGTCATTTATTAGAAAGGAAACAGGCTTACCGAGTGCTGGTGCAAGTTATCAAAGGCTGCACAATAGCCAAGCAAGTGTAGAAACTCATGTGTTGTTTGTACTGCAATGTTCCTCCAGAAGTAGGGATAGAGTTCACTTGAAACCCAAGGTTTGTTCACAGTCTGGTAAAAGTGTGCATGCTTGCGTGTGCATGCATGCATACATGTGTGTGTGTGTGTGTGTGTGTGTGTGTGTGTGTATGTGCATGTGTGTGCGTTTATGAGGGAGTTAATGACCTGAAACATGCACTTGATTAGCTATAAATAAACATGCACCCCATTAGCATGTACCCTATCAGCATGTACCTTATTAGCATGTGCCCTATTAGCATGCACCCTATTAGCCAGGAGATAGGCATTCTGTGGCATGGCGATGCTTCCCTAACTAGAGCACTTGACTGCATGTGAGGAAAGTGTGAGGTACAGGACTCTGGGCATGAATCTTTTCAGTGTAGTCTTGATTATTTCTTCCTATTTCCTGATGTGAAATCCCATGCAAAGCAAGTCAGGAGTCCTGTTGCCTCATTGCGGGAAGAATACAAAGTCGTCATGCTGTCTCCTGCTTCTTGGTGTGGAGGGAGGTTGATGGAGGACCTTTACAGATCCACTGGGCAGGGAGTGGCACCTGCAGCAACAGCTGGCTGAAAGAACACTGGGGCTAGGTTGATCTTCTAAATTATATGCTTGAATTTTTAAAATTACTTCCTGTTATAGGTACAGAGTGAGCAATTGGGTGGGAGGCTACTCTGGTGTCTCTTACACAGCTAAGTGCTCTGTCGTATAGTGAGTATACTGTGTACTTGATCTCCATTTCATGTGCAAGGCACAACCCTAGAGAGGATGCCAGCAAGGAGGTGCATAGGGGTAGGGGTTCAATAGCTTCTAGAAATTTGTAAATACATATAAGCCTTGGTGTTGCAGGTATTGTAACTTAGTATATGATGCATGTGTATGGCCCATATTATCTTCCTTTTGTCCTTGGAGATATTTTGCATACTAGCATATGTATTGTTAAGTAATTCTCATATATGGCCTTAGACTCTGGTGTCTGGTTGTTTCTGTTGTTCTTTGATATGTCATAAACAGTTTTCATAGAGTTAAATTTATAGTAGGTGCTCAAGAAATGCTTATTGAAAGACTAGTTGGGAATTACTATCTGGAGTCATCAATTGTAACATCAAGTATTATTAAGAATAGCAAACATATTAGTGATATGAAAGATTGGGGGCTTTAAACAAACCATGTTTCAGTTTTTGTTTTCACACTTCTTAGATGCATGTGTTCTGGCAAATTGCTTTATGTCTTGAAAGTCTTAAGTTTCTTGTTTTATAAAACATGAATAGTGATACTTGTCAGCTGAAAGCAATAATGCATCTTAAGCACTTGGTGTGTCTTATAGCTCTCTTCCATTCATTTAAGAGTGGTGCTTAGGAAAAGGTTGCATTACTTTTTAATTTAGACCGCTTCATTGCATTATAATTTGATGAGTTTTGAAATAAGTATACTTGGTGAAAACTTCACTGGAATCCATGCCTATCACCTCCCAAAGTTCCAGTCACCTTCTCATTTATATTTTTGTGTAAGATAAGAATAAAGATCCACTGCTCGTAGGATGTACCCAATCTTTCCTAAAACCAGACTCCTCAATATGTGTGGATTCTCTTGATTAAGGACACATTTCCTAATTATTTTACTAACTTTGGGGTAAATGCCAAATGGGCTCAAATCCAGGGTTTCCTTGGACTCAAATATAAGCAGTTTAGAGAGCAAAGTAAAAAAGAGTGTGTGGGAAAAAAAGGTAGACCCTGTAGAGATGGGAAAGGGGATAGGGAAGGGAGGAAAAGAGAGTGAAGGGGGAAAGGCATGCAAATAATCAAGATATGCTATGTATATGTATCAATTCCCCAAGGTGAATCGAACTATCACTCATTGTAAGTATATTCTAATAAAAAGAGGATAATAAAAAGATAAAGTGATTTTGTTAAGTTTTCAGCTCCAGAGAGTGTGTGCACATGTGTGTACACATGTGCATGAGCATGCATGCATGTGAACGAGCATGCACACACATATGTACATAAAACTAGGCTTTCCTGATCATAGCAACAACTACACTAATAAGAGCTGACATATCATTAGTAAACTCTCTGCTGCTTTTCTTATGCTTCACACTGCAGGCACACAGCGTGGTGGACCCTACTGGCACTACTTCACAGAGGAGGGAACTAAAGGTGGAGTCTAAAATGTTACCTTAGAATCTCGAAAGAAGAATAAAGGTGTGATTCTAGACAGATTCTAGAGGCTGAGACACTTGCCAGTGTACTCTAGCTTGCCTCTCCCTATCTGCAGAATGGGGAGGGCTTAGACTGCAACCTGCAGACTGTAGATCCTTTGTCCAGGTCTGTGCTCCTGGGCAGGGCTAGAGAGGCCATCTGTTTTGTGCCTCTAAGTCAGCCATACATCGGAGCAGTGTCCAGATTTTCCCAGCACATGGGGTGATGTGAGGGAACAAAGAAATGCCAGCAAACTTGGAACATGTTATCCTCCTTATCTGTTTGAGAAGGGAGGCAAATGACCAGCTAGGTGCTCAGACCCCAGCACCTGTGGTCCTTGAATGATCACCTTCTGGTTCATCACCTGACCCTGATCACCACATTATGGTACTAGCTGACTACTTTAGGAGGCTCAGAGCGCTGCTTCTAAACTTACATACGTGGCAGTGAGTACACAGCTCATTTCACTCTTTTAAAGATGGATTATGTCTTCACCACCTTTCCTTCACCAGACCAGGGACTGCAGGGGCTCAGAACCAATTGGCCCCCTTAGTGAAGGATTCAAGATGTACCTGAAAATAGTGAAGAACAAAAATAAATGTTAACTTGCCTAACCATTCTATCCATCCATCCATCCATCCTTCTGTGCATTCTCTCAACAACTACCTTCCCATACAAGTATTCATCCATCCAACAAACCTTTATTGTTGTATAGGTATGGTGCTGAGCAATGGGTCATACAGTAAATATGAAGTACATGCTTCTTGGATCCCAGATAGTTTAGTCTCTGGGAAGAGGATTTTAACCTATAATGGCTGGAAATTATGTCCTTTATGGCTTTTCCCTTAGATTTGAAACCTTCTGTCTCATGCAAGAGACACCCAAGAAATGTATGTTGGTTGAATTAGCAAATGAACTCATAGGCACTGTTAAAAGAATAGAAGGTCAGAAGAGGAAGCCATTCAGGCAGGCAAGGCAGGAGGGTAGGAAGGAAGAGCAGAAATGCAGTGTAGTTCACAAGCTGACAAGGCCTAGAAGGCAGATCCTGTAGACAGTGACTTCTGTAGTCAGAAGGTGTCTTCCCCTAGCTAATGGTGGTTTGTAGATTAACCACAGCCTCGATGCCTGAAGGGTCTGGGCAGACTGTTTAAGCCAGACTAATAAAAACAATTCATAAATTGGTTTCAAGGTGACTGCAGACTTGAACATGAAAAAAAATGATCTCTTTATTGACATTAACTGTAACTGAAAAGTAAGAATTTCCTTCCATTATGCGTGTAGACAACAAACCATAGTAGTTTCTAGGCGGATCTGTGATGTTGTCATCAATCAAATCATAGATATTTTCATATCATATTACAGTTGTTGCAAACATTTAAGCATATTATTTATGCTCATCACTGCCTTGAAATTATGGTGGTTATTAGGTCTGCTGCTAGATCTTGTTATTTAATGTGTTAATAAAGAAGCATCCATTGTTAAATCACTGGTTTGTTTCTAAAGTATTTTGATAACTGTGTTGGAATATTATTGATGTCTTTGATAATCTTTTGTGTTCTAGTTTTATGAATTTGGAAAACATTCTGAGCAGGAATTTATTGTCTTCATTAGACCCAAGGGCTTCAAGGCATTCACCAAAAAAATAGGAGCCTCTGGTTTAGAGCCAAATGCCTTTTTCTGCCTTTAGAAAGATGGAGGCTCAGGTTAACTGGGGGCCCTAGAGAACTGAGATCAGGGAAGTGATTCTCTGAGTCATGGTCATTTGCCTGAGTGGCTGTTGAGAGCGGGTGGCTTGATGCAAACTCTGGCTCCTTGCTGAGTGTTATGAGGGGAGGCCCTCCTGGCTGTGCTCCCCTCTCTGCTAGCTGTGTGTATTCCTGTTAGAACCACACCCTAAGAACCCAGATGATCACCTCACAGCTGGAACCCCAGGAAAGATGCTGCCCTCTAAAGGCCCAGACCAGACCTCTTGTTTCATTATCATTTCATTCCAATGCAACTGAAGAATGTTACACTGTCTATTGTGTCTCTTTAGGCTAATCAAATCACCTGGGCTCCATTCTGATTGGGTGTTTTCATCCTCTCTGGAAGAGAAATTTACAGTTGTACTTGGCACCGTTTAGAAAATTTTGGCTTTTCTTCCTCTGCACAGTTCTTTTTTTTTTTTTTTTTTCTATTTGCCATAGAGATAATGTGTTTAAGATAACTGTTTTAGGGCTATACTGATAAAGATAACAGATCTATAGAGTGGGCTATGAATGCTTCTTTAAGACTCCTGCTGTGCCTGAACCCTGAATTGAAGGGGTTTGAGAGGAGGGAGGGGGGTCAGGGTGCTCAGTAACTGAAGAGCAATCAGAAGATGTTCATCTCCATCACTGGCCAAGAAGGATTCCATGTTAGCTTTGGGTGCTGCTGCAGATACTGTGTGTCAGGGGGAAGCTGAACAATCAGCGCATCAGGAGGAAGGAGTTCCTGGCTAAGAGAACCAGAGTGGAAGAGGTAGGGCCATGTTGAGTTGCCCAGGCTGGGCTAGAACTTTTGTTCCTTCTGCCTCAGCCTCCTAGGATTCTGGGATTTACAAGCCTGTGCCACCACGCTTGGCTCATCCATGAGTGTTAAAATACATGTTGTGCCTGTGTGTGTGCATTTATGCGTGTGTGAGCCAGTAAGTTTCATATATCAGTCCCATTTATCCTGTATTTCCTTTGAGAACATGATTTTAAACAGCTTTCCTTCATAGTAATGATATTCAAACACCCTAGATGGTTGCTAATAATTCATTTTTTAAAAAATGTATTCTGTACAGGGCCTCACTACACAGAATAGACTTGTAGTGATCCTCCTGTTTTCAGCCTCCCAAGTGCTGGGATTACAAGCATGTACCACCATGCCCAGTTGCATTCATTACCTCAGCATGCCCCGGGATCTGGGCCAGCACAGAATGCTGGGAATTGAATCCTGGTCCCTGTGTCTGCCTAAGCAGGTACTTTAATCTGCTGAGCTATCTGGGTGGTCCAGTTCCTTCCTTCCTTCCTTCCTTCCTTCCTTCCTTCCTTCCTTCCTTCCTTCCTTCCTTCCTTCCTTCCTTCCTTTAATTTTTATCCTTGAAACCATAAAGACCATACATGATTTAGGAATGAGACAATACCCAACAATGGCCCAAGAATTGTCTGTTCATTCTTTTTCTTTTGTCTGGTCACTCAAAATGATAATGTCTGGTATGATTGTTGTTGCTTGTTGCCTCACGTTGTTTTTATCCACGTACCTCTTCTTCACATATGCTGCATCTCTAAGACCCGGCTGCAACACTGATGTTCAGTGCCATGTTGCCTTTTGACTGACATCACCAATCTGGTACATTTCGTTGTTCCCTGACTGCCACAGCTCATTTGTTGCTAAAGAAAATATGGCGGCTGGAGTTTTTCCTTCCATCTGTCTCATGACAGGGTCTTGACCCATTTGCCCAAGCATGCAATTCAGTGACCTCTCAAGAACTTAGCCGCTGGCCACTTCAGACTCATGTCTTACAAACTGACAAAATGCCTATAACACAAGTCTTCAGAAAAGCATGGCTCCTGTTCTCTTTTTTTACAGTCTAATCTTTGGGTTCTTCCACTCGCACAGCTCCTTCTTCCCTCCTTCCCTGATGTGTCAGTCCTTACCACCTCCAGCTGGGAGCTTCTTTCTTAAAATTACCAAGAATCCGGGAAATGAGCAGATTTTCCCAGTTATCCCCAAAAGTCCTTTCTATTCCTTTTTATTTTTAAACATGTAAATATTTAATGGACAAATAAAAATTGTCTATTCAAGATATACAGCATGATGTTTTGGTGTATTTATACATTTATAATGATGAACACAATCAAATTAATTAGCATATCTATCCCCACTCATAATTACTGTGGTGTGTGTGTTCCTGTGTTGTGAGGAGACTTAGAATCCTCTGTGTCATCAAATTTAAATGATATGGTATAGTTAACCACAGTCACCATACCATACATTAGCTCCAGGAACATATTCACAATGTAACTGAAAACTTGTATCTTTTGACCACTGTCTCTCCCACTTACCCATGTATATTATTTTATTTATTTACATCCGAGTCCAGCTTTATTCTTTATCGGAATAATAACCTCTTTTACTTATAAATAATAACAATTCATGTATATCTATTTTCAGATTTTTATCATATATGATTTTTTTTTTTGGTGGAACCAGGGATTGAACTCAGGCCCTTGCTATCATATATGATGTACCTATTGGAGTTATTATATATTTTTCTTTTTTAGCTGTGTATTTGTCGTACATATTGATTACCTTTGTCACAGGGAATTTGTGCCTATCTACAGTATATCATAATTTCTCCTCCATTGAAATCCCCTTAAATCCTTCTTGAAAGAAAACAGAATCTGTTCTGCTTGACTCTTTGTGCTTATAGGCTGTATCTGTTTACTGGAAGTTAAAGTTTGTGAATTTTTATATGATCGCATGTTCCGTTGTCTTGTGAAGCAACACATGACATTCTTCATGGTCACACATTCTGGAAGACTTCACTGTCATCCACTCATGAGCAAATGAGACCACCGAAGACAGATCATGCCATGACATTCCCAGATGCAGCTTTGACTCAGCAGTCTCCACCCCTCCCCAAGGATCCTGGGGACCTGGTCACCCTTCGGCAATTGCTGACCCAAGAGCAATCCCCTACAGCTTAAATTTTATGACAGCTTTTTCATTTTTTATGAGTTTGTTAGTGAAACTCCAAAGCACATGAAAAGCAGATAATTGTAGGGACCTCTCTTCCATCTTTTATTGGTCAAGGATCTCGCAGCACAAGCATGGTGGTCAGTAGACATGCACAGGTTGGTACCAGTTGGAATTGGGTAGGGCCACCTCCAGCTTCCAGCTCCACCACTTCCAAGCCATGTAGCGGCCTTTGCCTCAGTTTCTTCATCTGTACAAAGGAGACAATAACAGTGATTTCACTGTTCTATAGCATGGATTAATTAAAAAGTATATACAGTGTGGTTGGAAAGGGCATGATGCAGAGTAAATGCTCAATAAATGACATCTATTATTATGATATTGTTTTGGTTGTCACAACTGGAACAGGTGTGTGCTTCTGGCATGGAGTGGCTGGAGGCCAGGGATGCTGCTAAACATGCTACAGGACATAGAATAGCTCCATACTACAAAGACTTGTCCTGTCTCAAATGCAATGGTATTGAGAATGAGAAATTGTATTATGCAGCTAGTTAAAATAGATGTATTTCAGCTCCACCCAAGTTGTTGACCTCATGATGTTCATGACCCCACCTGAGGGTGGGGTGTGCAGTGATTGTAGGCAGCAGCCTCAAGGACCCTGTTCAAAGCACAGGATCCTGCTGGATGCAGCTGGCCACAGGTGTGTAGAAAGTAAGCTTTTATTGCAGCAGCTGGAAGCCTGGGAGATGGCGCAATATCCTGGGTCGCCCTGTCTGCTTATCCCAGCCATGTGTGCTCTGCACAACAAAGGCCTTCAAAGGCAACTGCGCAGTGGGTCCTAATTGAATGGTGGTAGCTGTGGCTGGGTGGAAGCTGCCTTGGATCTTCTCACTTTTTGCTTCTGCTAAAGCTTCTATTCCTAAGTGGGGCAGTGGCCTTTTCTATAGGGAGCAATTGGGCTCAGGATGTTCTGGCCACGGAAACTCCCAGGCATCAGAAGGATCTGATTCTAGCAGACATCAGAGCAGAACCCCAGGACCCTGCACATGGAACAGACAGACACCCACAGCGTGCACTGTATCCTCTTCTGCTAGAGCCTGCCCTTGTCTCTGAGTGTCCTTGGCCTGTCTCTCACTCTGGCTGCATGTTTGTCTGTCTGTTTGCCTGTCTGCTTGCACAGGCCTCATTTGTTGTTGTTTTTTGTTTTGTCTTTGTTTTAAAAGGCTGAATTCTTGGTAACAACATCTCAGAAGAACCATTTTCTCATCTTGGGATCTCAAGCCAAGCTATGCATCAAGTTCAATTGTGACCTTAAAAGTTCAGTCTGATTCCTTCTCCTAAAATACTTCTTTAGTACCTAGTAATCTGCTGCTTACCAGCTTCCAGGGGACTTCATCCAGTGGGGGCACAGAATCTAGAATTGGCCCAGGAATGTATGTTGGGCATCTAGGTATGAAAATGCCAATGCCATAACTGGGAACCATTGGTAGGTGAATCATCAAATTCCTTTTAGTTTTTTCCACTTTCCTGGATTTTAGGAAAAAATAATGCTATTCCTGGCTCACTCTACTTTTCTGGCTTCCTATGTTCTCTGAAGAAAATTCTCTGTCCTTGTCCAGTTGGCAGTGTCCCGCCATCTATCTGTTGTCCTGGGTTCCTGCCCACTAGAACATTGTACTGCGGGCTGACTTTGGGATGGCCCTTTTCCATCTCACAACTTTTGCTACCTGCTTCCCTGTGCCTAGGATGTGGTTTGTGTCCTTGAAATACTCATGTGCTGGGTGCTCAGTCAATGTGACTGATCAGAGGAAGTGGAGGTCTTCAGAGGGCAGTGGTGGGAGGTAAGTTATTGGGGGTGTGGCCCTCAGAAGAGATTAATGTGGTTCTCTTAGGAGAACCACAGCTCCCAAGAGGCTAGGTTGTTCTCCAAAGAGCAAGCCAGGTTCTCAGCTTCCTCTGGGTCCCACCTTGCTGCATATCCTCTTCTTCTTCTCATACCCTGCTGAAGCTTGAATATGGTGTGTTTTCCTAGCCCCATGCAGGAGTTGAGCCCCTAAAGTCTGGTGCAGTGGTGTGAAGGTGGTGGAAACTTATGGACTGTAGTGTTAGAGGTGAGACCTTCAGCAAGTGATGCGAGGTAGGTAAGGACAGTAAGGTAGAGAGTGTTTGCAATTGGATCCTGGTGATTTTATAAAGGGGGCGAGGTCAGAATACATACATGAATGCATGTGCTGTGCTCCACATTTCTTGTTGTGTGATTATCTGTGCCACCCTCAGATTCTTCCAGCAGCAAGGCTATCACCAAATGAGACCCATTGATCTTACACCTTCAGAACCTTGAATGAAAACAAATCTTTAAACTGTAAAGCAACCTGCGTCAGGCACTGCATTATAGCAACAACAGATGCATTACTTCCTGTATACTTCCAGCCTGATGCCACCCACCATTCTGGGATTCAGAAGTGTCCTCACCAGGGCCAAGCAGGTGGGGGCACCCTGCTTTTGAATCTTTGGAACTTTGGGTTCAATATGTTTTTTACTTTTTAAAAAATTTTTTTAATTTTTTTAACTTTAAAAAGTGCTGTGTCTCAAGCATCCTGTTGTATCAATACAAAATATATCAGCCTCCTTTGAGTGAGGCTTTGAGAATATCCCTGATGGGCCTCCTGCCAAAAGTAGTACTGCTTTATTATCTCATAACCATTCTGTTCTTTCCATTTTTAGAAATAGTCACTGTTGACTGGCTGTATGATGTTGTGTGTTTACTGTATCTCTGATCAGGGACAGGGAAACACTGAAGAACTGCCCCTGGACCTGGTCTTTGGTACCAGTATGGTGCTTGGTAAATATTTAGTGTGTAAATGAGTGAATAGTATAAGGGCTTGACTTTATTCAGCTGTTTCTCCATATTTGCTGAGTGCCTCTGACCTGAGAAAATATCCTAGGCAATTCAGCTTTCCTCACCCCTGCAGCAGCCCTCACCCTGCATCCTGGGCCTGCTGTGCCTGCAGAGCCCTAGCCCTGTGTCCTGTACTCTGTAGTCCTTGGAGTTCCCAGGAGTGGGAACACTGACACTGCAACTCCTTTTCCTTAGAGGCATCTGCTAAAAGCTGCCTTTGGCACGAGTGTGTCAACTGGAAAACAGAGCCGAGGAAATGTCAAAGGGGGAATGGGAAAATCAGGCCCCTGCCATCAAAACTGTCACCCACTCAGGCCTGTCAGACTGTACGAGAGACATCTTCCAGACGAGCTGGCCATGCCATGCCTGACGGCAGAGAACAAACATGTGCCCAGGGGAGGTTGGTGGGCAGCTCTGATGAGCCAGGCTTTCCAATCCTGGGAGGGACATGGCTAGTGTGGGCCTGCAGTGCTGGCAAGAAGCAGAGGCCATGCTCACACAGGCTTCTTTTGCATTTGTGATACTGGGGATTGAGCCCCCGGTCTCTGCACAGAGCTTTCCTCAGGCTCCTGTGAAGTCTCTGGTTCATCAAGGCTTGTCTAGAACTTCTCATTCTCATGCCTCAGGCTCCCAGAGTCCTGTAATTGCAGATATATGCCACCATGCCTGGTTGGGCTTCTGATGAAGTTATTTATTTTATTTTATTTATTTTATTTTTTGGTGGAACCAGGGGTTGAACTCAGGCCCTTGTGCTTGCCAGCTACTCTGAAACATTCTTGGTCATGAAAACAAGGAAATGTCCAGCTGTCCCTTGGCTGGAGAACACAACAGAGCCGAGCCGTAGTGAGACTGCACACCCTTCTTATTCCTGCCATAAATGCATCTGTGGGGTATTAGCGACTATAGGGAAAGTAGCCATTAACATGGAGCAGGGCCTCTGTGTGCCAGGAGGCACAGACAATGTGGTTGAAGCGTATGGTGAATGTTCATGTTTAAAACAATTCATTACAGAAAAAGACACATTGCCATCAGTGCCCCTTAAAATACTCCCTCTCGTTTGGAACACATTTATCCCATCACTCTTGGCACTTTCTGAAGCAGCTCTGGAAGTCCCCTTTCATGAACCTGTTGGTACTCCTGCTGAATGCTATCTGCCCAGAAAGGCAGGCTCGTCAAAGCATGACAGCGTGTCCTCCTCCACCGTATGCGCCAGATCTGGCACCAGGCAACTGATAGCTCTTCCCTGAAGTCAAAATTACCATGAAAGGTGAACATTTGGAATCCATTCAGGGCACCAAGGCAGCCATGACAGCTCAGCTCAAGAGGATTATGGAAAAGGACTTTCAGAGCCGTTTCCGAAGTGGCAATAACGAGATGATAAGTGTGTTCAAAGCAAAAGGGACTATTTTGAAGGGGATTAATAGCAATGTGTATTTTACTGTGATACATTTAAAAATAATTTAAACTTTCATTGTATATTTTGGTCACTCCTTGTACATCAGTGAAATGTGTAAGTGAACAAGATAAATGTAGACTGTGATAGATCCCATGACAAAGGGATGTGGGTGATATGACAGGCAGTGGCCTGGGGTAGGGTGGAGAATGAATCACCATTTCTCTTGCTTCAAAATACAAGGCAGATGCACCTTCTATGATACCAAAACATTATGAAAACAGTTTGCAATGTATTAATTTATCAAATCCATCTTGTCAAGGTATCTTAAAACTATCTCATTGATAGTTGTACTTCAATAAAACAAAAATAAAAAAATAAAATAAAAAAAATTATCTGTATATATAAAAAGATAGAGGGTTCCCCCAAACAGTGACCCATCTCCTCCAACCAGGCCCTACCTCCTAGCAGCCCATTGTTTTAATGAACTTATCACTGGATTAATCCATAATGAGGTTAATGTCCTAAATATATAAATCTTTGAAGAACAATTCATATTTGAACCATAACAACTTTTTTTATAAGATTCCCCAGAGTTTAAAAAGGTCAAATTCTTCTCCTAAGGGACATTATGTAAATAATAGTAAACAATGTGTTTGGGGATGTGTGCATGTATGTGCATTTATGAATAAAATCAACCACGAAAAAGTAAAAAAAAAAAACACCAAAATACAAGGCAGAGAAGTTATTGGGAAATAGTTAGGATGGCAGGGATGTGGCCTTTGTCAGTTCACCTGGGAGTTTGATTTGACAGTTAGTAGTGATTTCGCTGTTGATTAGGTTGTGTGTATTAAACATCACTCAGTAGCATGGACTGCCTGGCCAAGTTCACTGCTTTCTCTTGATCACACATATATGGAACAAATGGGATCAGGTGTACAAATGTGTGTCCCTGAGAACTGGGTAGGTTCTACCAAAGACCATTCAGAATCTTTTAATGTCAATTGAGATTGATAAAATAGCTGTTGCCCTCCCCACTTTCAGGACAAATCATTACCTTTATTTGATTCTTAAGAAGCAAAAGTTATTTTCTTAGAATTTACTTCATCTCCCTCCATAGATTCTTGAGTATGAATTCTGTTTTTGTTATTCCCTTCTTCGTATTTCTTGTCTTGACTAGAGATTTCCCTCTGAGGACTGCTTTGGCTGTGTCTTTAAGACATACCATCATTTTTGTTCCATGTGGTTTGTAATTGATATTTTGATTTTATACCGAGGAGTATGATTTTTAAATCATCAGGTATACAGATAGCTTTGGGGGCAAAGCTTGGGCTATTTTATATTTAAAATTTGACAGGATTGACATGAGTGAAAGAGAGTCACTAACCATTGACTTCTACAAATCTTGAGAGTCCTTTTATGGTCTGGTCCATCACCACTTTTATAAGGTAGACTTGGAAATCTTATGTATCTTCTTTGGCTTATTTAGTTGATCAAACAACCTCCTATGGCTTTTCCTATGTTCCTGATTGATCTCTGCTTTTGTTTGAATATATTCTACTTGTTGTTTCTGTGGGGAAACTATTAGGATTAGTTTTTCTACTTGTCTAGCTCTAATACCAACCCATGAATTCCAAAATAGTAAGAAAAAAGAGAAACACTGCTGTCCTTCCCTCCCCAGGTTGGTCACAGGGCTGTTTCTGCTACAGAGATGGGGTGGTGAAGTGAAGCCAAGGTTGTGTAGGCAGCAGAGCTGCTTGTGGCAAGGACGTCTGTGCGGACACTGAGCAATCGGCCTCTGGAGCACTTTCCAGGGACAGCAGTGGTTGCATTGGTTGGCTTCTTAATGAGGCATTTCTAGAAATGTAGCACTTTGTCCAGTAGGAAAAAAAAAGTTCTAGCAACCACATCATCAGCCAGCAAGCTTTTAAAAAGGACTTTTCAAAGGGATTCACAAAAATATAAAATTAAGGTCATCTCTGAGGTCTTTGAACTGAATAAACCTTGAAGCAAAACTCGTATCTGTTCCCAGAGCTTCACACAGAGCTTTGGAGATCTGTGAGGAAGAGCGGCAGTTGGACAGGGAGCCTTGATTGGTGGTAGCCTAGAGCCCTAGAGCTGGCTCTGATAACCGCGGGGCTGCGGGGAAGTACTCGCCAGAGTCATCAACCAGCAAATCATGCATTTCCAGCATCTCTGCAGTCTCTTATCTAAGAGTATAAACGTGGTGGATCATTGTCCTCGACAGATTAAAGAGTATCTTCAGAGGGCTCTGGGGAGTGACAGGCAGGTGGGCTATGCACAGCTCTTCAATCTGAACCAACCAGCAGTCTCTGCAGTCCTGCTCCACTGTCACAGAGATGCCACTGTTCCTCCTCTGTGTGCGACAAGGGTGTAAGTGGCAGGCTCTTTCTCTGCTTCTCTCCGTGTCTGTTTCCCTAAAACAGGAAGTTGCTCCTCGTTTTTTGTGCAGCATTTGTGTCTATCCTGGTTATGATTTTTGTTGCTGAGACAAAATACCTGACAACCAAAGTGAAAGGAGGAAAACTGTGTAGCTCGCAGTTTGTAGGGGTTTCAGCCCATGCTTGGCTGGCTCCTCGGCAGGGTAGCACGGAAGAGGGACAGTGTAGAGGAGAAGCAGTTCATGTCAGGCAGAAGGCAGCAGGAGAGCACACTAGTCTGCCTCTCTTCTTTTTCCCCCTTGAATATTGAAAAAGTTTTTATGCAAGTTTTATGTTTCATATGGATGTTAACACAATAAAAAGAAATATATGAGAATGTTAAAAATTAGACGATACAAGATAGTATAAAACAAGAAAGGAAAGTCCCCATTTTTCCCTCTGTTTTGTTGAAACCAGGCTTTAAAGTGCTCTGCTGGCTATGTCCAAGCTTCTGCATCATCTATCTCTAGCTGTGTGCCCTGTTTCCCTTGCAGTAGATAGCAGCTGGAGTCTCTTCTCAATGAGGAATGAGAATTCCTCTTCTCAATGAGAGCTCAAGTGTGCTTCGGCCCAGCTCTTATCCAGCCTCTGTTACCTCTTTTATCCCTTCCAGCTTCCCTGCCCTTTGGGTGGCCACCCCAGCCCAGGGTGGTCCCTCCCATTGTACACGTTAGGAACTATGCCACACTAATCAGTGGATTTAGTAAGCACATCCCCTTAGTCCCAACATGACATATCTGACTTAGATCCATTCCCTCTGAAAGCTCCAACCATGATTATATGAGGTTTCTGGGGGACATCTAGACACAAGCCATCACAATGTTGATCTGACGTCACTGTAGAGGTGGCCAACGGGGCTCACTTTTGTCACCTCCAGCCTTAGAGTCTGCCAGGCTTGTGGTCCTATGTCATTGCGCTGGAGAGAGATCCATGTGCTGGCCAGGGAAGCAACACTGGGACTGGAGTCCAGGTCATATTCATGCTGTCTGACCCAATGTAAAGGAAAACCAGCCATCCTCCAGTCCTTCTGCTCATCTGTGTTATCTAAGCATCCATAGAA
Organism: Ctenomys sociabilis; assembly: GCA_004027165.1. Lineage (NCBI taxonomy): Eukaryota > Metazoa > Chordata > Mammalia > Rodentia > Ctenomyidae > Ctenomys > Ctenomys sociabilis. The sequence goes on along the minus strand of PVKA01000539.1, from coordinate 56,939 downwards.
AATCAGTTGGACAGCACCAAGAAAGTTCTCAACTCAAAGCAAGTTAAGCAAAAGCCAAATATGGCCTCAGGCCTCTGAAATTCCCAGAGGGCAGGCATTCCTTACCCGATGCCGTGGAAGTTGGGCACTCACAGTGCCATGAGGGACTGTCCTTTCTGTCCTTTCCATTCCCACTGAGCTCTCAGGCCAGCTCTTCTCAGCAGGAGGGCCACCAACAGCTCCTAACTTCCATCTTCCAACCTATGCTTGCCCAGCACCAGAAGCAGTGAGTTCCTGTAAGAGGCCAGGGCTAACCCGGGTGTTATGGTACACACCTGTAACCCCAGCTCTACAGGAGGCTGAGGAAGGAGGACCACTAATGGAATCCAGCCTGCATAACTTAGAAACTTAATCTTAAAGATAGAAAATGAAAGGATGGAGATGTAACCCAGTATGAAGACCCTGTGTTCAATTTCCAGCATCACAGATACACACACAGCAAAAGCCAGGGGCATAGGCTCTTCAGAGTAACCTGGCTCAGGTGCCCAGGCCGAAGGCAGTTCTACTGGAAAAGGGGAACATGGGCTGACTTTTTTGTAGGCCAAACTCAATAGAAAGTGCATGATGGGAAAATGACTCCTGAGTAGGAAAATAATGTACATGAACCAGAATTAAAGAATTGCTGCATGACTCAGAACATCCTTTCTTACATGTATAAATGTCCATGAAAAGGCATGCATATGAATGTTTCTCACAAAACTATTCACAACAGTCCAAAGGTGGCAACAAAATGTTCACCAATGACTGAAAAGATTAAAATCAAAAGGTCTACCCCCCACTGATGGAATAGTATTCAGCTATGAAAAAGGAACAAATTCTTGGCATACTATACGGGATGACTGAACATTTAAATTAAAAAAATAGTTGTTATAGTAAAAACTGCATTGCTAAGAAGGTTAATGTAAGTGTGATCTAAGCAAGGGTGCAGAATTCTAAAGGGAATTAGAGGAAATCTATCTTTTACTGTAATACGTTTTTAAAACTTTAGACATTCACTGAGTTTTGTGATCATATCTTATATTTGGTGTGTTTGGAGTGAGAAAGTTCACATGGGCAAAGTAGGCTTGTGGTTGTCAGAATCTGGGGGTCACTGGAGTTGGGAGTACATTGCTGGATGATGTGGGGTTTCTTTCTGGGATGATATAATTCTTCTGGAACTAGACAGCGATGGTGACGAGTTAATATTGGGAATATAGAATCTGCCACTAAGGGTAAAGTTAGGGGCTGGGTGGGGTGGCACATGCCTATAATCCCAGCATTTGGGAGGTGGAAGCCGGTGGACTGCTGCAGTGCAAGGCCAGTCCGGGCTATGTAGTGAGTTCAAGGCCACTCTGTACTGCAGTGAAAGCCTGTCTGAAAAAGAGAGGACTAGAGTTCATGTTGTATGTTTCCCATAGCAAAAATGAACGTAAATTCATTTTTTCAATTTAAAAAACTTGCATGTTAAGTGTGTATAATCATTCTGTTACCCACACTCATGCCCACGGGGTGAACCCAGCAGGTATAGGGTGAGGTTGGAAGACAGAGTGACACAGTTACACGCTGCTGTGGCCCCAAGGCCCAGTTTTCCTATTTCAAATTTCTGCTTTTCGACTCTGCCCAAGGTCCTGGGCACCTGTCCAAGAGACATCTGTCATTCCCTACAGTATTGGCTGTAGACTTCCACACATTCTTTTCTTTTTATTCAAATCCAATTTACACTCCGAGGCATCTGGCAGAAAGTCTTATTAGCTCAACCACGTGAGTCTTCAGGGTTCCTTGTGCTTGGTTCTTAGCTACATCAACCGAAGGTGACTATATGTCAGCAGCATGGCTAGTAACTGGATTTTAGGTAGTATTGAGGGTGAGCTAAAATCCCTATGACATACATTATTTTCTCACTGGATCTCCATAGCAAGCCTGTTAGGTAGGAGTTAAGATAATCTCCACTTTACAGATGGAAGAACAGAGGCTCAGAGAGCTCAAGAAACTAGCTCTGCTCCACAGTGGTAGAGGCAAGGGTCAGATGTAGGGCCTCTATGCTGAGTCCTTGTTGGTAACTACCAGATAAAGTGAACAGGGACATCATCCCATACAAACTGGTGCTCTTACTCCACACAAACCAGAGGCCCAACCCCTTGGAAGCAGAGTTAGACTCCCTTGCTCTTTATGTGGATTCCCTATTTCTACAGCACCCAGTGGATGCTATTTCTATCTCAATCTAGAAGGTTTTCTTTGAAAGTTTCAATCTGCAACTTAAAAGCAAAATAAGAGCAGGAAAGAGCTGAGCGCATTTTCCCCAAGCACTGTTCTGAAATCCAAGAGCAGGGATGCAGGAGAAGAAAGCTGATAGTCTTATTAGTGTAGGAGGATAAAGATGATCAGACAGGAATGCTCCATTATTTATAGGAATCCGGTTCTTTTCTGTGCACTCCACTGAGGCATTTGATATATTTGTGCTGGAGATTAACAGTGATGTTATTTTCTTTAATGTCTGTTTTTAGTGTATGCAATGCATGTTGGCATTCAGGAAATTCAGCCAGAGGAGAAAAACAATAGTATTAATTAGGAATGTCAGTCATGGGTGTTATGAAATTCAAAACTGCCAAGTTTCTGGAGCATTTAGTGGTAATTATAATAGACTGTGGAGACAAGCTGTTCTTGGTTTCCTATACAGAAATGCACAGTTTGATGGGCAAGCAATCAAAGTGCTAATGCAGACCCTTTGCAAAGGGCCCCTTTCTTGCCCTGCTAGTTCTAGGACTTGATGCCTTTGCTAATTCAGAGTTTCCCAGAGAGAGGAAACCATCTAGTGAATAGAAGGTCTGTTGTCTTTTTATGATTTAAATGGACTATTTGAATGACAGCCCCCACCCACAGAGAGTGGGAGGAGGGTGGGAGCGCAGGGTGAGTGATGTCACCCACTAGCCTGGCGGACTGTCTGGACTTAAATCAGAACCTCCGCTTTTCCTGGGTGAAGCCACACTACCACCGGTTTTCTCCCACAGTGGTGACTAATACACCCCTGCCCCATGTTTTCAGGGCCAGTTAGAACCACAGAGAGATTCACATCAGAGAGTTGGGATGAGAAGTGTGCCGCTCTCTGGGACTTGCTCTTAGAGGCCCACAAGTCTTGTTTGGGGTTAGAGGTGTCCTAGCAACCTAGGTTCAGGGAGCAGACTGCAGAGCATCACAAGAACGGAAGGACTCAGCTGCGGATACCCCAATTCCTAGTATTTCCTTATCATTCAAGGCTCTTAGAGGCTGGGCAGGGGCCTCCACCTTACAAAGAGATCAGGAAACTTGCTGAGGGTTATTCCAATGCGGTGTGTCTGGAAGGATCCGGACTTCACAAGTGGTGCTGTCTGTGCTTCACTCTGTTGGCTTCTGCTGCTTCTGACCATGCCAAGCCCTCGCACCACACAGCCTTTGCAGTTGCTGTTCTCCATGTCTGTTAATCCTGAACCTTAGAAAGGTGACTTTGAGCACAACTCTTTTTTTGTTTTTGTTTTTTTGAGAAAGGATCTTGCAATATAGTCCATAATGGCCTTGAACTCAGTCTGTAGCCCAGGCTTGTTATGAACTCATGGTGATCCTCCTACGTCAGCCTCCCAAGTACTGGGATTACAGGCATGTGACACCGTGCCCAGTACATGCCTCATTTTTAAAGGACAAACACTGCTCTCCACAACCTAACAAGGTCCTAACTAGTAGGAAAGGGCAAGTGCACCATTTTCCCGGAAAGACTGATATTGCATTTGATTTTTAAAAATAAGTTCTCAAAGAGTAAATCATATTTTCATAGGGAAAATCATGGTAGTGGGAGCCGACCCAGAGCATCCTCCTCTGAGGTTTCTTTTCCTAACCACCACCTCCATTAGCTGGAGGTAACGATGTCAAGAAGAGAAATCTCTAGCTGCTGTTGATTTGCCTGTAATTTGTGTGATTTACAAGCATCCCTGCCTAATTCGGTGGCATCTGATCATCCCGGATAGACCCGAGAAATAAAGAGGGGATGATCAGAGGTCTTGCGCCCTAGCTGTGTGTCTCTGGTTTTTGTTTTTAATAATTAATGGAAGTTCCTTCTTCAAGCTGAATTTTTTTCAGAAATAATTGGGGAGCTTGGGGTTGGGCCAGTAACTGCTGGGAAATGCGCTAGGCAGCGCAGGGGCCTCTGCTCCAGCTCAAGCTGCTGGACACGCCCCCGACGCTTGCTTGCTGCACTCTGGAAGCATCTGGAAGTGTTCCTGCATCCTTTGCTAACATGGGACGCGTTTTCCTGCTAAAACACACAAGCCTTATAATTTAGCATTAGAAAAGAAAAATGGTTTAGAGCAAGAAAATATATTTAGTGCTCACTATTCAAGTAGGAGCCACTAAGAAGGGGCAAGGACAGAGCCATCAAAAAGAAGCAGCTCACATTACAGGGTCAGCAGGAAGCATGCCATGGAGCTCAGGAGCCAGTCACGAAGCAGTTTCAAGGTCGACAGGGTCAAGATCAAGGTCACCCATCTATAAAGCACGTACATGAGGTTTACCATCCCCCTTTGTAGATTCATCCCGAGGATTGTTCAGGAGCTGCACCCTGAATATCTCCCACTGAATCAGCTTGCTGATAGTTTCCATGTTGGAGCCCCACCTGGGCTTTTGGTGATGTTTGAACCTTGACATCCTTGTTACAAGACCCCAGACTTGTTGTTGAAGGGGCTCTCCATGGGCAAGTGGCCCAATTCAGAGAAGTTCACATCTGCTTTTGGGTGGAAAGCTGCAGATGCAATCTTTTTTACCATCTCTGACTTGGATTTCTTCTCTCCCTCTGTAGTTCCTTGTTGTGCCAACCTGCCAGCCATCTGTCTGCACCCCTCACTCACAGACCTTATAAATATGTATAAATATTACAAAGCACATGGTGACAATTCCTGGCCACGTTCTAGGGCTGGTGGCTCTTTTCAGCGCTGTCTTTGGCTTGTTAGCGTTTCCCAGCTTAACCATTTTGCCTGCATTTCTCAGCTTCAGCCTGCAGCTTTTTTCTTCTTCCTTCATCAAGGCTGGTTACCAAGGGGAAGGAAGGAACAAGGAAGCCCCGCGGGTCCAAGTGCATGCGGAGGAGGAATAGAAAGAGCTAAGACTTTCCATGTGCCAGGGATGGAGCTGCTTACCACACCAGCTTGCTACTCAGGAGTGATTTCTTGCTTATGCATCCCCTCTCTTGTGTTGTTCTAGGAAATGGTTATATGGCAGAAGACAAAGCTGTATTCCCCATCATCATAGCTCATAGAATCAAGAGGGGGGCCATGTAATTAAGAAGGAATTATAAATCCAGTCATGTGTCACTTAATACACATCTATTCTCAGGAATGCACAGCCAGGTGATCTTGTCATTGTGTGGCTGTCATATGGCATGCTCACACAAAACTAGACAATGCAGGGTGGTAACTGGACATGGCATCTGGGTGCAACCAAGGCGTGTCATGAACACGCTTCTCTGCTGCCTGTGTGACACAACGCACTGTTCTACTATGAGCTTTCCTTTTTCATTTTAAGGTACAAAGAGTATGGTGTAATGGCAAAGGAACATAGAAAATGCGCCCAGCTGGTAACAAGGTTCTTTAGTATCATCATGTCTGCTGTGCTGTGCAAAATTGCATATGCTGTACTTTTATCCCACTAGTGGCACTGTAGGTCAATGCTGCACACTGAAGCAGCATTGTGTGCATAAGAAATACGCCACACTGTTGCAACGTGAGGCTATGAGGCAGTGAAGACGTTTCAACTCCACTGCCGTGTTTTTAGAAATTGTGATATAACATTTATACTTATTTGTGGGATGCAGTATTGTTACAGTTCTGTACATGGTATAATGAGTGTGGAGCCACGGTTGTGTAGGTAGCCTGTAATTGATGGAAATGTTAAAGCGCACATAACTATGTAATGAATGTTATATGAGCAGAGCACAGAGTATCATGAGAATCTTTTAAAGCACCTGGATTTGACCTGCTTTTAGTTTAAAGGGGCTTCTTAGTAACTGGTATTTACACTAAGATTATAAGGGTGAATAAGATGCTTTTAAATGTAATCTTCACTTCCCCTTAAAATGGGTAAAATAATCATGTCTGATTTTGAAAGTGTGAGAGTGAAGGGTTGCACCATGCCTGGGTGTGTGCTGGTGGACTGTGATTCTCAAGTCTGTCTTCCCCAGATTCTGCTTCTTCCTCAGGCTTTCTGACCTCAGAGCCAAAAGTCTAATGAAAGAATTTAGAAAGTGAAGGTGGAGAAGGGCTTTCTGGCACAGCTCTGACTTGAAGCATCTAATCCTCTTGATAGAACATAAGGTGTGGCAAAGTCTTGAGCTGTGGATGTGGAGAAGGATTTGCCTTGGAACCCTGTTCAATGGCTTCAGACCCTTCATATCAGAGGAATCCTTTCTGCATCCCTGAAGGTACCAATGTGGTAAAGCTGTTGTGCAGCTCACAGATGTCACAGGTGCTAGGCTCTGGTTCATAGTAGGCAACTTGAATACCCACAAGTTAAAGGAGGAAAGGTTAATTACAGCTCACAGTTTGTAGAGGCTTCAGTCCACAGTCCTCTGGCTCTAAGGCAAGAAGCATAGCAGAGGGACATGGTGGAGGAAAAACAGTCCATGGCAGGGTAGGCAGGGGCAGCCAACAACCAAGCGTTGAGCCTTCCTTTCTCCTCCATCTCATCCAGGCTATTAGCCTACTGTATGCTGCCACACGCTCCCAGGTGGAGCCTTTCTGTCACCTACACCTAGAACTATGTTAAACCAATCAGTGCACTGATTCACTCACCACATACGCTTAATCCATATTTGCACACCATAGATCTCCCCACCTCTAAAAAGCCCCACGCATGTGGGTTTAGGCAGATATGTATATACAAGCCATTAACACTCAGTATTTTAAAATAGCACATCTCTGGGTCCCAGGGAAGGAAAAGAGGTAATGACTCAGGCCAGGAAGCTAGCCTGTTTGTGGGAAGCCTTCATTACAAACTTGTTCCTAGAGTTGGGCTCAATGCACTGGTGCTGGAAAGAGAGAGAAATTCTCTGAGTTTGCAGCCAGGAGGCCACAGATGTGAACAATGAAGAATGCAGCTCACGTGCCTGATGGCAATAAGCCAATCGGGCTCCAAACACAGCTGTCTCCTTTGCAGTTGGATCCAACTTTGCCAAATAATAGAAACCCACAAAACAAGGCATGGGGGGAATGAGCTGTTTGTATTTAAACATGGCAATCGAGCCTCAAGCCTGAGCCTTCTTGGATGGTAGCATGTGTCATTGCAGCCCATGTGGCTGCTGGGCCAGGCCAGGGGTTTCCAAAGCTGTGCTGTGCCCATCTGTCAGGCAGTGCCGGTGATGAATAGCATTGTTGTAGGGCTCCTCCTCTCTGTGACTGGGGTGTGAGAGGACGTTCTATTCCTGTGTTCTTCTCCTAAGAGCTCCTGGACGTTGCTATTGGTTGAAAATAAGGAAGGGGGATCAGAGATTCTGTTGGCTGTGGCTTTAGGGAGAAAAGCCTCTTTGGGGGAATATCTCTTTGGGGGAATATCTCTTTGGGGGAATATCTCTTTGGGGGAATATCTCTTTGGGGGAATATCTCTTTGGGGGAATATCTCTTTGGGGGAATATCTCCTTGGGGGAATATCTCTTTGGGAGCATCATCTAGCCTTTCAGGGGTAAGTCTTGTAGACAATCAGGCACAATGGAGATCATTTAAAAAAGAAAGGCATTTCACCTTTCTATCTGCTAACCTGTCTCCCTATCTATCCACTCCTCCATTCATTTGTTCATATATTCATCCATCATCTGTTTATTAAAATAATATACAAAATAATTTTGTATGTGCCTGCTTGTATTTTTTCTTTCTTTCTTTTTTTTTTCCCCCCAATACTGGGCATTGAACCTGTAAACTGCTGAGCTCTATCGGGTATGTGCTGATGAGACATGACCACCTCCATTTTTAAAGTTTAAGTTCTCAGACATGGGCTTGCTGGCTTGCCCAGGTTTTCCTCAAGTTTGCCTTCCCCCTGCCTCCTGAGTACTTGGACAGCCAGGTGCGTACCATCACATCTGGTTTCATGCATATGATTTACAAAGCTGTTAAAAGAGTGGACTCTAAATTCTAATGTTCCTTAGTAGCTGTGTGACTCAGAGCAAGTCACTTAACTTCTCAGAGAATTTTCTTATATACAAAATGCAGAAAACAGTGAAACAGACAATGAGACCAGTTCAACAATGTGAAGATTGAATGGGGGTGTGAACAACAAGTACTTAGAGCAGTGCCTGGACACACAGCAAGAGCCAATGAAAGACCCATTTTTAGTTTTAAAAATCTATACTTTAGGGCCGGCCAAATAGCTCAGTGAATTAAAGCACCTGCAAGCAGGCTCAGGGGCTGGTGGTTCTATCCCTGGGCCTGCCATGCTGAGACTGGGCGTTGTGGCTGTAAACAGGAGGATCACTATGAGTCTGATCTAGTAGTGAGACCCTGAACACCCTGTAGACCCTTCCCTAAAATACAGAAAAAAATTTATATTTTGACAAAGTGGAGGTAGCAGGCATGAATCTCCATAAACAGGTATAAAGTAAATATCTCAATTTTTCTTTGAAAAAATACATAGAGCTTGCTTTTAATTCCCTATACTTCTGGGCTCCTGGGAATTCCAGTTCAGCTTTGACTGAGATGTGATAAAACGGCTCTGTAGGGAAGAGGAGCAGAAGTTGAACCCAGATCTGTCCTTCTGGCACACAACAATCAGATATTTCTGTATTTTATTTGTATTTTGTATTATTTATTTATTTTAGTTTTTTTGTATTTAAGACAAGGTCTATGGGGTCTATAGGGCCTCACTGCATAGATTGGACTCATAGTGATCCTCCTGTTTACAGCCTCCCAAGTGCTAGGATTACAAGCACAGATGCACACCACCAGGTGCCCAGTCTCAATCACAGTCTCAGTGTGTCCCAGGGGTGGGGCTGGCATAGCAGGCCTGGGGATTGAACTCCTGGCCCCTGCATCTACTTTAGCAGGAGCTTTAATCCACTGAGCTATTTGGCTGGCCCGTATTTCTGTATTTTAAGAGGCTAGAGGAGCTAGAACCCACCCAGCTAAGGGTATTTCTAGAGCAAAGAGTGTGTTCAGAATGATTCCCTGTGTGAGAAGCCAGCATTCCCTGTGTAAGATCCACATGCACCCTCAAATTTTACGAAAACTGAGTTTTGTGTTTTGAGCAGCGAGGGTTAGTTAAGAGGCAGCCAAAGAATTCCTGGGATTACCTTAGCATTCTGAAGGCTGCTCTTCACAGTCACAGCACAGAGTCCAGGAAAAAGGGGACAACTAACTCGATGGGCTTGAGGTGATGTCACCTTTACCCATGATTCCCTGCTACCTCCACATTATTTTTATCTAAAGCTAAGATTGAGAGGAATCCATTGCCCAAATATGCATCAAGCATCTGCTATGAACCACGTGTGGTCTTGGTTTCTTTGGATAAAATAAAGAACCCTGCAGGTGTATTGCTTGCACCCCCAGAGTAAGCACAATGCTTCTAGTGCTCATATCAGGCCTTGGTTTCTCCTGCAAGTAGTTTCTTTGAGTTCAGGGGCTGAGTATTACACAGGAGGGGAGAATTCTTATGGAGAGAAAGCCTTGAATCCGAGGAAACCATTGTACATTAAAGCTGAAAAGCAAGAGACATCATATAAGGGAGGTGAGAAAGCTTGAAGACCAGGGTCAGCAAAGAGCCTAGCCTGCACCCACAGACAGCAGAGCCTGTACTATGGGATCTGTGTATGTGTCAGTGTCTCAGCCTTTTGACTCCCTCTATGTTTTGACTCCTTCTATGTTTAGATTCGCAGTAGAATCTAGGGTGATGGAAGCCAAGAAGTGAAAATGCCAGGCATGTGTTCCTCACCTCCTCTGATGGTGGGGTGTAGGTAATGGACCAACCCCCAGATGGACTCTGACTCTGCGAGTGCAGTGGCCTGCGAGTGCAGGAGGAATATAGGAATCATCCCTGCAGTCGCGCCAGCCAGCCCATGTCCTCTGAGGAGGAAGGTATCACAGTCAGAATCAGATCATCCTATGATGTCATCCTGGCCTGGGTAGCTGGTCCTGCTCTTCTTCCCTATTGTAGTCGGGCCAACAATCCATTACCCTTCCTAAGAACTTCTTTTGAGATTGGACAAGCCCTTGTCACTTCCTATTGTTTACAACTCAGAAAACTGATCAGTCTAGGAAGGTGTGTGTGTGTGTGTGTGTGTGTGTGTGTGTGTGTATGGTTGTGCACATGTTGGTGTGGAAGGAGGTGACCCAGGGAGTCACCATTATCTTTTGGAAATTTTAAAGTGGACTCATCTTGTATGTTTGCACAGTGAGCCCTACTTGTGGCCTGGATGGTTAGCTCCTTGATCACCACTTCCTTTTCAGTGCTTGAATCCTTCCCTCCCAGGAACCTCCTGGCCACCATTGACTCTGTTTCCTCCTCCTACTTCCTGCTACCCATTTTCTTTGGGCTCATTGCTACATCTGTATTCTTCATTTGTGTTCTCAGGTGAAGATGGTATGTGTGTGTGTGAGGGGTGGATATGGGTAGGTGTGGGTGTATGATTTAAAATCCACTATGGGACAACTCCTTATTCTTGCACTATTATATTTGCTTCTCAAAACTCACTCTTGTTTTCCTTATTTGCAAACCCAGCACACGAGTGAGGGTGGACAGATTCCTGGGAAAGAGCGATGGCTTAATTAATGGTAATGTGGAGGATGTAGGTACCTTGGTGATTGGGGCTCTGTAAATGCAGAATTGGATGGAAGGCTGAGATGCAAAATGGGATAATTGAACTGTTAGCTGAACTGGAATTTAGCAGTTAATCACTTTTATGAAACCTGCATCTCAATTCATTACTTCATTTATGCCTTGTTGCAACACAGAGCTGTTCAGCTAATTGGTAAACAGGAGCCAGGCAAAGTACACCGAAAAGGGCAATAGCACAGTAAGGGTACTGTGCTATTTTCTGTAAATGTGCATCTCCATTTCATCCAGTTAGGAGGGGCCTGGTAGGAGGTCACCTCATAGTCCCTCTTTGGTGGACATTCAACAGTATGCTGGAGTTAGCTGGTGCATCCCTAAAGCTACTGCTGACCATCAGTTCTCTTCTGCACGGTCAATGCCCTAGTTAATGCCTCAGAAGGAACTGTTTATATGGTGGCCAGAACAATGGGCTTTGGCAGTGGAGCAATCCAAATCTGAAACTGGATGCCATCATGGATTCTCATGGGCAAATACCTCCCCTGGAATTTCTGTTTCAGTCATACGTACCTTGAGGGGTTACAGGGAGGATGTTATGGAAGTGTCTTTCCTCATAAGGGCAGAGCCTGGCATTTCACATTTGTCCAGGTATTGCCAGCTGTCAACGTCATCTCTCACCTAGGCATCATTTGCGATTTAAGAACAATAGGAGTAAGAAAATATCTTCCCTGTATGTTTGTTGGATGAGAGGCAACTGAAGAAGAAATTAGTGTGGACATGATTGATTTAATGGAGAAAGCATTATGAACAAAAACTTCAGGAATGGAAAAAGGACTTCCTAAGTCAGGATATGGAGGAAGAGAGATGAGGGGTAAGATATAAATATTTATACCTGCTGGCGAGTGGTGTAGATGAAAGCTCTACCCAGGACTGCAGCATAGTTTGGGTGGGGCAGAATGTCATACTGACAGGTCCTCAGTCTTCTGGATGTCTTCTTGTACTGCTTACTGAAGAAATAAGGAGACATCATCTGACAAAGGTCTTCACTTTCCACTGTATCTCCAGGTCCCAGAGACCCTTCCATTCCTGTTTAATTTCAGGGCTCATCCCTTTCCTAGACAGGTTCCATGAGGACTGACATAGGCAGAGTTAAGTGAATGTTTTCATCATTTTGGAGATGCCCTGTACTTTCAATTATTGGGAAGTTCTCATCAAGTCAGCCTGTTACTTTCTGGTTCCCATGCACAGACTCTGAGTTACCTGTCCTTGGTTAATCTAGACCCCAGACAACCCACCTGTCAGAGGCCCAGATGTAAAATTGTCAGTGGAGGCTTTTGTTCAAAATCATAGGCATGAATGAAAAAAACTGTTGAGAGGAAAAAAATGATAGTTGCTGGACATGGCCTTAGCAGATGCCAACTTTTGGGGGCCAATACAGATATCAGGCTCTGGTATCTATACTTTGAGAAAATATCACTTTAAAAATACATTTTGTACAGGCTCTCACTATGCAGCTCCAATTGGTAGTGTTTCTCCTGTTTTGGCCTCCTCAGCTTTGGGATTACAGGCATGCACCACCATACCAGATTTGGTCGCCAGCTCAGACTGCCTGGTTGGGGGGCCAGCGTGGTATGCAGGACTGGGATCAAACCCTGGTCCCTGTACCTGTGCTTGCCTAAGCAGGCACTTTGTCTGCTGAGCTATCTCATTGGCCCAAGACCCCTTTTTAAAGTGGTTCAGTATACATTCTCATACTTAAAAAATCTCTACGGCAAGCCATCTACCTTCTTAGTGTGGTCCTAAATACCAGAGATACAGTAATGCACAAAGTAGACAAGATTCTGTCCTTTAGAGCTCCCATGGTTGTGTGCCTAGGCACACATGGTTGTGTGTATGTTTGTGTTCAATGCTATAAAGTCAACAATTTTGGATAGGATAGGATAAACTTGAGATTTTTAAGTGTCATGAAGGAAGTAAATAAGATAGTATGATGAGCTTCTAGGGAAAGTGTGCTGGATAAATTGGTTAGAAATGACCTCTCTGGCAAGGTGAGATTTAATCTGAAACTCGTGGGAAGGATGGATATAATCTAGCCATGCACAGAGCACAGGAGGATGTTTCATGCAGTGCTAGCAGCATATGTAAAGATACTGAGGTAGAAGGAGCCTAAAATGCCTGAGGAAATCTATAGCAAGGCTAACTTGGCTGAAGAAGAGTGAATGATCAGAGATTTATCTGGAGACCACAGGAAGAAATCTGAATATTACCTTATGTGCATCAAGGTGCATTAATGCATCTTCCTCTTGGTGAAATGCATGAGATTTGATATCTAATATTCTGCATTTCCTGGATCTCAGGGGCTGCAAGACAGTCACTCATGTAGGACAGCATCAGAGTTTGGTTTTAAATTGCTGCTTGCATGTTAGGCACTGGGGTAAACGACACTGAAAGCTATTAATGTAAATTAATGATTGCTCCTGCTGGTTTTGTTACACTTTCCTCCAATGAGGAATTAATAAATGCATCATGCTTTGCAAATTTGCATCCATTAAACATCCCATTGTGGGGGAACCATTGATCCCCTTTGGGAGATCAAAGAATAACACACATGTCATGCCGCTGTGACAACTACTACTCCATATAAACTGGTTAAAGTGAGGTAATCGATGGGAAAGCACTTTGAAAAAGAGGCTCACTCTATAATTTATCAGGTGGTGCTGGAGATAAGAATGACACCATTTGATAATCAGAGGCCAGAAGCTTCTGCCTCATCACCATGGGGGAAGAGATTACCCTGTGCTAATCCTTTGCTTCTGCCAGGGGCTTTCATCAATGTAATTACTTTGAATCCTCAGAACCCTGGGAGGTAGGCATTATCCCCATTTTACAGATCATGCCACCGAGTTTCATAATAGATAAGTCATTGGCCCTGAGTCTCGCAGCTGGGAGCAGGAGAAACTCAGGTTTTATCCAAGGCTGTCTGAGTCTAACAATGCTGGTTTGAAATCGAGGTCTATTAATCCTTGGCAGCCGCACATCAAGTCGATGGAAGAGTTTGAGAGGTCCTTAAATTTTCCTCACCAGAAATGACAATCTGATGTGTGGAATCTATCGCTGCTTTTTCTTTAAAGACTAGAAACTACATTTCAGGCTGCTGCCCTTGCTCCAGCATATAAGGGAGGGGACCTGGGCCTGGCACACTCAGGGTGGGTGAGTCCTGGCTGTGCCTCTTGATGGCGTGTGACTTCCTGACAGTTACTCATTATGTCTGAGCCTCTGCTTGTGTATTGATGGGATGGGGGTCATGGGCACATCCATTTGTGGCACATGGGGGTTTAGTGGGAGGAGAAAACATAGTACCTGATAACCAAAGGTAACCTATGCTGTTTCCCCCCAGGGATGTTAAAAAACAACATCTTATAGCGAAGGTAACATTCACAGTCTCATAGGCCACCTCACCAGGCACCATTTGGTTAGAGGAAGAGGTATGGTCATGATCGCTTTGGTTTTGCTGAAGTCAAGAGAACAAATTCCCAGCCATAGGAACAAAATTGAGACACTTGGGAAGCTTTGGAAGATACTGTAGTGGCTGGGTATCGTGGTATATGCCTGTGATCTTAGCATGCTGGGAGGCTGAGACAGGAAGATCATAATAAATTCAAGCCTAATCTGGTCAAAGACATCTTTTAAAGTACCCAAGAGTGAGAACCACTGCTTTGGATTAGCTGTAGTGTTGGTCATGGGGTGTGTCTCTCTGGGTCACTAGAGTTGGCCTAGGTTGGAGTAGGTAGATGACACAGAGAGATCTGTGCTTCGTGTACAGCCATAACTCTTTCTTTTACAGCCTGGGACTGCAATTGATTGTGTGTGTGTGTGTGTGTGTGTGTGTGTTCCTATTTTCTAGGACTACCCTCACACAGATATACTTTCTCTTCCTGAAGCCTTCCAAGGAAGGATGCCTGTTTGTAAAAATAATAGCACTTCCTAGCAAAGTGACTTCTGGACATGTTTTAAATGGGACAGAAAGTTGAGAGTGATCAGCCTTTTCAATCAGCTTGTCCCTCAGCAGTGAGCCTTGGCCACTTTCTAGCATTATTTCAGATACATTACCTTGCTCTGTGATGAAAGTCTATCAGAATAAATGCGTGGCTGGTGTACTTGGGACCTGGGCCTGAGCTGTTTATTCATATTTGAAGGTTGCCCAGAACTGTCTGATTCCCTGGATTGTGACTTGAATGGGTTTTCAAAATGAGCTCATGAGATGCTGCTCTTTGTTCTTGGCCTCCAGGAGCCCTGGCATATCAACAGTGACAGTTCGTGAGGTTTCCCAGACAGATGGACTAGGTTGCTTACGGGTGAGATAGACAGCCAGTCTTACGTTTGGTTTTATTAGGTCTGGTGCAAAGTGAGGTGATAAAAGCAGTTGCCCTTCTCTTTCCAGCTGAGATGAATTGGTCTCATAAGCAGACGTGGGGAGAGGAGAGAAGTGGCAGGGAGGGTATTGGCTCTGGCAGGATCAGCAGCAACTGAAACCGTGTATGTCGGATAACTATATATTAACAGCTCCAAGAAGCAGATATTGCCAACCTATTAAGGACATCATTGGCTTTTTGATAGGACACCCAGAAATTGATGCACTGCCTTTGGTTCTATTATGTTTTCAAACTTTAATTAAGTTTATACCTCTCCCACCTGGACCTCATAAATAGTTAGCCTTGGAGTAAGTCATTTGTCATGGAGGGATTCTTATGAGTAGATTCATCTTCCAAACAACATTATTATTGCCTCAGGTCTTCCCTTAAATCCATCACCCCATATGAGCTTGAGTGCCTTACTTGATTTTGATATATGACCCCAACAGTTCTTTTCTGATGGGCAAGTGGCTAATTCATTAAGTTATCACAAAGTGGTAGAGTGGAGCTGCATTATCGGCTTTTAAAATGATGCAACATGATTAAAGAGAAAATAATTTAACCTTGCATTTTGAAAGAAACAGAGCTTTATTGTTTTATTGGGAAGGGAAGATACACTCTTGGTCCAAACTGGGGCCATCTTAACATGTAGCTGAAGACTCCTGACAGTAGGACAAGAGTATTCTGCATTCCTCAGGGCTGATGGGGTCATAAGTGGGTCTGGCTTCTTTGAGGAACAAATGGGCAGAATATAACAAATTTAAAGATATATATTCCCAAGACATGGTAATTTCATCTTTAATTCCTTCACTTGGACAAAATAGCTTACCTGTACACAGAGAGATGTGGGCAAGGTGTTCACATTGGCAGTGTGTATGTAATGCTGAACATTGGAAAGTAGCCTAAATGCCCATTAGTGAGAACTGGGTGAGGAAAAAATGTCATAATTGTATGAGCCACCATGTGTCTACTAAAAGGAGTATCAGTAGATCTGTTTAATGTGATGTTGCATTTTGGATGCTTATATCAGTATAGCCAAGCTGAAAAATATTGTTGGGAGAAGAAAATAAGAGGCAGGGTGATTTATGTAGTGTGATGTTTCTTGTGTGGAATTCTGAGTGTACACCAAAGCTACAGTGAGAATGGACATCTATCAGAAGAACGATCCACGTGGTTGCCTGGGGAGGGGACAATGGATGGAGGAGATGGAACTGGACACCAGAGATAAGGAGGATCTCTGGCAATGTTGTAATGCTCTGTTTAGGAGCTGTAAATATAGATGACAAAATATGAATATTTGTATGAGGAGATGGTAGGAGTAGAGCCATTTTCTCCAATTTTTTTTTTGAGAATAAAAGGAAGACTTCCTGGGATCAAGTGGGGGTAGTCAGATTCTAGAGGACTGTCTCGGAGATTCTTTCAGACTTTTTCTCCTCCACCGAAGTCTAGCTTGTCTGTCAGAGGCTGCTGAGGACTATTGCTCAGCAGTTGGTGCTGATTTGTTTTCTTTTTCAAAGAATAAAGAATTAAAAAAATACATTAGAAACGATATAAAATTTCATTGAACACAGTAATAGCAATTCAACAATGGTTGTTGTATTATGTAATAATATCTTCAAATTGGTTGTTTAGGTTACCATAAATAAACCTGAAAAATTGGTAAAAAAGTTATAAGAAAAATTAAGCTGTCTTGACTGTTGATCATTCACAAATAATTAAATCTTAGTATTTGACATATTGCCTCCTCTAGAGCCATAAATGATGTTTTTTATTTTAGAGAGGAAAAAAAACAATAAAAACAATGATAAAAAATTTCAAAGTAAGATAGTAGGAGAGTAACAATGGTTAATACATTGGTTACTGTTATCTTCAACGTAGTTGCTCAGATTACAAGATATGGACATGAAAAATTCATCAAACAATATAAGCACAAGCCTTTCTTTTTTAATGAACTAATAGAAATTAATAGTATAACTATCTTAACTATCATGCGTTTTTATGGAATTTTTGTGCAGCTGGAAGGTTGTGTATGATGATACTGTTGGGTAGAACACTCTGAAAACATGTACTACGACTATTTGTTCACAGGCTTGGTCTAGTTCTGATATTTCTTTGCTGATTTTTTGTCTAGTTGATCTATCCCTTTGTAACAATGGAACATTAAGGTCTCTCATTATAATTGTGCTGTTGCTTATTTTATTTTTCATGTCTATTAATAATTGTGTCATAGTGTTGGGTGTTCTCATATTTGATGCATATGTATTTATTATTATCATCTCTTTCTCTTGAAGTTTTCGTATAACAAGTGTATAGTACCTTTCTTGTATCTTGACCATTCTTGGTTCAAAGTTCACCTTGTCTGCAAATAGACCAGCCATTCCTGTTTTTTTTTTTTTTTTCTGGGTTGCATGGAAGATTGTTTAATATCCTTTGATTTTTTTTTTTTTTTTTGTCTTTTTTGAGACAGGGTCTCACTATGCAGTTCAGGCTGGCCTTGAGCTCACTTTGTAGCTCAGGCTGGTCTCAAACTCACAACAATCCTCCTGCCTCAGCCTCCTGAGTGCTGGGATTACAGGGCGCCACCACGCCCGGCTATCCTTTGATTTTCAGTCAATGAATTAATTACCTTTTAAGTTAAATGTGTTTCTTGCGTAAAGCCTATTGTTGGATCATGTTTCCTAATCCATTATGAAGTCTTATTTCTTTTGATTGATTAATTGAGTCCATTTACATGGATGGTTATAACCATCCTACTGTTGCTTCCCTCCTTTTCTCTCTGATTGCTTTCCCTGCCTGGTGGTTTCTTTCTACTGTTCTTGGAATTATGGTCATTTTTGTCTTTCTCTAGCATGTCTTTTAGTACTCTTTGTAGGGTTGGTTTTGTAGTCATGAATTTCTGCAGCTTTTTTTTCCCCATGGGAGTATCTTATTTCTTCCTTAATTAAAAAAATTATTTATTTGATACAGGGTCTTACTACACAGCTCAGACTCATAGTGATCCTCCTGTCTCAGCCTCCTCAGCACTGGAATTATGTGTGTTCTCCATCATGCCCAGTTTCAGTGGCTAGCAGGATGTGCATGGGGTCCTGGGGCTGGCTTAGCATGTGGTACCGGAGGTGGAACCCAGGTCCTTGCACTTGCCAGATAGGCACTTTGATATTGTGCTATCTCCCCAGCCATCTCCCTTAATTTTGAAAGATAGTTTTTACAGGGTATAGCAATCTTGGTTGGTAGCTATTTTTACTTCATGACTTGAAATAATTCATTCCAAGTTCTTCTTTTAGTTTCTTTTTTCCTGCATTTTTCAAGGAAGGGTCTACAGGGTGTTCAGGGTCTCACTACTGGATCAGATTCATGGTGATTGTCCTGTTTACAGCCTCCTAAATGCTGGGATTATAGGCATGTGCCACCATGCCCAGTCTCAATTGTGGTCTCACTGTGCCCCAGGGGTGGGGCCAGCATGGCCCGGGGATTGAAACCTTGGCCCCTGTGCCTGCTTGCAGATGCTTTAAACCACTGAGCTATTTGGCCAACCCTCCAAGCTCTTCTTTACTGTAGTGTTTATGTTGTGAGGCAATCTGTTTCTTTTCCCTAACAGCTTTTAACGTTCTGTTCTTGTGCTAAGTTTCTAGAATCTTGATTATTATATGTGTTGGCATAATTTTATTCTGGTCATGGCTATTTGGAATTCTATGATTCAGTTTTTTGTGTGTCAAATTCTTTATCCACTCTTGGGAAGTTTATTTTCATTGTTTCTGTGGAGAAGTTTTTTTTTTTAAATTTTTTTTTTTTTTTTTTTTTAAGTGGCATTTGTTCTGCCTGTAACTTTCTCCTTTACCCTAATTAATCTTATATTCTTCTTTGCTTCATCTTGTAGCTCTTGGATTGGTTTTTCCCTTTTCCTTTTTTTTTTTTTTTTTTTGCTAAATTAAAGCTATTTCCCATTTCATGATCACTGGCTGAGATTCTTCAAGATCTGATATTCTCTCTTCTCTTTTGTTCAATCTATGGCATATACTTTCAAAGAAGGCTTTAATCTCTTGGATTTCTGTTTGAATGTGTTTAATAGATTGTATTTCTTTCCTATGTTGGCCTTTTCTGGTGCCATTGCTTTTCTAAGCTCATCTATTCTTTTATCTATGTCTTTTCTGATGTCTTTGATTTTAAATATCATAAGCATTACTTCTTTTGGCACCTTATCAACTATTTCCTCTATAGCCTTTTCCATTCATTTTTTAAATTTCTGTTGCTGTTGTTTCAGAAAAGTTCAGTGTTTAGCTTCCAATTTTGTTTGCCTCCTTGTGTTTCAGGCTTGTCCTGGAGGGCTGGCAGCCTGGGGTTGCACTTTGTTTTTGCATTTTGTCATTTTCTCTTTTGTTTTGTTTTCTATGTTGATGCTTGGCAATTTCTTATGTTAGATACTTTATCATTAGTATTGAGGCTTTCCCTGTAGATGTCTCTTCTTCAGGGTTGTCCTCTAGAAATAGGTGGTTCTTTGTAAGTATGCCAACAACCTACCTTCCCAATTTGTAAAGGATGCAAAGTTGCTATTTGACTGAGCACCCAATCCTTTGGTACTGGGATGTGGTAAAGATTATGACCCTATACAATCATCATGTTATTATATGGGGAGATAATATATATATATATATATATATATATATATATATATTGTTTATATATATATATATATATATATATATTGTTTATTAAAGTAGTATAGTTAATAATAGCAATAGTTTCAAGTACATATTAACTACTGCTAAACTGTGATACCCATTAACATGTCAATTCTGACAAGGAGCAAAGTCTAAACGCATATAACAAGATCTAACATATGCCATGTACTTGTATGCAGTGATTTTCCCCATAGTGGAGTGATTTTGCCCTTTTGTGGGGGCACAGGGATGTTAAAATGTGTAGGGGACAGCAGCATACAGTGATGAATGAAGTGAAGCATGATAGAGTCAAGGCTGGAGGTCAAATGATGATCAACCGAGTTTGGGAAACTGAAGGACACAGGAAGGAAAGAATGAACTAGAATGTGAAGCAGTAATCAGCAGAGGAAGCAGCAATGAAAGTGTAAATTCAAGCAGTAGTTCAAAAAAGAAAGAGAATCAATAAAAGAAAACAAAAAAGAAAGGTGAGAAAACTAAACAGTGAGAAAAAAAGGAAGAAAGGAAAACAAAAAGAAAAAAAAAACCAGAGAGAGACAGAGAGACAGAGAGAGATCAAAACCACAAATAACCACGAAATAAGATGTTGTTCAACCAGACAAGAAAGATATCACCAATCAGACAAGGGAAAATAAAGGTAGTGATCTATCTCTGGTGCTTATAGCTCTGAGATAGTGTCCATATCAGATGTCAGAAATATGCTGTCTACTCCAGCCAGGATGTCCATGGGCATTTTGCTGGGTATGAAGCTAATCTTGGCCTCTGGCTGTGGAGGCTGAGACTGGTCTTCTCATGGTGGAGTTCTTCAGTCGCTGGCTCTTTGCAGATGTTTCAAATTCTTTCACGTTGCTATCACGGAGGTCACTCTGCCCTCCAAAGACACATATGCACCTGTGTTCCAGGAGCCTGCCTTCCTGGGTCTCAGGCTGGTCCATCTGCTCGCCTGTGTGTGCCCATGAACCCGGGGCCCAGCTCTGGAGATGATGCAACAAAATCTCTTCATCGTTGGCCTTTTGTATTATATCCACTAGAAGAATATTTCATACCTTTTGGGAAAAATAGCATGTGATGAGAGGGGGCAAAAGTAAGGTCCTGATTACTATTCACAAAAGTTTTGGGGTATCTCTACTTCTTTTATGTTCACTAGTTCATAGTCATGATGAGATGAAGACCTGATCCTCCAGATCTGTCTAATAACACTAAAGCAACCAAAGTTTCACTCTTTCTGATGAGATGATATCACTATTGGTGTTTCAGAAACGTCCCCCGTATCCTGTTCAGTACCTTAACACTTAGTGGCAGCTAGTCTAGGGGTAATGTGATCATGTCTTCAGTGCCAGGACACAGCAGAGGGGGATTTCAGGCTGTGGGAGAAGAGCTAGGGAGGTCATCTCCCACCATTTCCATTTTCTCTAGTGTCATGGGTGGATAGGCACCAGTGTGACAGGTTGGACTGTGGATGGGGGAGGCTTCCGAGAGCACAGTCCATCCCAGTGCCACTCCATTCTCTGTCTGCCTTAGAACCAGTGACATCCTTTTCTTTCTTTTTGACACATGGAGCATCACTTTAAAATTATTTCCCAGAATAGCTTCACTTGGGAGCTTGACATTGATTCATGTATTAATTCGATTGATAATTATGAACTACGGCTATCTGGCAGTCCTTGAACAAAGGGCTTAGGAAAAAAGTGATGAAAAGAAATAATCTTATCTTAAAAGTGCCCCTGATATAGTAGGGAGTGAGGGAGAGAGAGAAGAGAGAGAGAGAGAGAGACAGACAGACAGAGAGAGACAGAGACAGAGAGACACAGAGAGAGTTCCTTAAACTCTCAGTGGCTCAGGATGGTAAAGCATAGATGGAAAGAGCCCAAATCTCATAGGTAGTGTGATTACAGCCCCTGTACATCAGCTCCTTGGGCCACTCATTAAACTTCTTGGTTTCACAGTTGTAACACGGGCCATTGTATTTATTTCTTACGATAGTTATGAGCATTTTTTTTTTCTTTCAGTACTGGGGATTGAACCCTGAGCTACATCCCATCCCCAAGTTGTGTTTTATTGAAGCTAAGGTCTTGCTAAGTCACTAAGTTGCCCAGGCCATGCTGCAGCTTGTGGTCCTCCTCCCTTAGCTTGCCAGGTGCTGGGGTTATAGATGTGTACTGGGCAGCAAAGATACAGAGCTATTTGAAAACTCTGTTCAGATGCTTTGATAGTTTTGTGAAGATTAGGTGAGTGGAATCATTCTAATTTCTACCCAAACATGTTTAAGACTTAGGTTTTTCTGAAAGCCACTTCAGACAGTCATTATGATGTCACCATCAAATCAGCATCCTCCTACTATCATCAACTATTCCAGTTTGCTTTCTATTGCCCCAGTTTTAACACAAAAATTCTGAATCTTGAGACCTCTGTGTCCTGGGAAAAGCAGGGCATTTGGGCCTCTTGGTTCTTGCTCATGCCTCTAGTGCTAGAAGGTCTATTGGTTTCTATGATCTCAGTGTTAAGGGCACATAATATATATATTGGTTTGGGATGGACCCCAGCACCCTCCATATGCCCAGCGAATGCTTTACCACTGAGCCTTACCTCCAGTCCTGCATTTTTTTTTATTAAAGATATATTTTGGTTTGTGGTTAAAATTCCCAGACAAAGCTTTATTAGTGAGACTGTTAAGGAAGTGTGCAGAATGTAGACTGCCTTTGCTTTTTACCTAAATACACACTTGTCATTGTCTTCTTTTTCTCCACAAGGGCCCAAGGCTTAGTAAAAATAACTACACCTTGAGAGATCAATACCAAATTTGATCCAACCAGGTCAAGCTTTCCAGCTGACCTCATCTTAATGCACTGTGAAATATATTTCTATTTACTAAACTCTCAAAAGTCTAAGCAGAAGCTGCAAGAATTTGTGTTTCTATATAAAAGAAAGGGAACTCAGAGGGCTAAGTTTAGATAATACCTGAGTCTCTTTGCGGCTAAGTAGAATTTAATAGAGATGCATCTTTGCAATCTCTATATGTGTTTGGCATGACAATTTATTTTGTTTGTCAGAAATGAATACTTAAGGGGAAAAAGCTTTTTGAATCACAACAAGAATTTCGTATCAGCAAAGCCCATTTTGACTTAGTGGCTACTTGTTTTCCATAGTGAAGGATAATTCATGTCTGGTACAAGGTTACGTGTCCTTGGTTTGCTGGGAAGAATTCTTGAGTTTATCTTGGGCCTCTTGATACACATATTTTCTATGTGTAAAAATATGGAGAGATGGCTCTTGCTTATTCTGAATGCTCAGATTCCTCTCTAGCTCTGGGCTGTTGCAGTTAGACTGGTTCACTTGTGAGCTTGATGATTGACATCCTGAACTGGAGTGCCCCAAAGGGAAACTGGAGAGAGACATACAATGCCATGTCTCAAATGTAGCTAGTAAGACATTCTGGGTTATAGAATGGCAAGTAAAGAAAACCCAGAGAGGAAAAGGAGAATTTGTTTTTAAAAAAATGAGGAGATTCTAACTGACCCTTGGAAGTAGAGTGGAGTTCCTGGATCTAGGTACTAAGCTGTGCTAGTCCCTACACCCTTTCTGTCTCTCTTCCCTGCTTCTCTTAAAGGTGTTGAGTTTCACACTCTTGTCCCAGAGAACAGCTTTCGAAAGTGCTAACTCCAAAGGCTCAAATCTTGTGACAGTATCTACAAAGTATGGACCCCAATACTTGTCTTGGTAACTGTTCAAAAACCCCTAAGTCAGGGCCATCTTGGTTTGAGTGCCCAACTCTGAGCCAGTAAGATCTGGGAGACTTTATTATTTAACACAAACATGGTACCAGGGGTTCAACCCCAGGTATCCAGGGCACATCTAGTTATCCCAGATGATGCCACCTGTGATGCTTTTGCAGGTTGTTTCTCTCTATTCTATAACTTAAAAGTTGAGACTCTGAGCAAATCATTTGCTAGTTACCCACTGATAATGTGGGTGTCATGCTGTCTTCCTTATCAGGTTTGCCACAGATAGATAATACACACTGACTCAGGGCATCATACAGTTATGAACTTAGTAATTGTGATTGTGGTCATAGTAAATTTGGTGATGGAATGAGAAAAGAAAAAATATCATTAATGGTCAATTCAAGTTTTCTGTAGAACTAAGAACAAAGATTGGCTGGCACATGGAGAATGTTGCACTGAGCTTAGGAGGAGGTCTTATTTGATACATTGAAAAGCTCTTCTAGGGCTTTGAACACTTCTTTTTGTCCTCTGAAAAGACCAGAGACATGTGAGCATATGAATTTGGTGGAACTATAGCTACAAATCATGGTTCATTCGTTTATTTACTCATTCTCACACCAAGTGTCTAGTTTTTAAACTCATGTCTCAGGACATTTTTAGGAACAGAAAATACATTAGAGGACAGCACACGCCAGATCTGTTTTGCCTTGAGCCTATCACTTAGTGAGGAAGGCAGACAAATGCAGACACATATCGACTAGAAAGAACCACATGAAGTATGTCTTTGAGTGACTACAAGAAAGGAAATGAACTGCAGAACAGGAGCATGGTGGGACAGGAAGGCTGAATACGGTCTCTGTGCAGAATGGACATGAGCCCTTGAGGCATGAGAGGCAGCACCACTTGGGGAGCCAGCTCTAGGTGGTGCTTCTGCTTTGAGGCAAAGACCTCAGGTGTATGATGAAGCTGTAGAAGAGTTAGAGTGGGGGCAAGTGAGGGAAGCTGGCAGGGTGTTTCTCCCTGAAAAGTCATCTTGGTTTTTGCATATTGGTATCATCAGTTTAACATGTGGTGAGCTTAGCCATTTCTTAGCTCCACCTAAATGCACATTACTGTTATTGTAGGATCATCAGTATTAGTGAAATTCTCTTATATTACTCTTATCTGAAAGGAACATTGCTCAGCATACAACTCTCAAAATCCAGTGATTTTTTTCAAACAAGTCTTAGGACCCTGTTTGCCTATCTTGTAGGACCTGGCCAATCTATTGACAGCTGTCCAAGCTCTGTGGCTAGAGCTAACTTCAAGTGCAGCAAGAATTAGATGAAATACAATCTTCTTGGCTCAGTGGTTGGCATGTGGGAAGCACTCAGTAAATACATTTATCATTTCTATTGTTACCAGTGTGCCTTAAGAAAAAAGACTTCCTCTGTAGATTTTGAAGGGGTTGAGGGCAAGGACTTGGTTTTGTTTCTGTTTGAATGCCAAAATCTTAGCAGAAGACCTAGTGCATGTCTGGCACGAAATGAGTGGTTTGTGAATGAATGTACATGGAGGGGGAAATGACTCTAGGCAGGCATCTTTCCTTCAAGCATCTGCAATCTCCTGACTTGAGTGTGGTCTTTGAAGATGCTTGGGAGGAAGTATTCTTGTAGTGCAGAATGCATTTGTGTTGTTTTGCAGGCCTGGTTTTCAATTCCTCTTACAATAATGTAACCTTGATTATGTTGGAGGAGAATCACTCATTCTTGGTAGGTGGTAGTCTCAGAGACTACCCCGTGTTTCCAGTGGGAAGCAGATAAGCAGATGACTCAACACGGGCCACTTATTATTTTTCTATTAGAATGTCTTTTTGATTACAGTGGCATGCAGAGGGAAAAATGTGACCTTACTGACCTGGACTGAAGCTCCTTGGAAAGGCTATCTCTATAATTACCAGAAGGAGGCTGCAATGGATCCTTCTAATATAAGACTGTGGTGACACACAGTTCTAGCCGTCACTTGGCTGGCAGTAAGACCCTGAGGAGAAGCATTAGCTATGGTGCAAGCCTGGTCTCCTGACCCACCATACTTTAGATGGTAAGGGCTTCAGTGTCTCGAGTTGCACTGATCTGCTATGCAGCAGTGGAAGAGTAATGCAGGAGGTGAATGTCCTCACACATTGCTATCTGGAGATCACATCTGATACTTGATTATTAATAGTCACAGTTAGCAAGCAGGTAAGGTCATCAGAACATGGGCCATCACATTTCAGAAAGAACTAACTCTGGGGGCCACTAGAGTGTGGGTATCTGGCAGCTGAGGAATAAGAAAGTGTGAGGTAAACCAAAGAGGGTGTCAAAGATACAGAAGCAACACTGGTCACCTATATCTGGGGGAATGGAGTAGGCAGAATCTGAGAGGAAAGCACAGGCAGAGTTTTGGAAATGTTGAGACTCTTAATTCTCTCTTACTGGAGATGTTAACTGAGAATGGTTTTGAGATAGAGATAGAGACAGATAGAGATAGAGATAGAGGGAGATAGAGGGAGATAGATAGAGATAGAGATAGAGAGAGATAGAGGGAGATAGAGATAGAGATAGATAGAGATAGAGATAGAGACAGAGAAAGAGACAGAGATAGAGACAGAGACAGACACAGACACAGAGATAGAGATAGATAGATAGAGATACATAGAGGGAGAAAGAAAAACAATAAAAACAACACAGAATTTAAAACCAAGATGATAGGAAATTAACAATGGTTATTATGTTGCATATTGTTGTCTTCAAAGTAGTTGGTCAGATTACCAGATACAGGTATGCAAAACTGATCAAACAATATAAGCACTAACTGTTCCTCTCAATAAACTAACAGAAATTACTAGTACAATTATCTTGCTTTTTTTTTTTTACATTTATTTTATTTTATTGAAGAACAGATAGCAGTGAGACAGTTTTAAATCAAATTAGTAGGACAGATTAAACAATGCGTTGCACATTGTTTTTCTAGTGGCTTTTTGTTGTGCAAGGTGTATACATGATACTCTTTCTACAAACACTATTAGAGCAGATGCCTCTATTCAATGAATTAAGAGAATGCAGCTATATATTTATCTTTTTTTCAAAGCTGAATTATAGTACACTTTCAATAATTAATACTTTTTACATTGTTATCTTCCTAGTGGTTATCCATAGTACAAGGAGCAGACAGGATATCTTGTCCAAACACTATTAGTGCAGGCCTTTCTTCTCATAGAATTATGCAGAAGTACTGCATATTTATCCTAACTGTACTACTTATAAAACACAGAATGGTTCTTCCTTTGTATCTCCTCTTTTTGTTTAGTCCTGTCAAAGATGGGTATTCTATTGTCATTAAATTATTATAGGTGCTTGAATTCAGTGAAACAATGCAACACAGTCCAGCAGTCCACAATAATAGTGGGTTATCTGAAGAAGTTGATTAGAGCCATTTACAGCTCAGCTTATTATTATGGCATTATTTTATATACCTCATTTTTATACTTTTCTGCTCGATGGTTAAGACCAAGATAAAGCAAGACCAATATGACAAAAATGTAACTTTTGTATCTGATGAGGTTAGTCAAGTCCCCTCAGGGTTTATTCTGTAACCCTGTACCTCACTCTGTAGATCCTTTGTCAGTGTCAGCCATGTGGATGAGTCACAGCCATTGCTTGACCAGTTTGCTCTCTGTGAAAGCCTGAGAGAAGTTTTCTGTCCATGTGACTCTTCTCAGGCATACTGTACATCATTGATCACATTCCTCTGTGTCTCCATAATCTTGATCAGAAAATTTGGGGCACAACTGAGTTCCATGATGTTATAGTACAGGTTTTTCTATGTGCTGAGTCTTCACTGACCTTGAAAGGCTAGGGCCAAAATGTTGGCTGACCTTGTGGCCCTTCCATTTGTCCAATTTTTGATCTGCAAACTTAGGTTGTTAACCATGCAGAAGAGAAGCTGATTATTACCCTGAATCATATACAGTTCAGTTTACCATAACTATCTGACTAAATTATTTTTAGTTGTTGTTATATCTTTATATTTATATTTCTTCTTTTGGTTTTTTATACTAGGGAGACTATATGATATTTGCACATGTGTATCTGGTTTAGTTCACTTATGAGCATATGTTCAAGTGGCATCCACTTCAATATAAATGCTTCAAGTTTATCATTCTTTATAGCTGAGTAATACTCCATTATATAGAAATATCACATCTTTTTCAACCATTCCTCATGTGATGGGCATCTTAGTTGTTTTCAATATTTGGCTATCACAAATTGTGCTGCTATAAATGTAGGTACACATATGATGTTTTCAGCTCCTCTGGGAAAATTCCTAGTAGGGGGATAGCTGACTTGAATGGGATTTCCAGTCCTACTCTTTTGAGGAGTCTCCACACTGATCTCCACAATGGTTGTACCAGTCTACATTCCCACCAGCAGTGGAGAAGTTCCCTTTTCCCCACAAACTCTCCAGCATTTGTTGTTGGTTGATTTCCTTATGATAGCCATTCTTTCTGGAGTGAGATGGTATCTCAGTGTTGTTTTAATTTGCATTTCATGGATGGCTAGTGATGTGGAGCATTTTTCATATATTTATTTGCTTCTTTAATTTTGTCCTCTGAGAAGTGTGTATTCATTTCAGATGCCCATTTCTGGATTGGGTCTTTAAATTTGAGGGCCCTAATGTATCTTAGTTCTTTATAAATTCTAGAGAGCAGACCTTTGTCTGAGTGCTTATTAGTTAAGATATTTTTGAAATTTGTGGGTTGTCTTTTCACTTTGTTGACAATTTTCTTTTGATGTGCAGAAACTTCTCAATAAGAGTTGATCTCAGTTGTTTATTTTTTAAAGTGTTTCCTGTGGAAATACATGTTTGTTCATGAACTCTGTCTACCCCTATGTCTTCAAGAGTTCCTCCTACTTTCTCTTCCAGGAAATTGAGTGTTTCTGTTTTAATGTTTAGATCTTTAATCCATTTTGACTTTAGCTTAGTGCATGGTGATAGAGCTGGGTCAAGTTTTAGTTTTCGGCATGTAGAAAGCCAGTTTTTCCAGCACCATTTGTTAAGGATGCTATTTTTCTTCCGGTAAGCGTGTTTGGCCCCTTTGTCGAAGATCAGATGGCTGAGTGTGATTGTAGATGCCTCTGCATCTTCTAATCTATTCCATTGATCCTCAGGTCTATTTTGTTGCCAATACCATGTTGATTTTATCACAGTGGCTTTGTAGTATAATTTCAAATCAGGAATTGTGATGCCTCCTGCCTTGTCTTTTTTGGCCAGGATTGCCTTTGCTGTTCTAATATTTTACTTATCTTGTGTATACATTTCTGTTTTTCCTTCTTTCTTACAATGGAGTACTACTCAGCTATAAAAAAGATAAACTGTAGGCTTTTACAGGTGAATGAATGCAACTAGAGACCACATTCATAAGGAAAGTAAACCAGGTTTGCATGTGTGAACATCGTGTTGTCTCCCTAATGTAAGCAACTGAAAGAGTAAATAAGATTGAAAAGGTGCAGTAGGTATACGGAAGAGCAGCTGGGATGGGGGAAAAGAGAAGAGAGGGTGTTGTAAGTGTTGGGGAAGTTTTCAAGCCCCATGAAAGCAGTATTCTGGTTGCCATGGAAGACAGTAGAATGAACCTCTATGTCCAGGTACATGTTGGTGAGAACTGTTAAGCAGGTCTGCCCTCTGGTGTGTCAGTCCTTTTGATGATAAACCACCTCCCTCCTGCCAGTGGACCTTTTAACCCTTTCTTGATACTAGTTTCATTACTAGAAGATGAAAATGGTGGGTAATGAGCCTTGGAAACTATCCAAACAGTGGACCTTTGCAGTAAGATAAAATGATTTTCAACTCACAAGTAATATAATTCTAATTAACTTAAAAAACATGTACTCACAGAGGAAAAATGAAAACTTAAAACTCTGTGTATTAAAGCACTCTGGTAGCTATACCTAACTGGAAGAGATAGGCATGAATTTTATTTCCTTTTTCTTATTTTGTTTGTTTCTTTTTGTCTTCCACATGATGCTAGTGGAGCAGCAGAAGTCCAAAACCTCCTTGTGCACTGGGGAACAGAGAAAACTCTTCCTTGGAGGTCAGGCCCTTCTTTCAGCTGCGCTGTAGTGGTCAGGAGATGGTGACGGATTTTCATGTGGGTGTTTGTGGAAACTGCAACAGGCATCCTGGCTCCAGAGGTTTGCTGCCAAGAAAAATAAAATAACCTTAACCACTGCTGTCAGTGACTCTCTGTCCCCATTCTGTGCGAGCTTCAGCCTGTCTATCCCTTGGTTGTGAATACCGTCTTCTCATAAGAGACAATTTTTTACTCAGACTCTGTGCTGAGAGAGGCTTGGGGTGCATTTAAGGGAGTCTGTTCTGAACGTTATCAGGCCCCAACTCTGTCATGCTTTGCCACAACCCCATCCCCACCCCAATCTTGTCTGTTTCCCCTGGTTTGTGTAGGTATCTTTTGCATCTATTCCTAGCACACGGAACTCAGGGACACCATAGTAAAGCTCTCCGTAAGTGAGATAAATTTGAGCTTAGCTCTCATTTTGCTTCAGAGTTAAAAATGGAGTCCAGCTGTGCTTGGCTCCGAAGAACTAACAGGAAAGGAGCAAATATTGTGCGCAGCCCAAATGTGTGGCCAGAGATTTTTGCATTCTGCAATATTCGCACCCTGACTGGGGTGTGCATGCAAGCCCAAGGGGTGATGATTTACCAAGCTCATTTTCCAAGACCGTTATCCTTCATCTTGACACACTGTTAAAATCATTTAATTATCACTATTTTGCCTTGTCGTTATGCAGCCACTGTGATCCATTATTTAGGATTTTCGAGTTTCCTGCTTTCTACCTACTCAGTGGGGTAGAAGTTGAGATTTCCCACATGATTTGAGTTCTCTGAGTGATACCCACTTGGTATGAGAAATTGGTAGGCATTTCTGGAGTGATTTAGAAGATCAGCTATGTGGACTCCACTTTCACTAAGCACTTAATGATGCTCCTCTGGTGCCCCGCAGTACTCTATCCTTTCCTGTTCTGCACGGACTTAGATCGTCACTGTACCAGGGTTTGAGTTTTCTCTGCTTGATGGAATCTTTCCCAAAGGCTTTCCTATAACAATTCCTTGAAATGACACCTCTTAGGGATGTTGTCTCTGATTCCAACTTAAAGTAGACCTCCCACAGCCCCTGGCCCTGATATTATTACAGCAGTTTTGTCTTCTGTTTGCTTATCTAATCATAAATGCAATGCAATTTTTCTTCTGTATACACAGGGATTAATTCCAGCACCCTCTGGGCATTCCAAAATTTTTGCACACTGAAGTCTTTTCCACAGAGTGGTGTAGTATCTCCATATGGCCTGTAATTGGGGCCGGGGAGATGGCTCAGTAGAATGAGCGCTTCCCTGGCAAGCACAAGGGCCTGAGTTCAATCCCTGGTTCCACCAAACAAACAAACAAACAAACAAAAACAAAAAGCAAACATATGGCCTGTATTATCCTCCTATGTACTTTAACACACAATGTAAATTACACACAAACTGTTGTTCTACTGTATTTCTTAGGAAATAATGGTAAGAGAAAAAAGAAAAGAGTCTGCTCATGTTAAGTATGGCTGCAGATTTTTTTCCTGATTATTTCTGATCCGTAGCTGCTTGAATACATAGGTGTGTATATGCGAAGGTACTAAATTTATTTTTCTGGATGCATTTGGAAATGCAGCATTGTATGAAAGTCTCTTATATTCTTACAAGCTTGGCATTAATTATGATAAGATATTTGGCTATCTTTTTCAGATTTTTCCCTATGTATTTAATTTTTTTTTTTTACTTTACGTTTGGGCTTTAATTTTTATCATGGGAATGTTCAAACATTCTCAAAAGTAGGATGGTAGGAGAAGTTCTCATGCATTCATCATTTGACTCAATAATCATCAAGTTTTTATATATCAGGGCAAATATTCAACGAGGAAAGTTTCTTTATAGCAAAGCCCAACCGTAAGGGTAAGCAGGATTCAGCACTTTGCCACCCTTAATGAAATAATGGAACTAGGCAGTACTGATCAATAGCTGCTAAGACCATTGTGAGAAAAGTGGATGGGGATTTGATGATGGATGGATCAGGATGATGCCTCTTGAACAGTGTGTCCAATCTTAGCATCACTAAAAGGCAGAAATCAGATAGTATATACCTCCTTATGTGATGTTACTAATGCCCAGAAGCACCATGAGGAGGTCTTATTGCAAAGAAAGAGATTACAAGTGTGTCCACTTTGACTTACATTTGTGGTTTTGTCAGAAAAACAAGCTTAGAGGTTGGGGAGATTGCTTGGTGGTCTGAGCACCTGCCTAGCAAGCACAAGGATCTAGGTTCGATCCCCTGTACTGCATGCTGTGCTGATCCCTGATAGCCACCAAAACTGGGAGTGGTGGTACACATCCATAATCACAGTGCTGGGGAGGCTGAGACAGGAAGATCACTACTGGTCTGAGTTGCGTAGTGAGACCCTGTACCAAATAATTAATTAATTAATTAATTAATTAATTTAAAAAACAAGAAAGGACTGGGGAGATAACTCAGTAGAATAAGCACTTGCCTGGAAAGTGCAAGTGAATTCAATCCTGGGTTGTAGAAAAAAAAAAAAGAGCAAGAAAAATAAATAAGCCTAGAGATCCTATAGATTGTACGGGACTATTATTATTTTTTCTTTTTTGGCTGGCTCAGCCTGCAATGAGGGTGGGGTTGGCACTGTATTTGGTGCCAGAGATCCAACTGCAGTCTGCTTCACCTGCCTAAGCTTGCCTAAGCAGGTGCTTTAGACCATTGAGCTATCTCACCAGCCCAGGACTATTGTTAATGTTACATGGTTTGTTACAAATTTGCCAGAATAGATTTTAGGTATTTTTACAATGAAAAAGGGTAACTTTGGAAGGTGAAGGATACGTTAAACTATTTACCTAATAGTAAGCATTTCAATATATATATATATATATATATATATATATATATATATCAGACCATCAAATATATATTTTAAATATATACAATACAATAACATGAAAGAAATTGCACCTAAACCCAGTAAAGCCTCTACATCTCATTGACAGTTATAGGAAATATGAGGATTAAAGGAAATAGCATTATTTTTCGATTCGGATAAAAATGTTAAAATCTAGAAAGTGGAAAATCCTCACAAAGAATTATAGAAAATAAAACAAGGCACTTCCTGTATTTGCCTCCTTGCTTCATCCCATCTATCTTCATTATTTTCCTACTGCTGGGACAATATACCTGACACCCGCAAGTTAAACGAGAAAGGGTTTCTTTTAGCTCAGCATGCTGAGGTTTCTCGAGTCTTTAGTCCATTGGCTCAAGGGCAGGACAGCACAGCTGCCAGCAGGGCATGGGAGAGGTGAAACAGCTCTGGGCTGAGCAGGCAGGGAGCAGCAAGACTTCCTTCAATCCTCCCCTTTTTATTCCATCCAGACTAGAAGCCTCTTGGTTGGTGCCACCCAGACTCAGAAGTTCACTAAACCAATCACTGGACTAATCCAGGGTTATCACCCAGCCACTGCCAAAAGTTCCACCTATCAGTGCATAAGGCTGAGGGGTCACGTTCACATATAAGTCATAACAACAGCTTTGCATCATCTTATATTTGCCTTAGGATTTGTAAAGATATAAAAAACATAACAAAGCTGTCCCAATCCCCAAGTTCTGCCTTTGCTTCTGAAATTATTATTATTCCAGTAGATATTTTCTAAATATCTTTGGATTCACATACGGAATATTATAGTATGTGCACTGGTTTTTGCTCAGTTTTGTGACTTGATTTATATTTTCACTTAATAGGATTATTCAATTTAACTCTATTTCTATTGATAATCAGACTTTGTTACTTATTCTTCTACTGATAGACATTTAGGTTGTTTTATCTTGTATTTTTCACTTTTCCAAACAAGACTGGGGCTTAAACTAAGTGTACAGAAGCAGAAGTGGAAGCACAAGATCAAAGATTATCTGCAGTTTTAAATTTATGAGATTTTTTTTTCAAACCATTTCAAAATGCCCCAAATTCTTTATCAACCCTAGTCCTCAGCACACATCTATGAATTTCAAATTCAATACATCAAAGTTTGATAAAAATCATTGCTATAATTTTGATCTCAATGCCACTGAATTTAAAGATTGAGGAGGAGTGGACAACCCCATGATCTTTTGCCTTTCCATCTATGAATATGGTCTATCTTGTGGCTCTGGAGAGCTTCTTTCATGTCTCAGGAATCTACATCATCGTTATATGACATTTCTATTCTTAAATTTTATGAGTGTCACACACATCACATGCATGCTTGTACACCTTTCCTTTGAAATTTTGTTTCTAGGTACCACAGAGATGCTATACCATGTGAAAGGGATTTTTCTCAATTTTTTTTTTTTTTTTTTGGTATTTTAGGGAAGGGTCTACAGGGTGTAAGGGTTTCACTATTAGATCAGTCTCATAGTGATCAGATTATTTACAGCCTCCTAGCAGCTGGGATTATAGGTGTCTCTACCACGCACGGTCTCAATTGCTGTCTCAGCATGCCCCAGGAGCAGGGCCAGTGTGGCAGGCTCAGGGATCAAACCCCTGTCCCTGTGCCTGCTTGTGGGTA
Organism: Ctenomys sociabilis; assembly: GCA_004027165.1. Lineage (NCBI taxonomy): Eukaryota > Metazoa > Chordata > Mammalia > Rodentia > Ctenomyidae > Ctenomys > Ctenomys sociabilis. The sequence goes on along the minus strand of PVKA01000539.1, from coordinate 22,665 downwards.
CTTTAATCTGCTGAGCTATTTGGCTGGCCCCAAATCAGGGATTGAACTCAGACCTTGTGCATGCCAGGAAAGCACTTATTCTACTGAGCTATCTCCCTGGCAAGAAGTTTGAATTGTGTATATTTGGACATAATGATACTGAGTTTTTGGTGAATCTGATAATGAACCTAGGGTCTTTGCATTGAGTTACACCCCCAGCCCTTTCTAATTTTTAAAATTTTGAGACAGATTCTTACTAAGTTATCAAGTTACCCCACTTAGGCCCAAAGTTTCAGTCCCCCTGTCTCAACCTCCCATGGTGGTATTACAGGGGCGAGCCAGCACACGGGACACTGGAGTCTTCTTAATTCTGATAATCTGGCCATAGACCTTGTTGGGTATTTTATTTACGGTATCCACATCATTTTTCCAGATGGTTTTGGGTTTAAATATAAATCGAAATAAGTAAACAAAACATATAAACCTCTACATAGGAAAGTATATGATTGAGTACCAGCCAAATAACTCAGCAGATTAAAGTGCCTACAAGAAGGAGCAGGGGCCGGGGGTCCAACCCTGGGCCTGCCTTGCTGGCACTTCCCCCAGGGATCCCTGAGACAGCAATTGAGATGGGGGTGGTGGCACGTACCTGTAATCCCAGCTCTTGGGAGGCTATAAACAGAAGGATCACTGTGAGTCTGATCTAGCAGTGAGACCCTGAACACCCTGTACGATCGATCCTTCCCTAAAAATACAAAGAAAAAGAAAAAAGAATATGTATGTTTAATAGATATATAAAGGTTATATAAGAGCAATAATGAATGTAAGCAGCAGAGATTCTGAGCACTCTTTTTCTATCCTTTATAGCACTGGGAATCCACTTAAACTTTCACTTTTATGTTCAATCTTTGTAAAAGGTTTTGATAGATTACCTTATTGGGTGAAGAAATTTGCCTGTTATTCCTAGTTTGCTCAGAGATTTTATAATGAATAGGTATTAAGTCTTATAAAATACATGTTATTCATAAATTGTTATGATTATATGTTCTCACCTTAATCTTTTAATGTGGTGCATTATTTTCATCCAAGTTATAGTTTCGAACCATTGTTAGAGTCTTGGGATAAGCCCTAGTTGATCATTATATATGATTATTTTTAGATTGATGAATCCCACTTGGTAATGTTTTGAGAGTTTTACATCTATATTGATAAGTGAAAAGGGCTTATAATTTTCACTTCTTATCCTGTCCTTACTTGATTTTTTTACTAAGATAATACTACCCTCATGCGTGAGTCATGACTCTTCTTTTTTTTTTTTTTTTTGTTTTTGTTCTTTGAACCGATTTATATAAAGTAGATGATTATCTGTTTCTTGACAGTTTGGTAAAATTTACCTATAATTTGTTTTTGCCTTTGAGCTATGCTTATTAGCAGAGGAGTTGACTTTAATCATCAACTCTAGTTTATGATTTATTCCATGAGTGAGGTTTCTTGAGAGTTTTTGTGAAGTCAGTTTTAGCATTTAAGTTTTCCTTCAAAAGTATACATAGTACTTTTTGTTTTTAGTACAGGCTTGCTTATAGTTTTTGCTCTTTTGGTTTAAAAACATATCTCCCAGAAATGTCATATTAGTTGATGATTCTATTCCTGGGTATCTACCCAAATGATTCAAATTAGATACTCAAAGAAAAACTTGTTGATAAATATCCATAGCAATACTCTTCATAGTAGATGTTCATGAAAGTCAGATGCAACCCAGTAGCCCATCACCTGATAGGAAAAGCAAACACGGTGTGCCCTCTCAGTTGGAAATTGTGCTTCTGTAGCTAGCAATGCTGCTACTACACAGATGGACCTTGAACAGAATGAACTAGGTAAAAGGAGACAGATGAAGAAGTCCATGCATTGTTTACTTTCTTTTACGTAAAATGTCCAAAATAGACAAATCCACTGAGGCAGAAAGGAGATGAATAACAGATATTAACTTTTATGAGAATATGTTTTTTAGAGGGGAGGGTCTTCTTACACCCAGCCGAATTGAACTAGCACGGAGCTCGGTGCGGATGGCCCACCTGAGCACTGTTGTCACCAACATGAAGGCGGAACCGGAAAATCTGTCAGTACGATGTCAAGGATGCTGTTCGGGGAAGCTGTTGGAGCTGTTGGAAGCCATCGGTTCTCCTGGACTGTTCTGCTAGGTGATCTTATCATGCCAGCTTTCCTGATGAACTTGGTTGGCTGTTCTTGTTGGAGGAGCAGCTCAGGACCTCATTGTTGCTGTGAATGGCTATGGTTCATTTTGGGGGAGCTCCGGTTTTCACCTTGAGTGTTGCCTTCTGGCTCCCGTTCAGATCCCTCAGCCTGTTAGCACAGATCCTTCAGCCCGCTGGCTTAGACTTTCTAGCTTCCGCCATTGACCTTTAGGCCTTTCCCGCACAGCTCCATGAAGCAGGCCTGCATGAGACTTTGTTGTGGGCTCAGGGCCTCCAACTGGACTTGTGGGAGGCATTGTTATGAGCTCTAGGTTTCCAGCTAGACTCATGCAGGATATTAGAATCTAGACCCCCAGCTGGAGTCTTTAGTGTTCGTGTGTATGGACAGATTTCCTGTACTTCATGTATATGATTCTTGGGTGATTGCTTATAAACTAATATTATAAAATGTGTCCCGTATTATATTGTTCCTTGTGCAAAAACACCCAACCATGCATGACCAGGGGTCATTAAAATTAGATAGTAGTTACAGTTTCACAGAATTATGGAGGTATTATGTGCTATATAACTGTACAGTTAAAATGGTCCATGTAAATTTTGTGCTGTGAGTATTTTATCACAGTGAAGCCAGAGCCTCTTGTTAAGTCCCTTAGTCCTTCCATAAAATGATTGTGCCCCACCACCTTGTTGTCCTTGTGTAGTTTGCCAGTTTCTTTAAAAGATCCAGCTTCTGGGCTTGGGTTTGTTTTTTGGATCCTGTCTAGCCTTTTCCATTTAAAAAAACTGTGTTCACATATGCTTTTGTCTTGATTATGCACTTCCTTCCACTTTCTTTAGGTTTGTTGTATTAATTTTGTTTAGCTCATGGAGTTGGATGCTTTCTTTACCTCATTTTGTTGAGTTTTCCTAAGTACATTTAAGATTATAAATTTACCTCTAGTTGACCTTTTAGTTACCTCTTGCAATTTGTTATGTGCAGTAATTTCTTTGTTATCTGTTTCTGAATAATTTTAAATTTCATTTTTATCTTTTTACCTGTAAATTGTTAGAGCACAATATCTAGTAGGATTAGCTTTCAAGGGTCTCCTTGGGGGAATTACCCTCTCGGGCCCCCCTGCTGTCCCTCTCTTGGACAGGAGCTTTCTTTCTCTCAATAAATATATTCTGCTCATAAAAAAGGGTCTCCTTAATTACTGTCATAAAATGAGGACTATATGATATTGGAGTGATATTTTGAAACTAATAACTTCATTTGTAATCTATTATCCAGTCAAATTTTAAAAATATACCTTGGATCTATGAAATTGACATTGCAAAAGTAATGAGAGAAAATGAAAGTCAAGAACAAAATTTAAGATTTCTTGAAAGCATGCAGTAATATTCAATCATATGTTCCATCTTGCATAACTATATCTGTTAACCTGAGCAACATATTTGATGATAAAATAGATAATATATCAATCACTGTTAATCAGCTATTCTTGTTTTGAAAATCTGTAACATATACATGTTACCCTGTTTCTCTGTCTTTGCTTTTGTTTTTCTTGCTCTTGTTTTTACTCTTCAAAATAAAAGAAAATTATAATAATAAAAAAGAAACATATTGCATCTTTTTGGGTGTATTGTCTTATTAATAACTCCTTAATTTTATATTTCAAAATTTTTACCTCCTTACCTTTTTTCTATTTGGTATGCTAGTTTCATTTGGCTATCTATCAAAACCTTCTACTTTGAATATATATTTTCAGTTTTTCTGCATGATCTCATCAGATTTTGCCTTACTTTGTTCAAATTTATATTGTTGGGTATGTACAGGTTCAGAGTTGTTATACCTACAGTTCTTTATATATGTTTCACATGTAGTATCTTTTGTAATCCTGTTCACTTTTCTGTTTTAATTCTATTTTAAAGATATTGTTATATCTGTATTAGATTTGTGTATTGTCGTGTATACAGTGTCTGTTGTTTTATTTTGCTTTTCCACCTTTCTGTGTAACTTGATTTTAATACAAGTGCTGCTGAAGTGAAAACCCTGTAACTTGGTTCAAAATGTATCTATTACAAATAACACCTTTTTATATCTTTTTTTCTAAGCCATATGGTCTTTGCCTTTTAAAAGGTCCTTTGGGGCAGGAGAGACAGCTCAGTGGCCTAAGCCCCTGCCTGGTAAGCACAGGGGTTGGAGTTTGGTACCTGGTACTGCATGCTGTGCTGACCTCAGAACCCCAGCAGGGTGTGATGGTGCATACCTGTAATTCCAGCGTTGGGGAGGCTGAGACAGGAGTTTGACTATGAGGCTGAACTGTGTAGTGAGATCTTGTACCAAATGAATAAATAAATAAATAAATAAAATTTCAAAGGTCAATTGGCCAGGCATGGTGGGACATCCTTATAATCCTAGCACTGTGGAACAGTGAGGCAGGAGGACTCAAAGGAGGTATTTGGCAATGTTTGGAGGCATTTGCAATTGTCAGCTGTGGTGTGGGTCAGCTCCTGACATCTGGGATAAGGAAATCAGGGACACTGATGCCCTAGCCTGCACAGGACAGTCTCCTTCATACTGAATTATCCAGCTCCATGTAATAATAATGTCAAGGTTAAGATGTCCTTAGTAGGTCCATGGAGTTTAGGTTAGTTGACATTATTTATCCACTCTGATTTTTTTAGCTGGCATTTTAGATTAGAACTCTTCCAGGATATATTTATAGTCAGCAATTAAAAGAGATAGAAAACAAATTGTATTAGATTCTATGCCCAATGTCCATCTGTCCCATGGTTTTTATCTTTATTTTGAAGCTCCCTTTTTTGGAGCATTTGTGCTTTTGGCAAAAGTTGTTGAGTGGCATGTTTACTTGGTCTCTGTCTGAAAACATGCTTGTGTTGCTCTGTGGACACTTTTGCAGGCCTCAGAGTCTATCTTGGTAGGTAATGAAAGTTCCTTTATGGCAGCTTTTTAGCCTCTTTCCCTATTCCCTGTATAATGTAATGTTTCTCTGATGTCTACTGAACTTTACACTGATGGAAGATTTCAAAAGAATAATGTTACTTCAACCATAGAAAATTCTCTGCGGTGACTTCTTGGGTTGCTCCTTCTCTGTCTTTGTCTCTGTCTCCTCAGAGACTCCTTTGAGATACACAGTAGGCTTTCCAGAAATTGGTGGCGGGTCTGGTGTAGCCCTCAGCATCTGAGAGTAGACAAAGGGTGAGTCTGATCTCAGCTATAACATCCGAGTTGGTCTAGATTGGTCTAGATTACAGCATTCAACAATAGACAAGGAGAGCATATTCTCAAGGAGAATGGAAAGTTCAGTTCCTCTGAAATGTAGTCTGGTACTGAGCAGGCAAATCCAGGACACATTCCCTGAAAATATGCTGCTTCCTTCACCCAGATGTTTCTTCTCTTCATGGCCTCTCATCCAAATTTCTTCTTGCCTTAATGAGCCCAGCAAACTTCCAACTCCTATTTACTGTGGAAGATCCTGGACTTAATGAATCAATCTTGGCTCCGTGTGCTCTGTCTTTGGTACTGCATTATTGGCTAATTGACTGTCTCCCTGGCCAGACCATGCACATTCAGCAGCAGTTCTGTCTTCTTCAGTCTTGGAGCTGAAACAGACAGAACATGGTATGAGGGGCCTGCGCTGCTGCCCAAGGATACAGATGTAGGCAAAATAAAGAAAACGTGAAAAAAAAAAAAAAGAAAACCTGTGGATTCTTGTGGTGGATTGACAATTGATGATCAACTTGAAACACTCAGATGAGCTGCATTAGCGTGGTGCTGGGTGTGGGCAGCTCACCTGAGGATTGTAGCCAATAGCCTAGACAGGATGCCTGCAGAGGAAGAAGGGAAGCTGTTCTCCTGGAGGAGCTTGTCGAGTGGGATTTCCTGCTATGCTCATAGTCAGAGGAGCTTTTGTCCTCACTGTTGTTGTCAGGATGGTTGTAGTAGTTTTCAGGGGAGCTCTGATACTTTCCTTGGGTGTTTCTTCCTGGTTCCAGTGTAGATATCTCAGCCTACTGGAACAGATCCTTTATTCCCAGGGGCACAGACTTCCTAGCTTCTGCCACTGACCTTTGGGCCTTCCCAGCACAAATTTGTGAAAAGGACTTGCAATAGACGTTATTCTGGGCTCATGGCTTCCAGTTGAACTTGTGGGTAGCATTGTTATGTACTTTGGGTCTTCTGTTGGACACATTCAGAACATTACTGTGGGATCCAGGCCCTCGGGTGGATTCTTTGTCTCTGTGGGTCTGTGTGGACAGATTTCTCTATTTGGACAGATTTTGTATTTGACTCTTTGGATGACTGTTATAAAATAATTCTATAAATTATGTGTCCTGTATTAAACTATTTTCCTTGCAAAACCTGACTACACCACTTGATGGTCATAGGTTAAACAACTTCATTAGAGAAACATCAGTGTGCCTCAGATTTGTCTCAAAGCCATGTTCCATGGTCAGGTTTGTAGATATGCCAGAAAACCTCTTACTTGTACAGTGGGGTACATCTTGTAATGAGTATCTTTATACAGAGATGTATATGGTCTGTGACATCCTTGAAAATTAGGCTGTCTCATGATTCTGCTGGCTATTTTGTTCTTCTTGGAGCTTAGGTTTAAATTCCCATTTTTGAATAATATAAATGCCTTGATTTTTATATGCTAGAGAGTTTGTGAAATCCCCCTGTACAAATAAACTTCATGAAAGTACAGATCTCTGTCTTGTTTCACACTGTCTTCTCAGCATCTAAAACAACCCAGAGAAAAGAGGAGCACAGTGGATATGTCTTGATGGGTGAAGAGAAACATAGTTTCCTGTTATGGCCATGAATATCTATCAGTAAGAACACAGGAAATTAATTAATTTCTTAGGCTAGCATGGAAGCAAAGGGAGAACTGGCATACAGGTATTTGAGCACTCAGAGCTCTCTGTTCTAATATCTCTGGAGGGAACTGAGATGGGAGGGGGTTTAAAACCACCTTTCTACTTTTCTATGGCAATAAGGTTGATTTTAACAATAAGCTACTATGACCTGGATAAATGCCTACTGCGAGAGCATGGGTGTGATGAAGGATACCAGTTGTTCCAGCTGTAAGCTGGAGTGATAATGGTGTTGAGCTCTTATTAAAGTCTTTGGGTGATAGAATGAGGGAATGTAGGAACATAGTGTATAGGGCCCAACAGAGCATGAACTTCACTATATAAACTGTGAAGCTAAGCTTAATGCTGTGGTTTCAGTATGAAGGGTGTTCCCCAAAGGTCTGTGTGTTTAAATGCCTCATCTCCAAGGTGGTGGTATTGGGAGATGCTGAGGACTTGGAAGAAGTGGGGCCTATTAGAAGGTCCTTAGGTGTTAGGGGTAAGCTCTTGCTGGGAATTGTAGGTCCTGGGTCACCTATCCTTCCTCTCAGCTTCCTGGAATATGATGTAAGCATTGTGCTCTGACACAAGCTCCCTGACATTGTCATCCATTGCCCTCAACAGGGCCCCAAAGCAATGGGCTGGTGGATCTTGGACTGATCTTTCAGAATCATGAATTCAACATTTTCTCTTCATAATGACCACTGTTATTTTGCTATCCTAACACAAAACTGATGATACACTAATAAAAGCTTTTGTTTTTAGTTGTTATCTGTGTGTCCAAGTCAGTGGTATTGGTAGCTGTATGCACCCATGTTTCACTTTGTTAGATCTGTTACAGTTTGAGAAACTCTGAGACTCTTCAGTATACATCATGATATATCATAAACCCCCTGCTGACATTGTATGTTTCCATATATCTCTATCTCTATCTCTCTCATCTACATCTACATCTATCTATATCTTTATTTATATCTATCTATATCTATATCTCAGGGGTTAGGGACAATTTACGGTCTCAGGAGACAGGGATGGAAGTCATGACACATATACAATCATGATATTGACTGTCTAGGATAGAGGAAAGTTGTGGAAGAGATAGGCCTGGATTATTGTAATTTCATTGCATGTGATGAATGAGGAGTACAAGATCCCATGAGGTACATGCAAAGGAATGGAGCTCAGGATGGACTACAGAGTTAGGGAAAGGGTTTAGGAATGGATGACACTGAAACCAAGTCATTCGAAAGAGGTGCAGGAAGGGGAGTTGCTCAGGGAGACTTTGGTTCTTATGAGGCTCGAGGAGGACACGAGTTAGTACCTGGACAGCAAGGAGAGAAGCAGTTTGTACTAGAGCGTGGTACCCCATCTTGCAGGATATCCTTATAGTTCTATAAAGATTCTTAATTCTGTGAGCATGGACATGCACTTTAAGTGCAGGAGAAGCACAGGAGGTTTAGTGCAATTGTCAGTGTAGAGGTGCTGGAGCCCTATGCTTGGCTTGGACTTGGCTCCTCATTTAGCTATTGTGTGAGCAATTTTCCTAGTGCTCTGATGCTCTATTCTCCCCTATAAAATGAGCACAAAAAGTCTTTATATCCAGTTGTTTTAAGTATGTGTGTGTATTTGTGTGTGTTTGTAGGTATATGTATGTACACATTAGGTACTCATGATCTAAATAATGACCCATGATCTAAAGATTATTGTTTTTTTAAAAAATTATTTTATTGAGAAACAAATAGCAATGAGTCAGATTCAAAATCGACTAGTAGGACAGTTTCAATAATTAATACATTGTATATTGTTGTCTTCTTAGTGGTTATTCATAGTATAAGATACACTATTAATGCAAATCTTTTTATTCATTGAATTAAGAGAAAGTAGCTGTATGTCTATCCTACATTGAATATGCAGATACTTAATGGTCCTTCATTTGTATCCCCATTTTTTGTTTAGTTTTGTCATAGATGGGTATTCCACTGTCATTTAAATATTGTAGGTGCATGAATTCAGCAAAATATTCCAGTATAGTCCAGTGGTCCATAATAGTAATGGGTTATCTGTAGTACTAGCAATGTCAGAAGTTGTTGACTTGAGCCCTTTATAGCTTAGCATATTAATATGGTTTTACTTTTTATATCTCGTTTTTATACTTTTTTGCTGGATGGTTAAGAACAAAATAAAGCAAGACCTATACAACAAGAAATGTCACTTTTGTTATCTGCCAAGGTCACTCAAATCCCCTCAGGATTTATCCTGAAACACTGTACTGCAGTTTGTAGATCTTTTGTCAGTGTCAGCCGTGGGGATGAGTCACAGCCATTGCTTGACCAATTTGCTCGCTGTGAAAGCCTGAGAGAATGTTTTCTCTCTGTGTGACTCTCCTTAGGCATACTCTACCTCAGCGATCACTTTCCTCTCTAGTCTCATAATCTTCCTGATCAGAAAATTTGGAGCACAACTGAGTTCCATGATGTTACAGTACAGGTTCTCCTATGTCCTGAGTCCTCACTGACCTTGAAAGGCTAGGGCCAAAATGTTAGCTGTCCTTGCAGCCCTTCTTTTTCTCTAATTTTTGGTCTTCACACTTAGGTTGTTAACCCTCCAGAAGAGAAGCTTATTATTATTACTCTACAATGTAGGCAGTTGATCTTAACCTCACTATCTGTCTGAATATCAAACATATTAGACATAACATGGAACACATATTTTTCCCATTTATAGATTACTTGTGCATGCGCGCGTGCGTGTGCGTGTGTGTGTGTGTGTATATGTGTGTGTTGATAATCTAGAAACCTTCCCAGATTTGGCATACTTACAACTTAAACAGAATTTAAACTATTTAAAAGATTGCTATCACTCTTCTTTCCCCACAATAAACCTCTCAGACCTGTTTACAGGGGCTCGGATCTATCTTCAGAGGCTAGGAGCAGTTCCAGGTTCTTTCTTCTTAGGCACTTTGAACAGCTCAGAGCACTAGCCAAGGAGAGCTGGTGACACGACAGAGCTCATGTGGTGGGCTCCTGGTGGAGAAGGACAGCTTTGTGCCCCTGCAAAGGGGGCAGAGGAGTTGGGGAGGCTCCTGGAGTTCCAGGAGCTGCTGGATAGGACAGTAGCAGTTTAGATAAAACTTTAGCAAAGAGAAGCCCAAACTCTCTCTGAACTTTCCTGGAGGAACTTTGGAGGCCTAATCTATCACCAGAATGTAGAAATTAAACACTCCCTGCTTATCTCTCTACAGAGAGGCTCCGGGGTCTGGGGTCGCCGTAGCACACAGGGAGTGGTGGGGTGTGATTTATTAGAATGTGCATGGCTCTCTTGGCTTTTTGTCCTTTGATCAGTGCTGGGAGCCAACCAGGCTCAGCTACTTTGCATACTAATAAAGATTGGTGCATGTAATTATTCAGCAGTCACACCGTTATTCCTGGGAGATAAATCATCCTTGGTTTATTTACTCTTCTTCCCTCAAGTTATTTTAAGTTGATTTTAATGCACCACATCTCAAGTTTAGTGGAAGTAGCCAGCTACTTTAGTTTTAAGACACCCTCAGGTGGTGAGTGTTCCATTGGGCTGCATTTGTTTTTTATAGAGTGCTCCAAACCAAGCACCCTTAGCTCCCTGCTCACCTTGTCTTGGTTATGTGAGCTCATGGTGACAGGGTTGCTCAACCAGTGCTGGGTTCCTGGTGGGGAGACTTTCAGAAACATAGGACAATTTGAATGCAGACTGAGATTTTCTCCTGCTTGAGGGATTTAATTAGCTCCATTAGACTACAAGTCCTCCAAGCACTGAACAGAAGGCTCTTGCTCCTCTTTACAAGAGACCACATGCAGATCTGCTCTTTTCTCCCTTCCTCTAATCCATTTTCTCCTTCAGTTTTACCTACTTTGTGCGGCCAATGTATATCCACCTACCTGACACATCATTGAGGATTTCAGCCTTTGCCTTTTGTTCTTAAAGACCATATCCCATCATGCTTTACATTCTTTCCATAATCACTCAAACTAATAAATCCCGTGCTTGCATCTCTCAAATTTTAATTACCTCTATGATTAGCGAACAGTGCTATTCGTGTGTACTATATAAGTGTGTGGAGGGGGCGGCAGCAATGCAAGGAGCACTTTAGTGTGAGCAGTGGGGAGGCAACCGTGATCAGAGTAGGGCAATAAGTGACTGAGTGGTAAAGAGAAAATTAGATGAGGCCACGTTTGTCAGGTCTGGAGCCTTCATGACAAGGGGGGAAGCACTGCTAGTGGGGGGAGTATGGGGGCAGCAGAATCACCTTGTCATTTTCAGAGAATACAGTATTAGTGCAAGAGATCTCTATGCTCACTTTTATGAGCCAAGTGCCTTGAACAGTTTAGTGGGTATCCCTTTTGTTGAATGAATTAATGTATGAATGAATGAATAAATGAATGAATGAATGAATGAATGAATGAAAACTCATGCATCTTTGGTATGTGTGTGTGTGTGTGTGTGTGTGTGTGTGTGTGTAACTTTTTACAAAAGAAGAAAATGCATACAAGAGTTATGTGGTCAGTTTAAAATTGGGTCAGTTTAAACTCATCTCTTGCTGCAGTAAGTCTGAAAGATATGCATGGAAATGTAGCCCCAACCAAGGTTATTCCAAGGTGCTGACTCCCCCAAATCTTCAAGCAACACCTTGCTCTTCCTGTGCAGGAGCCTGCCTTTGATTTCCCTCGTGTTCTCCCTTCCTTTGTATTTGGTGAGTCATGATGGAGAGATGATTTAAGACATTGCCTAGGTGGGAGGGAATTAGTCATTAAAAATGTATTTTCTCTGGGAGTTTGTTTTTAAAACTTTGGGCCAGAAAATATGTACAGGAATGTTTGGCTTTTAATAATTAAATCTTGCATTGTTTTAATTTTCTCCAGAGTGTCTCTCCAGAGGAAAATAAAGTTGCAAATCCAATATTTATGTCTTTCCTAAAGCATTGGTTGCCAAATGAAATGAGTTTTGCTATTTTTTTTTTCCTCAATGGCTGATTTGTCTCCAGAGGGCTTCCTTTTGAATTTGCAGGAAGGACTTAATGTTCTGTGAGACTAGAGAGGAATCACTGGAGCAGGGGCCAAGAGGGCAGAAGGGGGTGTTCTTAGTGTAGGAGGATGCAGAGCTTAGTCTGAATCCTTCTGGCCTGAGCCAGCTCTGCCCCAGGTTGCTGACATCTTTTGTTTACCTCAGTTCACTTCATACATCGGCCATTTTCAGCAGGGAGAAGAAGCTGGGCATCCTGTGTGAAATCAATGGTCTGTCTGAATGCTTTGGGCTGCCCCTGCCTTTCTATTGTACCAGCTCCCCTCTCCAGGTGTCCGGACAAGGGAGATGTGAAAATCGCCCTGCATACTGTCTCTACATTTGGACTTTTGCAGACCCTTTAACAGTTGTGGCTCACAGTCGATGTGAACCTGGGCCTGGGTAGTTTCTCTTCATGTCCCAATAGGGGGACTCCTATCTGTAACTAGTCAGCCAGGCCCTGCTAAACCAGAGAGAAGGTGGGGCCTGGACCGCTCTGAGGGGTTCAATTAGAACTGCTCAGTTCACTGTAGCTGTTTTGGTGGAAGAAATAGCTTCCCTAATTGCTGCCCCTGACGTGTTTGACTTTCCATGTCAGTCTTTCTTTGAGATCCTGGAGGAGGGGTGGGGCATCCTCTTCTAGCGGTGGTGCCTGGAAGGGTGAACATTATGGTCCCACTTGCAAATGCAATTGAACCTAGAAAGAGTTTATTAACTACAGGCCTCACCAGGTTGTACCTGCTTAGCCCATACCTCTGCCTGTCACCTCTGAGGTGCTCAGGGAGTGACTGGGAAGGTATATATCCCCAGTGCTCAGACCACAAATAATAGTATTTAGAAACTCACTTTCCAAAGAAGATCTAGGTGGCATCCAGAGCACCTGTGAAGGCTTGGAGCATTAGAATCTTGTTAGAAACCATAGCTGTCAAATAGGAATGGTACTGGGACCTTAATGCTCTGTGAGAATTTAGCAAACCTATGGAAAAGACTTGCACAAATCCTAGCATGAAGATGACACTCAACACGGGTTTCTTGGAAAGTGTGACAATATTTAATAATACATTGGAATCACACAGATGAGTGCAGATTTCAGATCTGCTGCTTAATACTATTTGTGACCTTTTGGATGCTATTTCTAAGCCTTGGCTTTGCATTCTTTAGGTGTGGGCAGCAAAACTCACCTTAGAGCAATTTCCAAGATTTGCACTGGTAGTACATTCAAAGTGGCAGCCATGTGCCAAATTGCTCTCCTTGAAAGAGGGAGGGGGCTGCTTGATGTCTAGACCAGTGGAACCATTTGTTTTCCATTCTCTGAGATCTTTCCAGAAGACTTTATTTTCTAAAAACTTACCCTCATTTTGAAAGTGACAAAGTATTTTGCAGGGAGTGCATTATCTCGAATTGGGACTTGTATGACTTCATTTATTTATCAGACTTCATGGATTTAATTTATTCATTATAACTTCATTCATTCATTTGTTCATTCAGAAAATGTATACCAGGCAAATGAAGTGTCTGGCACCATATTAGGTGACAGAGATGAAAGGCATAAAGGTGCAGTTCTTCTCAATACAATTCATTTTAAGCTTCTGTATGTATAACTTCTCTTGATAGCTCAGGGGAACAGAAGAATTTACTCTCAGTCAGTGGATGAGAGAGGAACAGAATGCACAAACACAGAGGTAAATCTTTTGCAAATGGGAAGAGGACCAAGCTATGGAGACTGAAAGAAGGGGATAGGAAGGGGATATAAAAGGATGTTCTGTGTACATGCATCAGCTTTCCATTAGACATGCAATCATTGTGTACTGCAAACATGTTCTAGTAAAAATTAAACTATTAAAGATGCATGGACATTGAGCTTATATGAAGTGTAACCTAACAACGATGAGTGTTTAAATTTAAAAAATACTACAGTAGAAGGCACAATGCTATTAATCTCCCTTTACTTACGCCTTCTCTTTTCATACAAATTTGTTCCATGAGCCGGGCGTGGTGGCGCAGGCCTGTAATCCCAGCACTTGGGAGGCTGAGGCAGGAGGATTGTTATGAGCTCGAGACCAGCCTGAGCTACAAGGTGAGCTATGGCCATCCTGAGCTGCATAGTGAGATCCTGTCTCAAAAAGATTAAAAAAAAAGTGGATCTTTAGCTGGGCGTGGTGGCGCATGCCTGTAATCCCAGCACTCGGGAGGCTGAGACAGGAGGATTGTTGCGAGTTCGAGACCAGCCTGAGCTACAAAGTGAGCTCCAGGCCAGCCTGAACTGCATAGTGAGACCCTGTCTCAAAAAGACAAAAAAAAAAAAAAAAAAAAAAAAAAAAAAAAAAAAAAAAAAAAAATTTGTTCCATGGTTCTTGCCATTGAGGCAGTGATGGAAGTCTCTCTGTATTGCCTGTACTTGTGCTGTCCTGGCTGCCTTTGTGTCCTGAATTGGTTCAAAATGTTGACCTTTCATTATCATTTTGACATCGAGGAAGAGACAGGAGTCAATTTGTGCCAGACTCAACCAACAAGCTGGATGAGACACTGCCATGCTTCTCCATGTCTGTCTTTTCGGTTGGGTGGCACTCAATGGGAGCAGCATTCACTGCATTTTTAATCCCACCTCATATAGACAGTTATTAAAGAGGAGTTCCAAAACTGCTTCAGAAAGTGTCAAGAAGAACAGGGTAAGTGTATTTGAAGCGAGGGGGATGATTTTGAGAGGGATTCATGGCAGTGTGTTTTTTATTGTAATAATGTTTTAAAAAATTTAAACACCATAGTGCTTTACCAGACCTTGTCATTTTAGGTCACCTACATGTAGCTTGATTTCACCATGCCTGGATTTTATTTCCTTGCATGTCCATTTCCATGGAGATAGCATCCCAGTTGTTTAACCTGCTGACCCCTCCACTGCAACTATGCTTTTCCAGGTCATTGAAGCTGGCGTGTTTCACAAACGCTCTCCCAGCACATAAGCTACATCTTACCTAGCACTGTCTGAGTAGACATAATGTAGCCTGTTGGGTGCCACACTGGGCCTGAAAGGGGGCCCGTTTTCTCTGGAAGAAAAATCTATGAGATGAGAGACTTGGCAGCTGTCATGGTGACACTACTTTCAACACTTTAGAGAAACAACTCCATCTTTGTAGGGAATGAACCCAACTTTCCAAGAAAAATGAAGAAAAGAATGAGCGAGTGAGTGAATGTTGAAGGGGATGGGAAGGAGACCTGGGAGGAACAGGGTCATCTTGGAATTCCTTGTTCAATTTGTTCCTAAATCCAAGGTAGATTAATTCCCTACCTGTACTTTATTTATTGAGCCCCATCATGGATTCGACAAATCATCACATCCTACTTCTTTCTTTCCTAAATCTGTTCATATTCATTTCTGTCTCTTCCAACCCAAACAGTTTTATTGAACACATCATCTGTGCATCAGATTATGTGCTCCAGTGAGAGACAGGTTAGAGTTGCAGGTTTTGTGGTTTAGTGTGATCAGTATCATGACAGAAGGGAATGTGGGATACTGGGGCTACACAGAGAATGGGTGCCTCCCTAGAAATCCCATGTGGCATGATGTGTCTTTTCAGGAAGAGCAAGGACCATGTGTGTGTGTGTGTGTGTGATCTGAGATTAAAAAAACTGTTTTAGTCACCTGGCGGGATGATGAGAATTCACAGAGTCCTTATCACGCAGTTCCCTTTACTTCCCAAGCATCCTAGGGTGAGTCTTTGGGGGAGACAAATGGCTGCCAGTGCCTGTGGTGAGGGAGCAGCATGCTCTAGTTCCCACCCTCTGATGCTTCCTGTTTAGCAGCAAGTTTTGATGGCTAGTTGTCAAAGATCATTCTTTGAGGTTCTCCTGGTCTCCTCCCAAAGGGTTGAACTTTGACACCTGAGAGCCCGCTGACAAGTATGATGTCCATATATCAAGACTCTTCTACTAATAGTTCCTATTTATAAAGTCCATTGAATCTGTTGAGTCTGTATGATTCCCTTATACGTGCTATTTCCTTTATTATTCACAATGGCACTGTATGATAGGAATACCCTTGGCACTATGAAGTTAAGACATCTGTGAAAGGGACTTTCAACTAGTGACCTCATTGATCAGGATCTTTGCTGGTTCCTTGGTAGACTGGCCGATATGTCCATGCATCTGGGATGCATGTGAGAGGCTCCTAGGAAGTGTTTATGTGGAAATTCATGAGTTTAGACATGAAGGTGCCAGGGAAGAGCCCGGAACAAGAGCACACCCTTCCAGGTCCTTCCCTCTGTGATCTGCCTCTTCCAAGAAGACTCCACCCTGAATACATGAGTCTTTGAGGGATATTTTAGATTTTGACTATTACATCAGCCCAGTGTCACCAAGTGTGCAAGGACAAGAGAGAGGCTTGGTATCAACTGCCCTTGATGTCAGGTTTATGGTGGCTACTTTCTACTGTGTCTTCCTTGGGACCCCTTCCTCTGCCCACTTTCCAGCCTTCCGAGGCTGCTGGGATCAAGGCAGAGGGGAGGGCGCTTGCATGGCCTGCAGCTGCTGTGATAACATAAGTCACAGTGCTGCCCTAATTGCCATCATTGTGAAGACAGCAGGCCTGGCACACGGGCGCTCTCAAGGCAGCTTTCCAATTAATCTTTTCTTCTCTGATTAAGCCTCATGTCCTGTAGTTGTTGTGGTTGGGGAGGACTGGTGTGCAGGATGTTTGAAAGAGTTCTGTGCAAGGGAGTGGTGGAGGGATTTGGGGTTAATCATGCTGACATTATCTCAGACATGATCACTTTGTGGTCCGGAACATCTAAAACAATATGGAGCCCATTACCGGCTTGGGGTCCACAGGGAGCACTTGGGTTTGCTGGGCTTGTTGGCAGTGTTTACAATTATGTGTCAGAGGAGGTAAGGTGCAGCTGTAAGTCCTGGGAGGTGCAGGGAAGGATGGGGTGCTCTCTCTGTCTTGGTGGAAGCAAGATAAGTACTGGCTTATACTGTGTTCTGTGTTGTCCTTCATTAACTAAATGCTTATTTATTATAAACCTATTCTGGGCCAAGCCTCATGCCTGGGCTATAGGGGGAAATACAAGGATACATGTCCTACTGTGTACCCAGCTCATTTGATCTGGAAGAGGAAAAGCTAATCAAATTATCATAGTAATGAAGGCATAATTGCAGACTATAAGATTCTCCACAAGTGTGGGGCAGTTTGTTAATTTGATTAAGCGAACAGATGGGACATACCACATATATGACAGTACTTTAAACACCTTTTAATAGTAACACATTGAACCCTCAAAATAAATCTATGTGGTACATACTGCTATCATTACTATTGCTGTTTTCTACATTGTCAGGTGAGGAAACGGAGGCACAGAGGTTGAGTAAGTTGTCTAAGGTCATGCAGATGCTAAGTGGTGAGGCTGAGCTCCATCCCTACAGAATTTCACTTCCATTCCTGCCCTTGACCACTCAGGGTACCTTTTTCAGAGAAGGTTAGGGGCCTCTCTCTGTCTGGGGTTTGGGGAAACTTCCTTGTGAGTGACATTTGGTGCAAGATTGAAAGAAGGAAAAAGGAATCACACTAACTAGGGAAGGAAGAGGTTCAGGTGGAAGGAAGAGTATTGGTAAAGGACCTGGCCAGAGGAGGAAAGGCAAGCTGGGCAGAGACATGGTCAGAGGAGCTCGGCATATGAAAGGACAAAGTGGAACTAAGCTTTGAGGGCTTTTCAGGTGACATTAAAGTAATTCTTATTTGCCCTCAAGAAAATAAGAATCCACAGGGCAATGGTAATTATGCAGGTTCGCATCTTGAGGAAGATGGCTGCAAATCTGAAGCCAGTATATCAAAGGGACCAGGTACCAGGCATGTTGAAGGCCTTCAGGGGATGGTGGTGATGGAGATGGTGATGATTACTATGGCAACAGTATTACTAGTTACCCTTTATTGAGTGGTTATTTAGTGTCAGTAGTCTGCTAAATTCTTGATTATAAGAATCTTGTTCTGTTCTTACATCTACCTGTTGTGTAATTAAGAATATCTTACACACAGGTACTTTAGAGCTTAGGGGATTTTAGCAATTGGTTGGTGGCATTGGGTCCAAGATGCCTGATCTCAAACATTGAGTGGGCTTTTATTCCTGACGATGACCACTTCTCCAGAGAGGTGAGTGAAGGAATCACATGCAGTCTAAAGATCATTAAATGTATATCTTAGAACTTTCTACTATAAACTACCTCATTTAATTCTCATGAAATCTAAGTGAGTCATATGGTCTTACTTGATAGATCAGGAAATAGATGTTCAGACAAGTTGTCTATGGTACCAGAGAAATCACAGTCTGGGTTTTAACCAGGTCATCTGGGCTACAGTAAAATATGATGTCATATCTTCTGCAGAAATTTCTTTGACACCCTGCAGTCTACTTTTCTAGTTCTCAATGCTATCTACTTGGGCTGATATGCTGGGCTGCTCTGCTACCACCTGTCCCTTTCCATGCTGCAGCATCACAGTGGTATTTAAATATTGAATAGTTATCTTCTTCCCGGGACATAGGACCCTGCCTGGCCCAAGATGTCATGCTTGGTCTCTGAGGCACTCTTTGTGATATAACCCAAGTGAGAATGGTGGGTGGGACTTCATCCTGGTACATGAGAAGAAGCATTGCTGGGTGGCGGATATAAAGAAAATTATCCTCATCTTAGGAAAGAAACCAACACTTTTTGTCTCATTGATTTAAGCAAGTGAGAAACAGCTTGCCTCTGAATGTTTGTTCATACTTTGTCTTTATAGCCTGAGTCATTTTGAGTTAATCCTATTGCTACTTGAACCCAAGGTGTCCCAAAAAAGGGGCTGCATTTTGGATTGATCCTCAGCAACCTTTGTGGAGGGAGGAGAAAAAAGGGGCAAGATGAGGAAAGAGGCCATGGGTTGAAGTGCATGGATGGGGTGAGGCAGGATCACCTGTGCTTCTTGCCCTTTGACATGTGCAGGCTTTTGAACTTGCTCCTTGTTTCATTACTGCTGGTTTTGGAGCATGATAGCACTTTCCTTAGCTGAGTTTAGCTGGGCTTTGGCCCACTAAATTATTACCCAGCCTGTCTTTTCTTTGTTCTCAAAGAGGATTGCCTGTCTTTCCAAAGGATGCTTTAAAAAAATAAAAGTTTCTAAAAGCCCAAACTAGTTGATCTGGAAATGTCTAGATCTTTGATCTTTTCAAAAGGTACATTCTGTAGGCAGCTATGAAGAGGGCCACTGGTAAAGTAAAACTTTGTGGATAACTCTTGTTTTATTTCCGCACAGTCTCTGCAGACAAAGACCTCATAGTATAACAGGGCAATACCCATTTCCTGGTCCTCTTGCCTAGAACATGAGCCCAAGTTTTGCCCAAGGTGTTAAGGGATGAAACTGAGCCCATAGCTGCTCAGGTGGGAAGTGAATGATTGTGGTAGTTTGGGTAGAGACATCAAACACCTGATCTGGGCTGGGCTTATTAGGAGTCTGGAGAAAGCCATGGTGTCTACCTTCTGGTAGATTAGCTATGCTCTTCAGGGACATCCTTCTGGGAGAAGCTCAAAGAGAGCTCTGGCCCATGGTCCTCTCTGCTTCTAGGCCGCACAGTACTGGGCTCAGTATTTACTGTGTGGGGAGGAGAAAAATAACAGAATATCTGTTTATTGCTTCATAAATTCAGACCTTGGACTCCTGTTTTTTGTTAAGACTTAGCTAGGAGTTTTCCTTAAATCCTCTGGCACAGCAGGGCTTGAGACTCTCATTTATTTCTTTATCTCTGAATAAGCATGCATAGGATAAGCCAAATTGATGGTGCTTCCTCTCCTCTGCACACATGCCTTTCCCTGTGTGACTCTGCTGTGTTCTCTCACTGTGAGTGTAGGCACAGTCACATGACTTGTGTTGGCCAAGAGTACAAGACAGAAAGGCTGATGTCCTGGCTCTGAGTTCCTGAGCTCCAACTTTGGTTTCCTGTATATTTTCATACACATGCTTTCTCTCTGTTGAGCTGTTCCCATCATCAAGAAAACAACTGGCCTGGACCAGGGACTGGTCACAGGAAGTACATACGAAGGACACCCAGCAGAAGTGGGCAGAGAACAACTGGATCAGTCCCAGTCATATGAGCCAGACCAGGTGGGAAAGAAGACTTCAAAATGCAGACACTAAGCTTCACCCATGGAATGTCACAAGGTTGAAGTCTTTCTTACCTGGCATTACCCGAGTGATAGAATACAGATACATCACATGCCACCACTTGTCACCTCATTCAGTAACAGCTTTGGTTTGTCATATTCAAAACTAAGTTACATGAAGGTACAGAAAGAATAAAGCTATTGGAATAAGACTTCCATTGCACTGTGCAAACAACACTAAGTGATTCATTACCACCACTGCAGCAGCCCCTTATAATGGCAACTACTATTGTTTCCACTTAGATGTGGGGGCTGAGATGGAGAGAGATGAACACTGAGCCAAGATCACCTGGCCAGTACACATCGCAGTGCCTTGAGCTCCAGATACAGCACACTGAGTCAGTCCTAAGATGTCTGTTGGATGAATGATCAACTATACTTCAAATTACATTTGGTTGAATAAGCCTGAAACAGATTAAAGTAAAACAGTACATCTGCCTTAAGTGAGCTTAAGTGAGAAAGATGGCTAATCCTGGTCTTCCAGAACTAGCTGGCAGCCTCTTTGTGCCGTGCACTTAAATACTTTACATTTATCCATTTTGCTTAATTCCTTGGTGGTACCCGGACTCTAACCATTGGATTATTGTGAGTAACAAGAATACAAGCCCTATTGTGCTTTTATTTAAGAAAAAATAAAAGCACAATAGGGTTTGCCTTATTTCAAAATCTAATTCAATTACTTGGAAACTATACCTTGTGGACGATTAGACTGTAAATTGTGGGTGTCCACTGGGTAGTTAGATTCCTAAATGTGTTCTCTGCCATAATTCACTCCTGTCCCTGCTGTGTGTTATCCCTAGGCTTGTTCAAGGTGGGGAACATGCTGGCTAACATCCACACATTGAAAGATATTTATGGTTCATCTCAAAGCTAGAATGTCTCCCTCAAGGAGATACTGATGTATCATGCAAAGCCTTAAGACGTATTACATGCCTCTAAGTGGAAAAGTCCACTTGACTGATCTCTCTTTTTCTCTTGCCAGAGCTCAGGTAGTGGGATGGAGAATTATGAAATGTGACCTTTCTTGTTTTCTACAAAAAATAATTTCTGCACTGTCTCTTCTAGGTCGAGGCATGAAGGCTGTAGGCTGTCTTTGTATGATGAGTTTCTCAGGAAAGCGGGCACAGAATGGTTGGGCTGGGCTGTGGCTCCGGCAGGTTTCAAGATGGTTGAGCCTGAGCCAGCCACCCACAGCCTTGTAGAGGTGTGCTTGCTGGCTGGAAGGTTTTCTTCCTTCTGGCCAAGGCAAACAGCAAAAGCAAGGGGCTGAATCTCATTGTCTGAGTCATTGTTTCTTCCACAAACATTTATTGAGTGGTGCAGTGTGCCAGCAGCATTTAATAGCTGTAACAACACAGCTGTATTTGTCTAGTTCTTCACAGCTTATAAAGCATCTTTCTAATAATTCTCTCATTTGCACCTTATTAAAAAAAAAAACCTCATGAAGTTGGCAGGGCTGAAGCAGTGTGGTCTTTTAAAATTACCAGCAGTGATGTTTGGCTTTCATTTGGTGATTCTTATACACCAGGGATTATATGAAACACTTTATATGTGTTATTTTGCTTGAGTTCCAAGTGAATCCTCTGAAGGGGGTAGTGTGACAGGGCTCATGTGTGCGTGTGTGATTGTGGTTGAATCCAAGCCTCACATAAGTGCCAGGAAAATACTCTATCATTGGACTATGTCTGTAGCCCTTTCAAGAGTTGCCTAGCTTGGCCTCAAGCTTGAGATCCTCTTGCTCTATTCTTCAGAGAGACCAAGGAATTCATTGAATTGTCTGAGATACAACCAACAAGTGGCAGAACATGGGTCCAGACCTGAGACTTTGCCCATCAGAGGTCTGTGTCCCCAACAGCTGGGCTGCTCAGCCAACCCTGGTGCTCTGGCTGGCTTTTCTATGGCCCTTCCCCTTGCAGCAGAACATTGTTGGGATGCGTCCTGGCACCAGGAGCTGTATCAACAGCCAGAAATTCTTGATCCTGTGATTTTACCTGGACTTTCTTGTTTGTCCATTAGAAATTAGAAATTCCAAGAAGTATTTTTATTTGAGAAGATCAGAGTTTGGTAAAAATGAGTATAATATTCTGGGTCTTTTCATGAATTTCCCAGAATATCAAAAAAATAGTGTGATAATCATTTAAAATATTGAACAATTTGTACTTACGACTTCTTCAAAAAGATGTCCATTGGCCAAGACTCATCCACATGGATGACACAGACAAAGGAACTACAGAATAATGTACAGGACTACAAGATAAACCCTGAGAGAACTTCACTGACCACATAGGAAATATAAAGTTCATGTGTTGGTATATAAGTCTTGATCTACCTAGGTCTTAACCATCCAGCAGAAAAGTATAAAAATGAAGTATACATCGTGAGGCCATAATATTAA